>MU968317.1:20659078-20744073 GCA_034641835.2 Pinus albicaulis
TAGCATGTTGTTGATGATTTTGTCACCCCCTAGAGACAGCCTAGAGTTGCTATAGACCAGTGCCTAGGACATCTTAATATAGCAAGGAGCTCATTATATAGCTTGGGTTGCAGTCCAAGAGCTATCTTACTATCTCTTGTAAAACAAGGAAATAAGTTTTGAATGGGACCAATCTCTCTCAGAAGCTGATACAAAGATAAGAACAGTGTAGGGACATCATGTAAAACTCCAATACAAAGGCATCAGACAGTTAAGAGACAACTTACTGTTAAAAGGGCCAGTTCAAATAATATATCACAGAAATCAAGTATCAGGAGGTGAGTGCAGTGAGGAAACATAAAGAAGATATTAGTTAACATGAGACTGATACCCAGATACACAACAGAACCACATAAGGGCATACCAATTTATGAATCCTTATATGACAATGGCGTTTTAAACGCACCCTCCTCATGCAACTAATATAGCTGAAAATATGGAAAAGATGAACATGGAACAATATATCATGACTAGGCCTATTTAAAGCGCTTGAATAATTCCAGAAAGGGCACCAACAAGGATGAATCCTTACTGCAAACTAGTGAGCCACTCACATTCTAGAACATGATACGAGAAGATAAATAGCATGAAATGAGATATTTTATTAACACATGAGAGAAATTACATACTGTGAGATACCAAAGACCAGAATCCTCAATACAGTTATAACTCCTCCTCATTGAGACCCTATGGGCTCTGAACCTTCATACAAAAATATTACAAAATGTATACAAAAGCCTTTTCACTGCACAGTTTGCTGATAGAAATCTGGAACCCTTACAATGTCTTCTTTTCAGGGCTTTATAGGAAAGATAGAGAATTCTAGAGGAGAAGGTAGATGGAGTACATTTAATGACTCAATTTGAATAAAATGGCGGAAAGTATTCGCGTCCACTCAATGAATGACTAACTATAAATGACTGTACTTTACAATCTGTCTACAGAAATAAATGCTGGGAGATGAAAATCTCCATATATAAAAGACACAAATAATAAAATATATACAATGCTTTGCCTTCCGCTGAGAGTAAGATTTGCTACCGTAAGAACCCTGAGATAATCTGCAATTCTGTACTGTACTCTCGGCCCTTAACTTCGGATTTGAATCCTGGATCTTTAATGTAGGGTGAATTTCTCTGGAGGGTTCTGTAGGTCCACATCTTCGCCTTCTTTAATGATGGTCATTTCACACACCTACCCTCGACTTCTTCTTTAAATTCCACCAGCAAAATTCCGTCCTTCAACATGCTTTTTAACTTCTGCAATAGAGGCAATAAATTATGAGGCCTCTTATCATCTTGGAACCTGCAAAACCCAAAAACATTAGATAAACCAGAATCACAGGCAAGGGGCGTGGAGACGTAGATGAGAATGGCATCGTGAACACGAACGAATAACAGGAACATGGAGGGTGGCGGAGGAAACGCCATGAGGGCTTTGACAAATAAATGAAATGCGGATTTTCTACGTGACACAGTTTGGAGGTGGTGGTTGAAGAATGACGAATGCAAATAAAAACACATATAAACACGTATATATATATATATATATAGTGGGGACGAATATTACGGGTGCACGAGACGGAAACACGTGGATGTACGATAGACAGATGGGGAACAGACGTGGCAACGGAGTCAATGGACGGAAAAGAATGTATCCTGGGCCGTTGGATTGCAAACACAGATCAACGACTGAGAATAAATGATAGCAGCACGATGGTGGGCCATAAGACATAGCGGACACGATATAACGGGTGGGCGACTCTGGAGGATATCCACCGTCGGACTGACATCGTCAGATCTGACGGTTCAAACGAATTCCGCTGCCCGGCGATTGTACAGACTTTAACGCGCGGGGAAAGCAGTTTCATGGGCCGTACCAAGGACACGCGGCACTTTTTCTATGGAATCGTTGCCCCCGCGGTAAATACCGCCATTTCGATGACAGTGGTGCGGGAGTTACCACCGGTTTTCTGCGCGCGGGGCCCTCCACACAGGGCGATTTCCGCTCCGTTGATTTGACTTCGATCGGACGGCCACCATTGTACCCGAAATATAAAACGATAAGCCCTTCTTCTTTTAGCTTGTGGTTTTTGGGCTCCAGTCATGTGGCGGTGGCAGGAAAGGGGCTATGGCCCTGGGGCTCTGACTCAATATAGTTTTAAAAGCGGGTTTTAAACCTTTGAAACAATGCATTTTAGGCGGAGATAGTAAAATCAAGCGGGAGCACCAGGATTTTATGTCATGGTAGAGGCCCGAAGGATATTCAAAGGTGGCAGGCCAAAAATTTACGTGCAGGGGTAAATATGTACAACATCGGCTCCATCTGGGGACGGCATGATTGTCCTCGGGCATTTCGAGAACGTGCATACCACTGAGTATTTCATTCTTCTTTTCAATTTCCCTGAGCTTCTACTTCAGGTAATTTCCAACATCCTTTTCTCCATAAAAATAAAAATTAAAACAACTTATATACAATAGAATACAATCAGGCATTCCCAACCTGGGTCAGAATTGGAAGTATGGTTTGAGGAATTGGCCATTCACCGGGGCATCCAACAAATCACCCTGTAGGTTTTCTAAAGAGAAAGTGTTGTTTCTTCCCAGCTTCACTATTTTGAATGGCCCAAACCACAGCGGATCGAACTTAGCATGTTTGCCCTTTTCTGCTCTGCGAACATCCTATCTGAGAACCAGGTCTTCAACTTGAAATTTTCTATATTTTGCATGCTTATCAAACACGTTTTTCATTTTCTCTTGGTATTCTATTAATTTCTGATCTACCTGATTCCGTGTTTGCTCCAATTCAATTAATTGATTAATCCTTCTGATCATGTCATTTGGCTCCTCCTGGTTCTCCTGCATAAAACGTGCCACTGGAAAAGCCAATCGCATAGGAAACACAGCAGCTCTCCCATATACCAGCTCATAGGGAGATTTCCCTGTTGCTCTTTTACTGGTTATTCTATTCGCCCATAGAGCAACCTTTAATTGAGAGTCCCAGTTCTTCTGATTTTCACTTATTGTTTTCTTCAGGGCTCTCACCAGGGTTTTATTAGAAGATTCTGCTAAACCATTTCCCTGTGGATAGTATGTTGTGGAATGAGTCAGGATGACGTTATACCTTTGACAGGAATTCACAAATCGGGCAGATTTAAAAGCTTGTGCATTATCAGTTACAATTCTAGCGGGACAGCCAAACCTAGATATGATATTTTCCTCCATAAACTTCATTATTACAACATCTGTAGCATTTCTTGTAGGTATGGCTTCCAACCATTTCGTGAAGTAATCTATGGCTGTTAGTATCCATTTATATTGGCCACTCGATGTGGGATGTATTTCTCCGATAAAATCTAATCCCCATTTCTGAAATGGTTCATTTACATGGATGGGAATCAAGGGCAAAGCCGCTAATTTATGTCTTTCTGCAAATCTTTGGCACTTATCGCATGCTCTGACCCAGGAAAAAGCATCTGAATACAATTTTGGCCAGTAAAGACCAGCCTTCAGGATTTTATGCACTGTAGCCCTACAGCTGTAATGTCCTCCACATATTCCATCATGGAATTCAGTCAATATATTCTCTACTTCATTTTCTGTGAGGCATAGCAGTAGTATACCTAGAGGGTCTCTCCAATAGAGCTGTCCATTAGAAATTATGTATTTCTGTGATTTCATCCTTACAACCCTATATTTTATTTTATCACAACTTGGAGGACAACTAAGTGTTAAAAGATATTCAACTATTTCTTTATACCACAGACTAGTTAGATATTTCATATGTATCTTTTGAGTAGCCGTCTCTAGTCCTTGCTGCTCTTCTTCTTTTTCTGATTCTTCATTTGCATCAGGGATAGATTAATTCCCAGAGCTTGATGATTTGACTCAGATAACATCTTGGCAAGTACCTATCCTTTAATCAACTTAGTAGGCCTTATGTCCAAATCGTACTCCTGGATTTTTGCAATCCATCTCCCTCTTCTACCTTCGCTGTCTCCCTGAACCAGAATGTCTTTGACAGCAGCTGTGGGGACATATGCAGTAATATGAGATTGCAAAACATACACTCTAAAGGCTCTAAGGGACTTTACCAGGGCATATGCCTGCTTCTCCAATATATTATATCTTAATTCAGCGTCATAAAGCACTTGACTGAAGAAAGCTATAGGCTGTTCATATCCCTCTTCATTTTTTTGTAATAATACCCCAGCAATTGTATGAGGTGAAGCAAATGAAAAGATAATGAATGGCTTACTGTAATCTGGTCCGGCTAACACAGGAGCTTCAGCAAATGCCTGTTTTATCCTTGTGAACGCATCTCTAGACTCCTGGGACCATTTTACTTCGCTGTCCTTTTTCAGCATGTTGGTTATATGCCTAACTATCTCAGCGTAGTTAGGAATGAATCTTCTTAGGAAATTAATTCGGCCCAGAAACACCTGTACTTCCTTTTTATTCCTAGGAAAAGGAATGTTGTTTATTACTTCAACTCTTTTAGGATCTATTTTCACACCATCCTTTGTTACAATGTGCCCTAAAATTTTTCCCTCATCTAATGCAAATAAAGATTTTTGAGGATTGAGGGATAGGCCATACCTTCTGCATTTTTCAAAAGTTCTCCTTAAATGCTCAATATGTTCATCATCATTCTTTGAAAACATTGTGATATCATCAAGATAAACCACCAAAAACTTGTCCTGTTCTCCCACAAAAGCTATGTCCATTGCCCTCTGAGAAGTAGCTCCTGCATTAATTAATCCGAATGGCATCCTAGCATACATAAAGGTTCCCCATGGTGTAGTAAATGCAGTTTTCTTCTGGTCTTCTGGGAACAAAGCTACCTGATTATAACCAGAAAAACCATCCATCATCGACATTCTAGATGCTCCCACCACTTTCTGCAGGATGTGGTCCATCTTAGGCAGTGGATAATTGTCTTTTAATGATGCTCTGTTCAGATTCCTGAAATCCACACACAGCCTTATTTCTCCATTCTTTTTTCGAACAGGCACAAGGTTCGCTATCCATTCCGAGTATCTCAATGGCACAATTACCTTGGCCTTCAGTAACTTCTTGATTTCCTTTTCAGTGGAGGGAAGCAGCAGAGGGTTGATCTGTCTGAGCTTCTTCTTATAAGGCTTTGCATCTTCCCTCAATGGAATATTATGCTGTATTATATTAACATCAAAAGTTTTAAGGTCCTGATAGGACCAAGCAAAAACATCTTTATAAGATTGAAATAACTTCAAATATTTTTCTTTATAATCTTCTGGGACTCTTTTAGATAATTTGACAATTTTGGGATCAGTGGAAGTACCCAGTTTCAAATCTCTCACTTGATCTTCTTCTGTCACCTTGTTTGGCTGTAAAGGAATATCATCTTTGTTAAATAACCTTTCTAAAGGCACCAGCCCTCTGGGTATAACATTTCCTTTCAGCTGCAACACTCTATTACCTACTATTCTTTCTTCCCATCTATTTTCTGCGATATTTTCAACTTCTTCCCCCTCATTATCATCAATTTCCATATTTGTGAATTCTCCCACTGTCTCCATGAATCTCTTCATTTGTTCATCATCTTCAAATACCTGCCAGTGCTTTATGTTATCTGGAATGGAAGGTCTGTACCGTACCTCCACTTCATATCTTAATAGTGGATTCTGAGGAGGACGGAAAGTACTGGCAGCTACAACAAGAGAATCTGCTATTCTGTTTTGCTCCCTGGGCATGAACTGTATGTTAAATGCCAAGAAGAAATTTTCCATCATGTCCCATACTTCGTTTCTATATGCTCTGAGCCGAGGGTGCTTAGTTTGACATTTGTTTTTGATCTGCCTTACCACCAGCTCAGAGTCTCCCAAGACTTTTAAACATTGGATGCCCATGTTTCTAGCTGTTTGCAGTCCCAATAATAGTGCCTCATATTCGGCTACGTTGTTTGTAGCCTCATACTCCAATTTAAAGGACAACGGCACCCATCTTCCCGTGGGAGAGATTAATAACACCCCAGCTCCATTGCCTTCTCTTGAATTTGCTCCATCAAAATGCAAAGTCCAAATTTCTGATTCCTGATCTCCTTTAGGCTGCTCAGCTTGAATTTGACCAAAAAGGGGCTCATGAGCATAATTTTGATTTTCTTCTAACATCAAACATGAGAATTCTCCCTCTTTGTTATAAACTGGAGAGTTCTCTGAG
Organism: Pinus albicaulis; assembly: GCA_034641835.2. Classification (NCBI taxonomy): domain Eukaryota; kingdom Viridiplantae; phylum Streptophyta; class Pinopsida; order Pinales; family Pinaceae; genus Pinus; species Pinus albicaulis. The sequence goes on from MU968317.1 coordinate 20,665,315, forward strand.
CAGTCGGCCTTAGTTACCATTTTAACAAATCTAGTCTCCCTGTATAACATCCTCTCCTGTCCTCCAAAGACTGGGACAGTAGCATATGTTAAATCCAATTTAATTGATCCCCCAATCTTTGTACCCCAGGACCTTGACAATAGCATGCCAAAGCGGGCTGGGATGTCAGCAACCACAATGTCCATGACCACACTTTTTGCTGGAATTTGGGCCAAATTGACCACTAAATCTTTTATCATCCCCAAGCATTTAACCCTTTTGGAATCAAATGAATATAAATCTTTATATGGCCTGGTTATTTGCAGTCCTAGTTGTTCCATGACAGACAGAGGCATAAGATTATGGGAAGCCCCAGAATCTAACATACAATTATGTAGCAGCAGGTCATGAATGACTAGAGACACGTAAAAGGGAGGAGTAGAAGGGTCTATCTCCTCGACATGTGGGCCAAATACTACCATGGGTCTTTCTTCTTGAAGGTTTAGACTATCAAGTGCAATTGGTATTTCAGGAGGAAGCATAAAGGAAGTAACTTGAGACTGATATACAGGCTGTTTCAATAATTCAGTTAGTGGGACAGGGATCTTAATTTTCTCAAGTTCTTTTTGCAAATTGAAAGCAGATGGGGGCTTTTCTATCACAACTTCTTTTGACTCCTTATTTTCAATTGAAGACTTGACTTCTTTTGACACTGGCTCAGCATTAGGAGGACTGACTATTTTCGAAGAAGAAGGAATCTGATCATTAGGTTGCAGGGGAATATTTAGAAGATTCTTACCTTTTTCTATGTTTCTCTTTGTTGTTGATTCCTTCTGAGCAGATGCTTCTTTCTGAGGTGGCTCCTCTTCTTGATCTTGAGTTCTGGTCCTCTTCCTAGAAGATCTAAGATCATATTTGACATTGAATTGTGCTTGCATGAAATCAGCAAATTGCTTACAGTAATGATCAATCTCTGCTTCTTCGTCTTCGTCTTGCAACGGGCAATCCATATCATCATTATTTGAAAAGGCCAGATTTGAATCTTCTAATCCGTAAGCTATATCTCTAGTGGAGTCATCTGCTGGTCCTTCCAGGTATAAGGGATGAGGTACCTGGTCTTTTTGTTCTTTTGCTTCTCTCGGCAATAGCTGCAATGGGGGTCTTCTATACTGAGGATTGTATCCTCTGTTTGGAGCATTATAATAGTTCTTGGGAGCTGCATTCTTTGCTTCTAATTCAAGCTTGACCATCTTCTTTATCATTTTGCTTATTTCGTCCATTTTATCTGAATCTTTTTCTTGATTAGAAGCAGGAACCTCTTCTTTGCCTCTCCTCTTAGTATCCCGTTCAATTTTTCCTTTTAACTTCCCAGTGGAGGCAAAGTTTTCTTCCAATTCTAGAGCATCTGACTGTGCATCATCCAAAGTGGCAGGTTTTCTTTCTCTTAATGAGAATCCAAAGTCGAAATCAAAGGCTGCTATAAAAATTATCTTGGCAGCAACTTCATGGGGCTTCATTTCAGGACGTAGGCTTAGATATAACTTGTTGAATCTTTTGATGAATTCTGAAACCCCTTCATTCTGTTTCTTCTTCATAGTATTAAACTCTGTAAGACAATGACCATGATCTTTCTTTTCTCCCCATTTTATGAGAAAAATATTCTCCATGATATCCCAGGTGGTTATTGAACGGTTCCCCAATGTCTTAAACCATTTTCTGGCTTCCCCTTCCAAAGATTGCACAAATAGTCTCAAGACCACATCCAGATGTTCAACATTTAAGTTCTCTACAAAAGAGCAGAAGGTATCAAGATGTTTCTGAGCATCAATATCATTTTCACCATTAAATCTCGACAGAATCTTCAAATAATCCTGTGGCATATCATTCAACACTTGGGGTAAGGCTAGTGGAGCATATTTGTTCAATAGAAATGCAGGAACATTGGCCATTGGAGTAGCTGGGGGTTGTGCGACAGTCTGAGATACAAATGAAGGGAGGGGAGTAGGAGGAAGTGGAGTATGAATAACAACGGGGATATATTGCACAGAAGCCTGAGGTGTGGATGGGAATAATTCATGGTTAACAACAACTACTTCTGTGACCTCTTTAATTTCTTCAGCCTCGAAAGCAGGATGAGAATCTTCTTCAATCCAGGCGCTTCCTCTACGTGGAGTTTCTGAGTAAAACTCGGGATTTTCTTTTCTAACTTCTTGAGAAGAAGAGGGCAGATAATATTCAACAGAATATTCAGGGTTTTCAGCACGAACTGACTTCCTCTCCTTCCAAACTCTTTTATGAATAATCTTCTCTGGGTCAGACACGTAGGGTGTTTTCAGCTGAGATGTGTCTGACCTCAAATGCGGCCTACGAGGAGCCAGGACTACCAATAAATTTATCAAATGAAACCAGTGGAGTCGCCAAGGTGAGAGATACGCAACTCTTCAAATCTCTGTGCTCACCTGATTAGAGAGTGAAAACAATTTTTCGAGACCCAGAGAAACTGATATTCTTGAATTCGTTCCCCGGCAACGGCGCCAGAAAGATGTTGTGGATGATTTTTTCACCCCCTAGAGACAGCCTAGAGTTGCTATAGACCAGTGCCTAGGACATCTTAATATAGCAAGGAGCTCATTATATAGCTTGGGTTGTCAGTCCAAGAGCTCTCTTACTATCTCTTGTAAAACAAGGAAATAAGTTTTGAATGGGACCAATCTCTCTCAGAAGCTGATACAAAGATAAGAACAGTGTAGGGACATCATGTAAAACTCCAATACAAAGGCATCAGACAGTTAAGAGACAGCTTACTGTTAAAAGGGCCAGTTCAAATAATATATCACAAAAATCAAGTATCAGGAGGTGAGTGTAGTGAGGAAACATAAAGAAGATATTAGTTAACATGAGACTGATACCCAGATACACAACAGAACCACATAAGGGCATACCAATTTATGAATCCTTATATGACAATGGCGTTTTAAAAGCACCCTCCTCATGCAACTAATATAGCTGAAAATATGGAAAAGATGAACATGGAACAGTATATCATGACTAGGCCTATTTAAAGCGCTTGACTAATTCTAGAAAGGGCACCAACAAGGATGAATCCTTACTACAAACTAGTGAGCCACTCACATTATAGAACATGATACGAGAAGATAAATAGCATGAAATGAGATATTGTATTAACACATGAGAGAAATTACATACTGTGAGATACCAAAGACCAGAATCCTCAATACAGTTATAACTCCTCCTCACTGAGACCCTACGGGCTCTGAACCTTCATACAGAAATATTACAAAATGTATACAAAAGCCTTTTCACTGCACAGTTTGTTGATAGAAATCTGGAACCCTTACAATGTCTTCTTTTCGGGCCTTTATAGGAAAGATAGAGAATTCTAGAGGTGAAGGTAGATGGAGTACATTTAATGACTCAATTTGAATAAAATGGCGGAAAGTATTCGCGCCCACTCAATGAATGACTAACTATAAATGACTGTACTTTACAATCTGTCTATAGAAATAAATGCTGGGAGATGAAAATCTCCATATATAAAAGACACAAATAATAAAATATATACAATGCTTTTGCCTTCCGCTGAGAGTAAGATCTGCTGCCATAAGAACCCTGAGATAATTTGCAATTCTGTACTGTACTCTCGGCCCTTAACTTCAGATTTGAATCCTGGATCTTTAATGTAGGGCAAATTTCTCTGGAGGGTTCTATAGGTCCACATCTTCGCCTTCTTTAATGATGGTCATTTCACACACCTACCCTCGACTTCTTCTTTAAATTCCACCAGCAAAATGCCGTCCTTCAACATGCTTTTTAACTTCTGCAATAGAGGCAATAAATTATGAGGCCTCTTATCATCTCGGAACCTGCAAAACCCAAAAACATTAGATAAACTAGACTCACATGCAAGGGCGTGGAGACGTAGATGAGAATGGCATCGTGAACACGAACGAATAACAGGAACATGGAGGGTGGCGGAGGAAACGCGATGAGGGCTTTGACAAATAAATGAAATGCAGATTTTCTACGTGACACAGTTTGGAGGTGGTGGTTGAAGAATGACGAATGCAAATAAAAACACATATAAACACGTATATATATATATATATATATATATATATATATATATATATATATATATATATATAGTGGGGACGAATATTACGGGTGCACGAGACAGAGACACGTGGATGTACGATAGACAGATGGGGAACAGAGGTGGCAACGGAGTCAATGGACGGAAAAGATTGTATCCTGGGCCGTCGGATTGCAAACACAGATCAACAACTGAGAATCAATGATAGCAGCACGATGGTGGGCCATAAGACATAGCGGACATGAGATAACGGGTGGGCGACTCTGGAGGATATCCACCGTCGGACTAACATCGTCAGATCTGACGGTTCAAACGAATTCCGCTGCCCGGCGATTGTACAAACTTTAACGCATGGGGAAAGCTGTTTCATGGGCCATACCAAGGACACGCGACACTTTTTCTATGGAATCGCTGCCCCCGCGGTAAATACCGCCATTTCGATGACAGTGGTGCGGGAGTTACCACAAGTTTTATGTGCGCGGGGCCCTCCACACAGGGCGATTTCCACTCCGTTGATTTGACTTCGATCGGACGGCCACCATTGCACCCGAAATATAAAACGATAAGCCCTTCTTCTTTTAGCTTGTGGTTTTTGGGCTCCGGTCATGTGGCGGTGGCAGGAAAGGGGCTATGGCCCTGGGGCTCTGACTTAATATAGTTTTAAAAGCGGGTTTTAAACCTTTGAAACAATGCATTTTAGGTGGAGATAGTAAAATCAAGCGGGAGGCACGGGATTTTATGTCATGGCGAGTCGGTATTCAGGTGTGAGACCAAAAATTTACGTGCGAGAGGTAAATATGTACAGCAATACTTTTGTTGATGAGAAGCATCGAGCCTGCAAATCCGGTTTACCCTAGGTACCATCCTCGCAATGAGGGGATGTGTCTCGTGGGGTTACAAAAAATATATCTTCATGAAAGAAAATGCTATTAAAATGTAATTACAAGATTGATCCTACTCACTATTCATATGAACACAATCATTGATGGTGGATCACTTCAAATAAGGTTATGTTCCAATCCATTCTCCTTAAAACCAAGCATAAATGCATTCATTCTAGCAATCCAACATTGGAACCAATCCTTTGTGTACAACATATATAGATATAAGTTCTCTACGTTAGATTTACACATAAAATACATCTAAGGCAAAGACTTATGACCCCATAATTTCAATAAAACTATCAATTAAAATGAATAATGAAATATATGAAATAATAGAAGACACAAAATGACTGTTACATGTCATCATCCCTCATGGAGTTGATGGAGGTGAGAGAAAAGACATCAAATGGAGTTGTAGAACTATTGATTGAGACCAAAATACTCAACATCATCTTTACATATTACTCACTTTAGCAACTCACTTAATGGCACCACCACTTTCAATCCTTGAGTGGATTTAAAGAAGCTAGCTCTTTACAAAAATGGAGGATCTGAAGAAATAGATGCTCATGAGGGATTTTCATACTGATTGACAAGTGCTAAAGCTAAAGCTTCCTTGATGAACAAACCAACATAACACCCAAAATAATAGAAAATATTTTTTTAAATGAATGCTGAAGTGACAACGTTTCAAATTTCAAGGCTGAATTTTTTCTCATAATAAGATAGCATGATACATGATAAAACAACAAATGGATCCCATTTAAGTAGCATGTAGAGGCATTGTTGCCTCCGAGAGTCCAAACAACCAAAATGTTGACGGATAATCCATCTCTTAGAGGGGTGTTTTGCCTACATACCTTTCTTTTGTTCCTTTCAAGTGATCATTCACTTCTATGCCATTTATCATAAGATCTCCTTTTAAGCCTTTTGATCTTGCATAGGTGACTAGTGAACTCATTTCAAATTTGGATATGAATTTTCAAAATTCATCTTTCTTCCATTATATAACTCCAAATGAGGGTTTTTGGCCATCTCATTCAACCAACTCAACATAGTTAGCTAGGCATACATGAATCAAATATATATAATTGTCACATAACGAGTTTCTTGGAAGTTTTAACGATTTCAAAAAAACATTTTAAACCTTGCTTTTATAATGTTGAATAGATATCAATGAGTAATATTCATTCTCAATTTTTCCTAGAAATATTAATCCTCCATTCCTTCTTCTTCTTCTTTTCTTTTGGACTAAAGCAATCGGTAACTAGGAAAATCTAGTACTTATTACAAGGTTGATTCACACCACTACCACTACAACCTCTAGTTGAGGGTTAGAGTAGGTGAGATACCCATAGTGTTTTGAAATAGTGATCATTATGCAACGAGTGTAAAGTGCACCCATTCGCCAATTTTTCTACAATGCGAGGGCATGAAACTTTGATATTATCCTCATAATAAACAAAAAAATAGTTATCTCTTTCCATATTAAAATAAGTGATATCTAATTTTTTTATATAGCTATGTTGTAGACTAGTTACTATTCATAAATCATTATAAAAAATAATCAACTTTTGATCCTTTTGAGTTAGACTCTAAAAATACATAACCCCAATTGAATCTATTGAATATGTCTTTTATTAATAAAAACGAAATACCTAAATACCAATATCATTTGATCTTTGAAAAACTAGATTAACGAGACTAACCAAAAAAGCAAGTGTATTGTTACAAATTTTTTATTCGTATAAACAATGTTAACAAGTAAAAAAATAATAATACCAAAATTAACCATACATTTGTGTTTTCATAAATTTCATCCCACAAATTACACATAATAACGCTAAATCACTACCACTCGTATGTATTGAATTTTATCTTATCGAATGTGCTCTAGTCTCAAATTTTACAAAGAGACTTAGACACATGTATTCAAATACCCGAGAAAGCGTTTTGAAAATTCCACACACAGGATGAGATTTATTAAAATAATTAATTATTTTTAATGGGAGCCTAAGTCTAAAACTTGAAATTAAAATATTAAAGTGTATTAATAAAATTGGGTGTGAATATTCTAGAAAAAGACGAAGATCAAGTCAAGTTAATCTTAACCCTTGATTATGTTTTAATGCAGGTCGTTGATTTCTCAACGAGAAGATTATAAGAGAAGGCTTAGTGGGAATTTGGAAAACACATCAGAAAGTCTAGAAATCGATTTCTCAAGTGAGTAACGTAGAGCATTTGGAGAGATCAGTCAAGTTGATTCTCGTAGTGAGGGGCGAGATAGTTTGGTTGGAATTTTTCTGGAAGTCGAGGAATACATCGCAAAGAAGGCAAAGAAGAGGACGCGGAAGAGGCGGCGCAATGGCTATGTTGCAGCCTTGGAGAGCCACGCGGAGGCGGCGCTAAGCCTACGAAGAGATCCACAATTTTGCTAAGGATCGGTCGGATCCGGTGCCGGAGAATCGCGGGGTGTGAGGCTTGGAGGGTAGAAGATCAACATCCAACCGGCAAAAATACCTTGAAGGAAGTGATGCGATCCCTAGCAGTGACATAGATCTGCACGGAGGCAGCCATGGGGCTTGTCTAGGTTCGGGGGTTGGGTAGTCTGGATCTCGGTGTTGGTGTGAGGTCATTTTCTCTTAACTCTTGTCAATTGGATTTCTCTTTATGGATGGCTAGTAAGGCATCTAGATTGTAATCATAACCCCTACGCCCAATAATACAAACCCTCGAACATTTGCAATGGTTTTCTCGCATTGGGTTTTTTTCGGGGACATTTATCCAAAATAATAGTATATATCCTTGTTTCTTCTTCTTGCTCGAGTTCTTGTTTCTGTATTTTATGTAGTGAAAGTTGAAATGTGATGTATTCATTGTTTGTTGTAGAAACAGGCCAATTGTTAAATAATATGAATAACGGTTAGGTGAATATTTTCCAGTTGCTGATAGTTTAGTTGAATTTCAGGATGGTACGGAGGTAGTTCACTTGAGTATCGAGCCGAACGATGGTAAAAGCCAGAAGAAATCGGCATTGAAGGAGATGAATAGCTACGTGACAGGTGAATCCCCAAGGGATGCAGTCTAAATTTTAAGGGCCGATTTGCGAGGAAGTCTCTCTCGGAGACGTAAATGTAGAGGTAGGAATTTCGATTCGTGATTTGTCAACAGAGGGTGCGAGGCGCAAAGCGGTTTTACGTAGGACGCAAGTTTCTGTGGCATTCTTGGGGGCGAGGAAAAGCGTTAGAATCGCTCAAGGAGCTGCTTTGAAATTCTTCCTCGGTGAATTCGAACCAAGAATTTATTTCTTAGTTGCCAGCGGTAGCTAACAAGGAGCGGATCTACTAACTCTAGCGGGGAGTGTGTAGGCCGACCAGCCATTGCGCGAGGAGAGAGGGGAAGCGATTAATTTTGTTGGCGAGTACATCGGCCCAATGCGTTGAGAGATCAAGATCGGTTGGAGGGCCTCCAACTATATGTGATATGTTGAGCGAGATCAAATGTCCTGCACAATTAAGGCATGATCTCTCTAAGCTTTTATCGGTGAATTGTGAGTAGTTGTCTCTGTGGATGTAGATCCATTGAAAGCTAAGAGGATATGAAGGCCCAGCGGACAGTCCTCAGGTGAGGATCATGTTGTATGTTATGGTAGCAAGGGACTTCTAAAGGGAAACAACGGAAGTGTGGCAGAAACGCTATATCAGGATCTTTCGAGCGGCGGGGTATGTTTTTGGAGAAGATGTGATCTACTAGGATGTAGGAGAACGTATTGATTAGTTCCTTACAGAAAGCAGGCTTGAGATCATTTTGGCGGTTATCGGATCGGCGCCTCGAGGGATCGAGATGGTCGGACTATTTTTAACTTAGTCTCAACGGAATGGCGGGTCTTTGACCAAAAACATCTTTAGGCAAAGGTTTACCTAATTGAATCGATGTAGGCCTCTTAGGGAAGGGGAGGTAAGGAAGGAATATGATCAAGTGCAAACTTAATGGCGGCAACGGCAGTGGTGAAGCCCAAAGGGAGGAAAGAGAATGCAACCCTTGCCATCCCAGGGGCGGTTGGAGCGGCAAAGGCGATAGGATGTCTTGAAGATCAAATGTTTTCGGTGCGGTGAGATGGGTCGCTACGCCCTCCCACAGTGTCTCTCAAGAAGAAGGACAGGACGAGAAACGCAGTCCACAAGGTGCAGCTGCAAGGATGGGGAGGAAGAGTTCTGTGGTTGCCCACATCTCTGCAGGGAAAATTCGGGCGATCTAGAACTATAGTTGAAATCTTGTAGTAGGGTAAGATCCTTAAGGAGTCCACCTATTGGATCAATGCCTTCTTCTTGAATTCCCTTGGTAGCGGGGTCCTGATGAGTTGGTGCGGAGCGGGGTGCCCGAGTTGCAACGCATTGGCTATGAGAGTGCCGGACTCTTGGGCGGCAGACGGAGTTAGCGGTAATGCCCAATCAAGCACAACGAGTTGAAATAGCAGTGCAATAGCTTCATAGGGTCGTGGCAGAGACTAGCGACGATCGAGATCTATCATATGCATCATACAAAACACTTAGTTCGGTATTTTGGATGTTTCTGCTGACGACGACGGCAGTAGCAAAATTGCGGTGCAAATGCATTTGGCAACAACATGCGAATTGTGTGGCTTATGGTCACCTTGATGCAGTGGTTGGTGGGCGGCGGTGTCATACATCGGCAACGAGGAGCAAGATGTTACAAGGTCAATGTGATGCTCTAGGCTGGATCACATTATTGACTGTTCTCGCTAAAATTATTGAAGGTTACATTAGTGAATGTGCTCTAAGTCTCGGCTTTTGCAAGGAAGGCTTAAACACATGTATTCAAGAAATACCCAAAAAGCATTTTGGAAAATTACACCCATAAAGAGGTTTTATTAAAATAATTAATTATTTTTTAATGGGGAGCCTAAGTTTGAACTTAGAGATTAAAATAATTAAAGTGTATTAATAGGCGGATGAATCATTGCTAGAAAAAAAAAGATGAAGATCAAGTCAGTTAATCTTAGCCCTTGATTATGTTTTAATCTGGGCCATTGATTCTCAGAAGGTTATAAAGATAAACAGTGACGTTGAATGATTTAGCTTACATTGGAAAGTCGGGAATTGATTTCTCAAGTGAGCGGCACGGGCGTGGAGAGATCGGTGGGTTGATTCTACTTAGTGAGGGAAATGAGATATAGTTTCGGATGGAGATTTTTCCTGGTAAGGAATACATCGTAGAGAAGCAAAGAGGATGCAAGGCGGCGTTGGGGCTACGTTGGGGTGCGGAGCCACGCGAGAGACGATCTTGAGCCTTTGAAGAGATGTATTTTGGTAGGGATCAGTTCGATCCCGGTGTTTGGTAGTGTGAGCCGGAGGGCGAGGAAGATCGACATCCGGCGGAAAAGAAAGACCGGTGTAATGGAGTGACCACCGATCCCCGGCCCGAGTGACGCGGTGCATAGAGGCAACACGGAGCGGCGTGGGGTTGTGAGTTCGGGGATTGGACGATGTCGGATCTCTAAGTGTTAGTTTGAGGTCATTTTCTCACTAATTCTCTGTCGGTTATTTTCTCTTTATGGAAGGTCGGTAAGGCATCTGATTGTATTCATAACTACTTTTTAATAATACAAGCCACTAATTCTTGCACCAATTTTCCCGCATTGGGTTTTTTTCAGGGACATTTGTCCAAAAATAACGGTGTCATATGTGTGTCTATTTCTTCTTGCTCAGTTCTTGTTTCTATAGTTTTTGCTATTAGTGAAAGGTTACTAAGTGTAATGTATTCGGTGTTTGTTGTAAGAAAACAACATATAAATTGTTAGTAATGAATAATATTTTCTAGTTTTGTACAATAGGATTCGAGATTTAGGAATTTTCCACGATATGACAAGTTTATTATTTATACATTTATAATCAACCAAAATTATTATTTGAATTTTTCATAAGTGGTAGCAATTCTACATTAAAATATAAAGTGCTTCAATTACATAAATCCAAAATTTGCATCTTGCTTAATGCCCTTTTCTATCTGAATGGTAATATATACTTAGCTCCACAAAACCATAAGGACCAACTTGCTGGTGGGAATGAGGCCCACAGCGAGACTTGCCTTTGGTGGGGTAGGCAGGTAGGACTTCATGGCAGGAATGTTGGCTCTAGAACAAACTCTTATTGTTAAAGGCTAGAAAGAAATACTTACTCCTAAACGGCTAAAAACTAATAGCTAGATATACTCCAGTCTCCCTCCATCCATATATGCTATATGCAACTTAATACATTTCTTTTGTATTGGTGGGTATGTTAGGTGTACAAATCCATCAATCCATATACGCACATTGTATGTCTGATCTCTCACTATACGGTGGCTGGAGCACCTTTTATCAACGGTTATCTATATACAATCAACGCGTTGGATCAATCAATATGCCTATCAGCTGTCTTGGTTGCTTGTTCCACTCTAGATACCCAATCTTGGTTAGTTTTCTTCTCTCCGGCTATAAAGAGACTCTTACTAGTTGCTACTATTACCATGCGATTGCGACTAAATCTTTGCCCAGCCCTCTCCCCCTATTTGCCATATAGAGACAATGGTTGCGACTAGTCTGCTTGGTGGTCCTACTGCATTGTTATCACCTTGCTGTCCACACCTCTGCTCTGGTAGGACATATACAAATATTGAAGTAAAAATTACAAAGGTACGAGAGTGCAATTATGAAACATCTTGTTTAATGTTACCATTTGATGAAAAAATCATTCCACGACTTATTGAACAATCAAGTTCACATCTCACATGGTTACATTTATAATTTAAAAAAAAATCATGTTTGATCCCTTGAACTTTCACTTTACCTTATCTATAAATATATTATGTTTCTTTAATGCTGCTTGAGTGGTTCCAAATCATTTGGTACTCAAGGACCACATTAATTTGTATTTGGTATGGAAATGAAATAATGAATTTGTTTCTAAGCATCTGGCAATACTTCTTGAGATGGCATTACATTTTGTCAATCAAAAGAGCTTGATCGTAACAAACATAATTAGTTAGGAAATATATGGACATGCCCTATTTTAAAGGACACAACTCTTCATGTAAACTAGGCACCCACTTAATATTGCAAGGGACCTCCATTTGTGATTCATCATCTATTTTCAATTCATTAATAAATATATTTATACATTGCATATTTTTCGAAGGAAAAACTTTGTACTATCTATTATAATGGTACATTAAATAAAACATTACATTCTATTTATGTATTGTAAGAAACTGAACATCTGCATTTGATGTGCGAGTCCCCCTTCTGAAAAGAGCCTTTAAATACCATTATTTTGATTCATAAATCTCGAGAGGCATTATACACTCTTGAAATATGAGATACCTATATACGTATGACTATCCACTCCTACATCATTACATAAATATTACTGTATATCATATGTGCAAGAGGTTCTATGTGATACATTCCTGTACGAACGGTAAATCGGCATATAGGAAATATCATATTGAGGTAAAGTAAGTCGTCAGTGGCGAGGATGTCAACACAACATCAAAAATGATGACAGACTCGCTTGTGGAGAATGACCCATATTTGAAAAAGGAAATCGTGAGCCCATACTTCAATTGTATAAGATATTCCCAAACGGTCTGGATATGAAAATACTAAATAGGCTCGATTGAAGATGCGTAGAAAAAGTATATATCTATAATAATAAAAAGACCGCTTGCATATGAAAAGAAAAAAGCATGGCGTGAAATGATAAATTAGACGGGCTCTCACATGGGATAGGTTGGTATCTTTATGGAATCGGGATAGAGCTATTCTGGAAGATTTGATTTCCATCCACAGTGAATTACACTTAAAAACCCCAAAGTTAGCATTGATACCACGTTTTGATAAACCCTTGACCCTCGTGTTGTTTTCTCTGTATATATGAAAAATAAGAAGCTGATCAGTTTAATCTCTTGCCATAATCTTTAATCCTCTGCAGCCCTCCCACAGCAAACTGATTCTGTTTTGCGGCGACTAATCACATTAGCAACCAATTTGAGTCTCTGCCAATCAAGACCTCCTTCAAATTTAAATTGATGGCGACAAGGAGGCCACCCCATAATACCATAAGTTCCACTTTGTTGTTGGTGCCAGGGCCTCGTTCCCAATATATATGAATCCTTTCTCGTTGAGACAATTTAATCCGAGCCTGCACAACCAATGATACCCTCATTGCAAGCCCCATCAAAAGACAACAAAGTGGGAAGTCTCCTTGGGCAGATACGTGGGAACCATCATCACACAACCCGGCGGAGTCCGCTCATCGTCCATCTCATAATGGCAACATATATGTGAAGTTCGAAAGGTTTGTTTTCAAATATAAGCCTATTCGATAACGACGGACTCCATATACTGAAGAAAAATGGAAGAGATCGAACTTACCATTTAATTTGTCCCATTTCATAGCAGTGCTAATAAAATCCTTCGAATCCATGAAGGATCCAATATATAACGGTTGAACGGCTTCCACGGATGAGTAATAACAAAACAATTTGGAAAATATGTTGATAGATTCCTCCTTTACAGCGTATAGCACACACCTTGCTAGGCCCGATAGATCCCCCTTCGATAAGGCCATCCCCAGTAAAATTTACCCCTCCATACCAACCGCTCAAGACAATATGATTTTAGTGGGAATCTTTACGCACCTAGAGCAGAAAAAATATTCTAGAGAGTTGGCCGTGTATAAGGTAATGTTAATGTCTTGATAGATATCCTTGACAATAACGAATCCCTAATTGTAGGATCGTCAGATAACACGATCACCCCTGAACGCATAACAAATACAGTAGCCCTTAATATATCATAGAAGTAATTCCAATCCATTGCATCATCTTTTCAAGGCCCATACGATTCTGCTTGTTTTGAAAACGAGGCTCCAAAAGACCAATAATGAATAGTTTGGGGTGTCAAAAATAGTACCACATTAACGAGACGATGGAGAAGATGGGGTGAAGGTCTAGGCTTGCATTGGAATACCAAGTATGCATGTGAAGCCTAGAGGAATGCAGCTTCCATCTCGAAACAACCAAGTCAAATGATCGGCAACATGCCCCAACACCTTTTTGAAACTCCACCATATGATCGAGATGGCCCTAGGGAAGATAGCTCATGGTAATGAGTAATTGGTGAAGGGTATCACCTTCAAGATATTTGCATCCCGATGATGTCATTCCAAATACCGATTACTTGTAATAGCCTTCCAAAAAGACTTTACCAACGAGAGCCTTACTGCTAAAAACCCTCGTATTCGAATACCCCCATCCATCATGTGATTTGGGACGACATAATAGATTTCATTTGCAATTGGTACTTACCACGACCTAGCAGTCTACTAAGTGAGCTATGAGCTTATTAATCTTATCAATAATCTATTCGGAGTAAATAGAAAAAGATGATCTGACAAATCAATTGAGATAACAACGCACGTATCATGATACGACTTTGCCACCCATTATCGACCACATTGCATCCATTTATTGATCTTATCGTTGAACACAATCCACCGACCACATCCGATCTCTATTCTTGTATCCACATGGTTTGATTTTATATCAGGATATTGAAAATGTCTGATGCCGGCTTATGAAGTTGATCCCAAGGAAATCAGCTATAAAAGACATTTCCTCCAACAATATCACCATATTCAAATAGCGATAAGATTTGACTTTGTTAATGCTGCAATACATTAGTGGATCCAAATCTATTAAGCATGTAATGTATATAGAACTGATGGTTCCCAATGAAAGAACAAATAATAGCATGTCATCGACAAAGAGAGAATGTCTGTTAGTCATAGAATCAGAAAATGAACAACCTTTTACATATCCTTTTTGCTCGGCCATATGCATGATCCTTCTGCTGACCATCCATAATCAAAATGAAGATGAGAGGGTGAGAGCACATCCTTCTTTGAAGTCTAGATCCTTAAAAGTGTAAACAGTCCATTCATAATCACCGCATATCTCACGGTAGTGATACGGGACATAATTCATCGAATGATCCTTAGAAACCAGAGACCAATCTTGAGCAAGACGGCGTACATATGACCAATCTAGAGTGTCATATGCCTTATAAAGATCAATTTTCATAACCACAACCTCCCTTTTGTACGAGTGCATGAAGTATGTAAGACCTCTGAGCCAATTGCGATGGCATCGTGAATAGAACGTCCTTGAAAGCCATATTGTTCCTGGAGCTCTGTGACTTGATAGGGTGGGCTGTGGTGGCAATGATCTTGGAGGATATCTTGTAAATCAGAGATTGCATAGTGCAATCGGCAGGAATTCCCAAAGAAGGTGGTGATGGATTTTAATTATGTACACGGCTATAAAGTGGAGCTTAATTTGGTAGCATATGTCCCTAGTCCCGATGAGCTCCACCATCTCAGTAATCTCGGTACCCATAATATCAAAAAAAATAGAAAAAATTCAGTGTGTCTATCAGGACACGGGCATTTATCATGGGAGAAAGATTTAAGAACCTCCTCCACTTCACCCACAAGTACCTAATTTAAAGAATTAATAGCCTCCTCATCAAACGATACATTAATATGTTCTAAAAGTATCATTTTTAGCAATTAGCATCAATGCGCTTGATGCAGCATTAGAAAGACGAGAAATGTAGGAGACCTCCTTGAATCTCGGGAGTAGTAACCGCATCTTGCCATGCGGTGTTCTTTTAATACGCCAAATGGCATTGTTGGCATTTCCCATCATTTGCACATTTGTGAAAGAATTTAAATATTTAGGTCTTCTTCTTTAACCATGTAATTCTACTTTTAAGCTTTCGAGGTAATCTCTTCTAATTTAGAATCTCCCTTTTTCTTGTTCCCAAGTTCCTTCAATATATATGTACTCATTTAGGACTTTATATGTGAATTTCGTGTAAATTTCCCTGACCTTGTACGATATGTACGGTGCTCAACCTTGAGGGCACATTTTTAATCTCCCACTCTTTGGGAGACCCTCTTCATCTTTCACAGTTTATGATGAGAAAGCGATCTGACAGCTAAATCACCTAGTTAGGCACATCTTCATGCCAAGATTCCTTTATGAGTTGAACATAGTCCTTATCACCCAACCATGCTAAGATTAAACTTATAGGGCATCCATTAATCCAGATTTCCCAATTTCCATGATATCAGAATGGCCTGCTGTTCAGAAATCTCAGAATACCTTGAGCTCGTAGATCTGAGGAAACCCAATGTATTAATCAAGTTGTCTTTTACCATGGCCACAAATGCGGTCTTTTGCCTATAAAAGAGCTCCCACTCTTTTATTAGTCCGGAGTAGAAATTAAAGGGTTGGTCGGATGTCAATTATGTGATGTGAGATAAAAATATCATTCATAAAATTGGGCAGGAGATCATACAAACCCTAGCACCCCAGATTCATCCAATTTGCAATGTACAATTAAAATCTCCCATAATAATCAAATTCTACATAGAATGAAATCCATGAATTCTATAAAAGGTTCCGGAAAGTAATTCTATTTTGATAAGGTGCATAGAGATTGATAATGTTGAATATACCCTCAATACAGAAAAAAATACCAAATAATAGCATCCCACCAAAACTGTGCATTAACCTTGTATGGATTCCATAATGCGATCATACCACACACGAATGTCTGTAGCATCAGCGCGGAGGCATACGACCGTCAATACTTAAGCGAGCTTTGATATCTTTATCTGCGACATAAAGGTTCTTGACACGAAGATAATGATAGGGTCCTCGGTGGCAAAAAGATCCCTAAGGCAATAGAGTTTGGAGGCATCGCCCATCCCACGAATGTTCATAGATAGGATTTGGATCATTGTAGCACATCCAACGGAGTTGCTTGCTCCTAAGCGTAGATCACCCCTCATATCATCAACCTTGACAATGGGAATATCAGTGAGGTTCTCATGATAGTCGGAAAAAAGCAGTGATATGGATCTTAACCTACCCCTAAAATATCTTGGCTTGACTTTAGATTTCTTTACGTTGTGATATTGGTGGCGATGGCCCCGGAAGTGGGGGATATCTTGCTTCTCCGGTGGAATGTGGTTATCAAAAACGGTAAGACGGCGAAGTCAAGATTCGGGTTACCCAAAGTGAGTCAATATCACTCCCCAGGAGTTCTAGAGTCGGAAAGGACCAGGTTCATGAGAAAGAAGTCTGGCAAAGATGGAGACACGGAAGGTGTCCAGTTCTTTGCCTCATGTACATAGAAGGTTCCCCAATTGAATAATTTGTGGGTATTTCGAAATAAAAGGGGATCGATAAGCGAGGTGCGAATGCAGTGAAATGACCCTCTCATTCAAGACAACGAGAGAAGGGTCTAGACAAATATTAGTGTTATTAGAGTTGATCCTGGCATCCCCCTAAGCACTCGGATAGACTAGGCCCGAGAAATACTATATCTAGGTCGCCCCATCATTAATATGAGTAGTCCTATCACTATGCCCCAGAGTAGCAAATACATATGCATCATCATCGAGAAGATGAGGATTTGGGTCACGATAAAAGACCACCCGAGTGCCCCGATAGCGGCCATGATTCGTGGCCCCAATGATGGGATATCCATTTGGCCCATCGAAGACGTAATGGATAGTTCTCTCGGAAGGTGGCCGGTCTTGTGACATATGAGACACCTAAAAGATACTTGATAATAGATTCTTTGGCAATGTCGGCGTTTCCCCGCCAACAATACTCGGATCAATATATTTTGTGTTGCCAATGGAGTTCCCTATAGCTCTAAGACTGCCTTCGGGGTCCAAAACTCCAAGTGGAAGCCAGGCAACTTGACCCATACCACTCAACTATCTGGCAGGTACCATAAATGGGGTTAAAACCTAAATACCGAGGAACCGGTTACATGAAGCCTACGGCCCCTGGCAAGTCCTGTGAATAATCTTGTATATATCCTTTCATCCATAAAATGGATCTTTAAGACCATACGTTCAGAGCATGTTGACTTTTGGAGAATATCCAATGATGGAATACCAAAATTGTTTTACCCGGCTCCCCATATCTACTTCACTTCCCATCACGGGAACATCCACCTTAAGATTAACGCACATACCAACGGAGCTCGCCCTCTACCACATAGGTCCTCGTGGTCAAGTTAATTCCCTAATCTCCATATTGTGCTTGTAACGAGTTATGTTTCCTTACGCACTCGTGAGAAATCCAAACAAAATATTAGCTCTTAGCCATTGTCACATACTCTGACCACATTCTTCAAATCACCTTCTACCACTGTTTGATTATACACCTTCTAGCATCAACCATGTTCTCCAACCATAGCCTCCATTCGTCTACCCTCTGATGGTGTCACTTGGTAATTGTATATGTAACCCACCAAACCACATGTTCCCCAATGGTAACTGCTCCATCGTCCTTCCGTTGACGTCCCCACCACCTCTGTCAGGTCTATCCCCACTAATTAGTAATTAGCTTTTTTTAATATAGTTAGCTTTAAAATATAAATTAATTAATTATAATTTAATTATATTATAGTATAGGAATAATACATATTTTATTTATATTTAGTTATATTATTTATTATTTATTATTAATTAGTTTTATATATATTAAAAATAAAATTTATAATATTATGCGATAATATTATTATTAATTAATGAGAGAGAGAGAGAGCTGAGTCACGAGAAAAAACACCAACCCCAAGATGGTTAATAGCGATAATTTTATTCAAAATTGGATAGATGCAAAGATGATGTCAATAGCGTATGCCATTGTCACCGGCGATGTTGAAATAAGAGGATTGATTAATAGAGAGCAAAAAGACAATTAATTTGCAGAATTTGAAGAGTGATGGAAAGGCTGACAAGAGCAGAGCGATGACAAGGATGAAGCTACCAATATATAACTATCACAATGAACAAATCAAGGCGATGACAAGGATGAAGCTACCAATATACTTAACTAATGATGAACAAATCCAAGGCTTATTGGGAGGTAGATGCATTAGCAGTACTTGTCGCCAAACCAACGAAGGCCAATACCAAGCCCATAATCACAAAATACAACTACACCAAGAACAAGAAGAAACATTTAAAATAGTCGTTTCCAAGCAACAAATATCACACTATCACACTAAAATACCAAATGAAATAATCAAAGAATTAAATAGGAATTACCAAAGTATGATAGTAAAGAACAACTTCGAGGAGCAGCGTTTGGGTCAAGGAGATGGAGGAATTTTCAAATTAAACCCTCCTTTGGTTGAAAAGGAAAAAATACTGACAGCTTCCAAAAATTTAGAGGAAGCTTATCACGGTTCCTATGGTGGACCGGGAAGTGCGACGTTTGTTCCTTTTCATTGGTAAACTTTCACAACATTATTAAAAGGTTTCATGATGAAGAGAACGATGATTTGTACAACCAGAATTCGTAGATCTCAAACAAAAAGGGGAATGTAAACGACTATACACACGAATGGAAAGTATTGGCAGCTAGACAAAACGGACTCATAGACGAACAACTTCTAAAAATATACACTTGTGAATTCAAATTACTAGATCATTGTCACATCCATTATGTCTTCCATGTGCCATGTCTCAAGAGGATGTTAGGACAAATCCAACCTATTCCAACCTATTCAAACAGAAATTCCAGAATTTTGGCAGCGAAGGAAAATATTCTAGAACCAAAAGGTATCCTAGTCACCAAGGACAAAGTGTTATGTTCTAGAACCATCAAAGAATACCTTATCAAATGGAAAAACCTTCCAGAAGAAGACTCATCACGGAAGACAGAAAGTTTAAGCCAAAAACACCTCTCACTACCTTTGCTTTGAAGACAAAGCAATTTTTTAAATGGGGTGCAAAGTAACAAACAAAATTAGTTAGGAAATATATGGACGTGTCCTATTCTAATGGACAACTCTTCATATAAGCTAGGCACTCACCTAATATTTATACAGGGCCTCCAGTATGCCAAATTCATCATCCATTTCAATTCATTAATAAAATATATTTATACATTGCATATACATTGTCTGTTTACAGCAGTTTTTGGTAATTCTGTTGATTTCCTTTCTTTAGCTCCTTGTGGGCAATATTACATAAAAATGTAAAGGTAAAACAGTTGAATAAAGATTCTACAATCTTACGTACAAGTTTTTAATTATAGATAGTCTGTTTATGGTTATGACCACTTTAAAACTTAGAAAATTATCACCGTTTTACTGGATGCACATCTATCATGGGCATTCTCTAAAAGTAGGAATCAGACAATCAATTGCAGATGCCCAGTGTTCTGTGTGCACACCAGCTTCATGAGTAATTTGTTCCCTTCAGATTTCCCAAATGATCTTAGAAGATAAACTCTGAAATACCTCTACAGTCTCAAGTAATTGTGGGCCAGTACTAAATAGATTATTTTCCTTTTTTCATATCAAAACATGGCTTGATCCTACCTAGCATTGGATGTAAAAGTTTGATTGATAAAAATCATGATCCATCGGAGAAAAATTAGCAATGAAACATTCTTAGGATCCTTTAATAAGGGCTTAATTTGTTCTAGTCATAATTTGCTTAAGCCTTATGTAGATATCAACTTAACATTGCAATTCTGCCAATAATCATAATAGCAATTTCGTAAGACACAAATATACACCCATCATCCATATACCCAACCGCTTGACACTTGAATTCTGTATTATGTTCCTCCTGAATTTTGTGATTGATTAACACTGGCATTGCTGTCCTTTGATGCTTCCTCTTGTAGTTCACGAGACCAATATTCCTCCAGTGGTGGTCCAAATATGACTTTGCCTGATATAATACCAATCCTGTAAGAAGTCAAATGAAACAATAGTCAGAATAAAGTACTGATAAAATTGATCAGCTGTATACAAGAAGATGAACTATGATGCGATAGGGTCAGAGTGGAGGGCCACAGAAATAGCAAAATAGGCATGAGATTTAATGGTCTGAAATTCTTGGACTGATATTGCAAGATTAGCTTGTCTGATGAAGCAAAGAATAATGAAGCCAATTGAGCATTTGAAGTATTGACCAGTATCTTGAAGAAGCAGCAATGGTACATGTATCTGAGTAAATGATTCAAACTGAAAAGCCTGAGAATTTTCATCAAAGCAGGGACCTCAATGCTTTCATTTTCTTATGTGCTCAGCCCCTGAAATTGAAGAATCTGAAGTAACATTTGAAAGACATAACTAGTAGATGTGAGACCAAGTGAAACAGCATATTAAGTTTAAATTACAAGCTTAAAAATTATGGATGAATTAGTGAAATCCCAACATACTTTCGAACATCTGAGTCATAGCAGTTACAGGTTTAAGTATTTAACAAAATGTGAATTTTACAGAGAATTAGTTCATGATCTGTTGTTAACTCTGTAACCTACTTGAAATACAATATGCACAATAACAATATCAGCCATGTCAAACAGTTATGGACATATAGCCATAAGGATTAAAAGTAATGGGCTGAAGCTGATGTCTATCTTAATGACAGGGTGTGTACTCTACCAACCGCCATGAACAATATTTTCATATGTTAAGATCATGAGATAGTCCATCTACAATTATCTCCTTCACAAACTGTAAATCCAACAAGAAGAAATTGTAGAAATGTAACAGCACTTAAAATAGTCTACAAGAGATTCATATACCATGACTTCATCAACATTATTTAACCATAATGAAAAGAGAGCCAACACAAGTGAAAATTCACTTGACTGAGATGATATACAAATGAAGGAGATGATATATTGATACCACTCCACTAGGGTTAAGACATTAGCCCCAAGTAGGAGACTAGGTCGTATAGCTTAATACAAAATAAAATACAATAAGTGGGTCTAACTACCCAAATGTCAGCTCATCAAGGGCTCATATCCACATAGTGTGCTAGCACATGGCCACACGTGAAGATTACACATATATTCTCAACACCCCCACTTAATCTGAATAGAGCCACATGAGATGATATTATAGTACATCATGTTTTCCCCTTCATGGCTCAGATAGTGACAAGTGTATATAGACAAGTGAAGGTGAGCTTTAGAAGAGATTTGGTGAAGACATCTACAAGCTTGTCTGCAAAGGAACAAAAAAAGACTGGCACAAGTTTACCATGAGCATGGTGGTGCTGAATGTAATGCATCCAAAGCTCAGTGTATTTCAAGTTACGGCTTTGAAAAATTCACTAGATTAGAATAAGCTCAATAAACTTTGATTATCACAAAATAAGATGAAAACTTGAAAAACAACACTGAGCTAGATTTAGCTCACTGAGTAATATCTACACCCAACAAGAGATGCTTCCTGACACGAATTGCCCTAGCATATTTTCTTTAGTGGAGGAGTGTCCCACCCCTATTCTTCTTAGAACACCAGCACAGCAATCAAAACCAAGAAGAACAAATACCTTGAGGGGGAGCACAAAACATCAAGATCACCCACCTGGTTGGCAAAAAAAAAGCAAGACAAATATCAACACTAGCTGAGCAGAATATCCCTGTGAGTGGTGCCCCTAAAGGTGTGCAAAATGTGTTTGGTGGCAGTACATTCATCTCATAAGGCTCCTACTTAACATACTGACACCAGAGGAGATATTTGGCAAAACTGCCTACCATAGATCGATAATAGATGCACCAAACAAGTCTGAAGGGTACTAGGCCTAAAACCTCTCATCCTAGAGGTAATAGGAATTACCGACTGAAGATACAAGGTGTATTGTGGCTGAGAAACAAATCCCAGCAGAACTCTCAAAGAAATCTATGCTGGAAATCACATGATGCAAAAAGAGACTTCATTTCTTTTTTCTTAGATCTTAACCCTATGAATCAGTCTGACAGTTGTTATGAAATAGAACAAAACAGCACTGGAATATGACCAGTGCTGCAAACACTGGCATCAAGATAAAATCGGCAAGGGTCTAGAAAACCAAAATCATAAAACCGAAGAAAGAAATGCTCCCGGTATTAAAATCAACAAACATTGTAGCAGAATAAGATACCATCCATAAAATATCAGTAAAAATGTCGAAAAACATTGGCTAGGCCAATAACTCACGATTTTAGATATTTTAGCAATAAAATTGGGATGTTTACAACATGAATATTTAATTCTTTTAATCTACTTAACACCCCAGTATTTCAGGCAATTCAAAGGAGAAAAAAATATCAAAGTGTTCCTATAAGTTTTTGAGCTCTCTAGGCAATCTTATCATCCATAAACCAGATCTCAAAACTCTCTTTTATAGCAGTAAACAGCCCTTATCTTAACATACAGTAAAACAGTCCTTGTCTTCTTCAATTACAATGTTAGAATTACTAACCTGCTTGCCCTTTGATTATGTCAAATCAGCAAAGCATATATAGCTGTAAATTACAAATCATATGATAGATGGCTGAAGATATATAAATGATAAGCATTAACACAAAGAGAATCAAGATTGCATTAATAATGAGAAAGCAAAAGCTTTTATGTTGAAATTTGGTACCGGAGGACAGATTGGTTCCCTAAGGCTTTGATCTTTGGCCTAGGGAAAAGTGTCCAAAAAAATTTAATTTTTCTCCTAAAGTAACTTTATAAATTTTTATAAAGTTAAATCTAATTTAAAGTGACTTAAGTGATAAAGTTACTAAAGTGACTTTATAAAGTTATAAAGTCAAATCTAATTTTAAAGTGACTTTAAGTGATAAAGTTACTAAAGTTAAAGTGACTTTAAATAAAGTCAATGTAAAATTAAGAAAGGAAAAAGTGACTTTGGAAAATAAAAAGGAACTAAGTGGGTCTTTATTAAAAAGTGGGGTGAATTAAAAAATGAAAAGTGAGATTTAAATGAGCATTTAATCTCGGCCCTAGATCTCAATCTGTCGATACATTATTGGATTTGAGATTCCCCAAAAGTCACTTAGGGTTAGGTTAAAGGAAAAGGAGGAAAGGTCATTCATTCTTTCATGAAGCGAGATTGAGAGAAGAGGAGAAGGAGAGCAAGGGAGATTTCGAAGCGAGAGAGGAGAAAGAGAGCAGCTGATAGAAACTTCAGCAAAGTCCGTACAGCGACAGGGAGGCACGGATTCAAGGCGAGAAATCAAAATGCAGCAGAATTATTTAGACACATTTTACTGAGGGGAGAGAAGCCTGATTTTCAGGAGAGCCCAGTACGGTGGCTTAAACATTTAATTCTATGACGGGTCTGGGCTGTCGAGCTTCTTTGTAGTGGTCTGGTTGAAAATCGTCTGGCAGCCGTCTGATCAGTTCAGCCGCAATTCGAAGGCAAAAGAAGGCCTTGAATTTTGAGGAGAAGCGTGAAATTTGGAGTTTTTCGTCTGATCAGGTAAGCGATCTGACCAATGCAATTTGGAGCACCATCGAAGCTCATTCAGCATTCCAATGCTGTCATAAATCTTTGTAAATTTCTGTTTTGGGTTTTTCTTTGTTTTGCACGTTTTCCAGAAGTAGTGAATACGGGAAATCGAGATAAAAATCTTGTTGTTTAGTTGCTGAAATTTTTGCTATAATTTTGCCTCTCTGTAAAGTATTTTCGAAATAAGAAGGAGCTCTCAAGGCTGGTTTTCCCCAAGAGTTGTAGGGGGTTTTCGAGTCGAGATTGTCAAAATCTCAGTGTTCAAATGTGTTGAATCAACATTTTCAGCTTCTTTGTGTGTTTTGTTTTATTTACGTAGTTTTGACGTGCAATAAAAGTTTTCGAAATTTGTGTTTCAACAAAGTAATTTGTGTTTCGGGGAAATAACTTGTGTTTGACCGTGATTCTGACAGCAAAGTGATTGTTTCAGCAAATAAAAATTATTTTTGAGTGTTGAATGTAAGGATATAGGAAAGGGCATTTAACCAAAGGAGAAATAAGTGATCTTGAAACCAGGGTTGGGAAAAACAGGAAATTTCTACATGGTATCGAGAGGTTGAGTCTTTGAAGGGCGGTTGGGACTGACAAGGAGAAAAATTACAGCCTGGCGATTTTTCACTCGAAAATTCAGCAAGCTGATTTTTCACAAACCAACGGAATTTTAACTACTACGGCGGTGTTATTTTTCAGTTCTTAGGACAGCGGGATGTCATTGGGGCCAGGGTGGAGGATAGGTTGGATGGGCATTCCAACTACGGCATTTGGAAGGAAGAGAATCTCAGTATCTTTGAGAGGCGAAGTACGGACATTATGGTACATACCTGAGAACCACAGCAAGATGTGCCCCTGCGATGCTACCGGTTAGCGGCTTATATAATAAAAAGAACAACAAGGGTAAGAGGCTGATTCTAGACGGAATCAAAGACCATTGCATTCCTCATGTGAGAGAAGAAATGTTCATGAGATGTGGACGGCATTGTCCAATCTCTACCAATTTCCAATGAGAGCCGGAAAATGGTCACGGAAGGAGAAGATGAGAAGACCATTAAGATGGGCAATGATAGTGCCAGTGGATATCTCACAAAGATTACTAATGTGAGAGATGAGTTGGCGACGATTAGGAGGCCATTCACACCCCTTGAGTTGAGTGCGGATTGCAGTGAATGGCCTCCCCAGTTCATGGATGAACTTTCTTTGATGGAGTTTGTGCACGTGAGACCCTTCCCACATGGGAGAGGTTTTGGGATGATTGCATTCGGACGAGAGATCGGGGAAGGTCGGCTTGGGGCAGCAAGCCGATTCGGCAGGAGGATGAGGTCGCCTTGTTGGCGGGACACAAGAAAGGCGAAGGGAAGAAACGGGCTTCCACAAGCAATGGTGGGGGCAAAGGCAAAAGAGTAAAATTAAACGGGATAACTCACGGAGAAGGACTATTCCAAAGTGAAGTGTGGAATTGTCGAGAAGATGGGACACTATGCGGTTGTGTGTCGGAGAAGAAGAAGAATAAGGGGAAGAACCCGAGCATGGCGGCTTCGGCGGAAGGTTGAGGACTTCTTGGTCGCTTTGACGGGAGTTTGGGTTCATTGCGTGTGAGTCTTCTAGTGTGGGATTATACTGCCATAGGTTCGGAAGGGAGCATGCATTTCCCTCGATTAGCGGAGCATCTTCGGGTGTCCCCGGTATGTGGACGGTGGGCTTCACGTCACATGACGGGGAGTCGGCGGTACTTCTCTGAGCTTTCGGAAATTGCTTGATGTAGAGGTAGTACTCGGTGATGGCCAGAGTTGTTAGAGCGGTCGGTGTGGGAACATTGACATTTCGAGAGGAGTCCAAACCTCCCTTGAAGGTGTCGGATGTTCTTTATGTGCGGGGATGAGAAGAACCTCATATCCGTCTCGGCTTTGGAGGGGCAGAGGATATGAGATACTATTCGGGGAGGAGACGAGTGTTGGTCACTATCCAGGGAGCACTCTGAGTGGATTAATTTAGTGATAGGTGTACGCCATGCGAAGGTGTACAAGTTTGCATTTCGATCCCTTTTGGCATTGTGACGATGCCAGAACGGCGAGCTAGCGATTCACGAGCGATGTGGTGCTACGCGGGGATACAGGGCACATGCATCATGGAGCCTTGAGGACTTTGCGGAGATCACTACGGGTGTGCCGAGTTCGATGCGATCACTTTGATATACGAGGAGGATGTGCGATGGGCAAGTTTGCCAAATCCCCTTTTCCCGGTGACGACGGAAGCTGACGGCCAGGATACTTGATTTGATTCATTCCGATGTGAGCGGTCGGATGTCTCATGTTTCCTTGAGTGGATATAGATGCCTGCTATTTATTCATTGATGATCCTCCCGGGAGGGCCCCAGTTTATTTCTTGAAGACCAAGAGTGAGGTCTTCAAGCGGTTTTGAGGAGTTCGAGCTCTTTGTGGGAGACACGGACGAGGTCGGAAAGATCAAGTCCACGAGGTCGGACAATGGAGGGAGAGTACACCCTTAGAGTTTGTTGACTATTGTGCGGGCGGGCATTAGGAGGGGCTGCAGCATTCCTTACAACCCCGAGCGAGAACGGGGTTACGGAGAGGAAGAACGGATCCATGGGAGGGGTTTGCCAAAGCCATGTTACATGATCGAGGGTTGCCATTGTTTTGTGGGCGAGGCACTAACCTGTTGTTGCTAACGACAGTCCCCGCATCGTGCCTTGGGGCACATGACTCCCGGAAGGCTTTTACGGGAAGCTGATATGGGGTCATCTTCGTATCTTTGGGTGCATGACATGCTCTACACACATACCCAAGGAGAAGAGGACCAAACTAGAGCCACCCAACGGAAAGGGTATCTTTGTGGGCTACGGACGAGACCTCAGGCCTTTCGGATTTACATTCTGCGCGGAAAGTTGTTGTCGGGCGGGATGTAAAGTTCGAGGAGGGCAAGGGCCTTTAGGAAGTCACGGGGTGAGAGTATACGGATCAGCCGGACCCTCGGCAACGGTTCGAGTCGATCGCGGGGATCTAGTGGGGGATCGGGGAGGATCGGAGGTACATCTATGACGATGTCGGAGTCGGTCGGTGGGGAGTGGCTCGCGAGTCGGAGGGGTGGAGGCGGTATGGGCGGCACGCGGGCGGTCACGGAAGCGGTTCAACGGGAGTCCCCGCGATGGACGGTGCAGGTACCTCGGCATGCGGGTTGGTGCGGGCGGGGGAGGGCCCAGGCGGGGACGGACGGTCGGGGAGTTACGGCGCTCTGATGTTGAGGAGGAGGAGTTTTATTCTCCCGGCGGGAGAAGTGCACTCGGGGAAGAGGAAGCCCAGAGTGGCTTCGGACACCTTGAGATGCCACATGCGATTTGCGGAAGGCCTAAGAGGCCGGTCGAGGAGAGAGCGAGACCACACAGGGAGAGGTTTTGTAGCTATATGGCAATGGCTACCGGCATCCTTGACTGCGAGCCTTCTAGCTATGAGGAGGCGGCTAGCTGCGGGTACGGAGAGAGGCCATGCGGGGAGGGAGTATTCTTCTATCATGAGAATGATGTTTGGGAGGTGGTCACAGAGCTGAGGGGGCAAATCAGTGGTTACTTCCGAGATGGCTTTACAAGGTAGAAGCATCTTTGCGGATAAGCGACATTGAGAAATTCAAAGCGAGTTTGTGGCTAGAGGGTTCTCCCCGGGTAGAGGGGAGTTGATTATGAGGAGACCTTCGCTCCGTGGCTCGATAGCATACTTCGATCCGGCTCCATTATATCGATAGCGACGGAGAGATGGGTTGGAAGATCCACCGGATGGATGTGAAAGGCCGCATTTCTCAATGGCTTCATACGGGAGGAGGTGTACATTGAGCGACCCACGGGGCTTTGAGGTGCATGGAAGAGTCCATGTGCGAGCTGAAAGAAGGCCCTTTATGGCACGAAGCAAGCTCCCGGAAGCAGTACTCAGGGATAGATACTTACTTGCGAGAGAGATGGGTTTCACAAAGGGTAGAGGCAGTCCGAACCTTTCTTAATATTGTGATGGGTGAGGAGCCTCTCGTGCTGGTCTTTGTATGGATGACTTAGTCATTACGGAGTGCGAGAGGAGACTCATAGAGCTTAGCTACACGAGAGAGATCTTGCGAGGCGGAGTTTGAGATGAAGGACATCGGCTTGATGCATTACTTTTGGGTTTGGAGGTGGCGGGAGGAGGGGCATTTCTTCTGGAGACCCGAGAGAAGTATATTGGACATCCTTGGCGATTCCACATGGAGGATTGAATTGTCGACACGATGATCACCAAGCTGGAAGAAGCTTCGTAGCCGGATTAGAGTTGGTGGATCCCCTGTGTACGAGCTGGTGATTGGTTCCTTGATGTATTTGGTCAACACTAGACAGGATATTTGTTTTACGATCCAACACGATGAGTCAGTTTATGTGAGCCTGAAAGGTTCAGCAGGTGGGCTGCAAAGCACGGTAGATAGCACGGGGGACGGTGGATTGTAGTGCAGCGGACTACGGGCGGGGGATGGAGTGAGATTGGCGGAGTTACCTTGATTCGATTGGGGCGGGTTGTGCTTGGTAGGAAGAGCACTTCGGGGAGTCTTGTTTTGGGTTGGGTTCGCGGTTGTGTCATGGTTAGTAGACGACGATCGGTAGCATTGAGTTATTTGGGCAGAGTATATGGCGGCAGTCCGCTAGTTGTGAGAGGCCATGCAGCCGCAGAATTGTTTTGCTTATTTGGTCGTAGTTGAGACCTTCGGTGATTCTTGTGATAATCGAGTTGGATTAAACTCACGGAGAATCCGATTATTTCATGACGAGTCAAAGCATATCGGGATCAAATATCCACTTCATGAGACTATGTTCGGAAAATTTGTGAAGCTTGAGTATATTCCCAGCGATGAAGCGATTCTGATATTCTTACCAAAGCCTTATCACGGGGCAAGCATGTCACAACGGAGACAAGATGGGTGTGAGTGAGGAACACCTTCCTCGGTAAGAGGGAGTGTTGAAATTTGGTCTCGGAGGACGGAGTTTCCCTAAGGCTTTGATCTTTGGCCTAGGGAAGAAATTGTCAAAAAAATTTAATTTTCTCCTAAAGTAACTTTATAAATTTTTATAAAGTTAAATCTAATTAAAAGTGACTTAAGTGATAAAGTTACTAAAGTGACTTTATAAAGTTATAAAGTCAAATCTAATTTTAAAGTGACTTTAAGTGATAAAGTTACTAAAGTTAAAGTGACTTTAAATAAAGTCAATGTAAAATTAGAAAGGAAAAAGTGACTTTGGAAATAAAAGACTAAGTGGGTCTTTATTAAAGTGGGGTGAATTAAAAAATGAAAAGTGAGATTTAAATGAGCATTCAATCTGACCTAGATCTCCAATCTATCTCGGCCATGGATTTAGGGATTCCCCAAAAGTCATAGGGTTGATTTAAAGGAGGAAAGAGGAGGAAAATGTCATTCATTCTTTCATGAAATGATTGAGAGAAGAGGAGAAGGAGAGCAAGGGAGATTTACGAACGGAGAGAGGGAGAGAAAGAGAAGCGAGCGATGAAACTTCGAGAAAAGTCCGTCTGACAAGGAGGCACGGATTCAAGGCGAGAAATCCGTACGGCAAGTGTTGGGCACATTTTCGAGGGAGAGAGCCTGATTTTCAAGGAAAACCGTCTGGCCGGCTTCGGCCACATTTGGTGCAGGCGGTGTTTGGGCTCGAAATCGAGGAGAGAGCTAGCGCTTGGTGGATGCAATTCTGGAAATGCGTCTGACGGCCGTCACAGTCCGGTTTCGGCACGGATTTCGAAGGCAAAGAGACGCAAATTTTGAGGAGAAACGTAGTTGGGTTTCCGTCTGATCCCATCTGGCTTGATGCAGTAGTCTGGTAGACACAAAATCGAAGCTCATTAGTAATTGTCTTGTCCATAAATCTTGTAAAATTGCAATTTTTGGGTTTTTCTTGTTTTGCACGTTTTCCAAGGCGGAGTGAATGCACGGAAATCGAGATAAGTGCGATTTGTTTAGTTGCTGAAATTTTCTTTGTAATTTCGCCTCTCACAATAAAGTATTTTCGAAGTAAGAAGGAGCTCTCAAGGCTTGGTTTTCCCCAAAGTTGTAAGGGGTTTTTCAGGGTCAAGTTGACCAAAAATCTCGGTGTTCAAATGTGTTGAATCTTGTTTCGGCTTGGCCTTATTGTTTTGTTTATTTACGTAGTTTTCGGCATTACGCTAAAAGTTTTCCAGAATTTGTGTTTAATAAAAGTAATTTGTGTTTTGACAAAGTAACTTGTGTTATTCGTGATTTACGTTTATTAGTGATTCTTTGATTTCGGCAAATAAAATTATTTTTCTGAGTGTTGAATGTAAGGATATGGGAAAGGGCATTTAACCAAAAGGAGAAATAAGTGATACTGAAACCGGGGTTGGGAAAAACAGGAAATTTCTACATTTTATAAAGAGTTACAAGCTAGTTCTGTCAATCCACTTTACGTGGGATAACCAAAAAGCACTAAAGCGAAATAAAGCATAAAATAACCTAACGTCCAAATGATTTTATTAATGCCTACGTCTAATATCTATTGACCATTATAATTCAATATTTACTCTAACACTCTCTCTTAATGGTCAATCTACTAACTGTACCAAGCTTATCTCAAAATTTTACATATTTTTCAAAATGTCTGCTTTTTGGTCTTCTGCGCGACAGTGTTGCATCTCAATAGATCCATCCTCTACAAGTTGTTTGATGGAATGTGACCATCTATGTATTATTATATGAGGAAAACAAGATTCTTGGCTAGATTGAAGGACTCTTGGGTCTGCTACATCAGATTACACAGCCGATCTTAATGTACCATCTTGAGTGCTCGTTTTAAGGCATATAAAGCCTTTTTAAATTTTAAGTCTACAAACAAGATGCTCCTTCACTAGAACCTGAAATCCTCGTGGTTGATACATATAGACCTCTTCCTCCAAATCACCATTAAAGAAGGCACTCTTCACATCCATTTGATGAACCTTCCAGCCAAACTGTGTTGCCATGGCTAGAACTACTATGTACTCTAGTGCGCCACCGAATATCATTGAATCATTGGAGGAACATGCAGTGTACTCTATGAACAAGTCCTTGTTGGTGAAGTGTCATGATGCACTTGAATCAATGTACCAAGAAAATAACCTATGTTGATCCACTTGCTTCTGGGTCCATGAATGCAAACAAGGCTGACTCCTACTCTATATGCATCTTCACTACTACCTTGATCTTTTGTATTTTCCCATTTTCCTTTTCCCTTGACATTGGCTACAAAGGCGTATTTTAAACTCTATATCTCATTATTGCTACCGAATTGTTTCTTCCAGCTATCCTACTCTACAAGCATATTGCATAGCTCATCAAACTTCAGGTCAACATTCGCAATGGTGATCATATGACCCCAAGGGGGGCATATCTGGGGTTAAATGCACATGATATGACCCCATGGAGGGCATACATGGGGTTAAATGTACATGTAATGTGTAAATGTATATGTATATGTAATCATTGAGTTGGCTATATTTGGGGGTTGGCTTGTGACCTATCTAACTTGTAATCACATTAATTATTATTTTAGGGCTTTTAGTCTGATTTTATAGAAAATCAACTTGGTTGCCTTCATATAAATAGATGGAAGTCGATTTCTCTTGGAATGGTTATCACACACACTTGGAGATCAGTGCACACTAGCTAACCTATTCTCTCTTATGCACTATGGAGCATTAATGTAGCGAAATTTCTCAGGAAGGATAAGTCGATTGGATGATTCTCTCTCTTATGGTTATTGATGATTTTTTGAGGATATGTGCTAATTTATTTTAAGTATCTTCTTCCATCTTGTGCTTGTTGAAGAATTAGGGTTTAATGAAATTATCACCAAAGTGTTGATGTTTTATGGCTGTAACATCTCCTTGAACAAAATTTTAATCAAGTTTCTCTAGAGGAGCCTAGGTGTAGCCTCATCCCTTTCAATCTCCAAGAAGATAGAAGGATGTTAAGGTTTAAGGAATTGAACAACCTAAGTGTACCTTCATCTCTCTCATTCAAATCACTTCCATCAGTGCTCTTCAATAGATTTATTTTCTCTTAGACTCTATTAGACCTTGATTGAGAAAGGAACTAGTCTTATCTCTTGTGCCAATCCATAAAATAAATAAAATTTAAAACCCTAAATTGTTCGTGTTATATATTCTAGGGTAAATTAGGGTTAGATTACGCAAAATCTGCAATTTTTTAGCATTATTTTCCTTGGAGTATTTTGTCCTAAAGTTAGAATTTGTATCCATTCATTTGGAAAATCAAATATATCATTTTACATGCATTTTTCAGCTATTAATTAGGACTGACATCTAGGGTTTTATTTTTGTTTTATGTGTTTTCAGCCATTGAAAATTGTTGTAATCTCTTCTCTTATATACTCATTGAACAGCCCTAATTTTCCACTTGTTTATCATGGATTCTAGGACTGTTTTCTCATTGTTGTTATAAATATTTGCATGCTATAAAGTTCCTAATTGAAACCCTGGTTTCTAACAACAAAGTAGATTTTCTTAATTGCATATATTTGGGTACCTATTTGAGCCTCTTTTGGTCTAACTAAGCATTCTAGATTTAGCCATAGGGATCTTTTAACTCGCTCTCTTGAAGGTATACCTTAAATCACATAAAACCCTAACTATTGCATAATTATCCTTGGGTGAATTTTGTCATAGAATCCTAAGAAGGTGTTACCCCTAAGATCACTTGGATTATTCCATAAGATCCTGCAAGGAAGCCCTCCCTTGTGGGGATTGTATCCAACCATAGAAATCACGGGAGTAGTTGTTGAGGTGACAATGGTAACTCTCCCATTGTTGCTCTCAATTTAGGTTGCTTAGTGAGACTTTGCACTAGGGTGCCAAATTCTGCAGTAACAAATTTGGCGTTGTTGTTTGGGAGGATTTGAGTTCTCCTTGAAATATGAAGACCGTGTTTTAATCCTTTTAATAAGTGTACCTCAAAGCCTTAGTGTATGTGTGCTTATGCAGGAGACTCCATTGGAAAAAAAAATCCTATTTCTTCATTGATTTTCAAAGATTCTATGCTTGTAGGTTGAAACAGACATATTTAAGAAGATATTTTAGTTTCACCTTGGCAACTCCACAATTTTGTGTTATGAAAATTACATGGGATAGAAAATGACTCCTTGGGATTTGCAAGAAATGTACCCTACTTTGAATGTTACAGATATTCCAAGATATACTAAACGTTATGATACAAATTGCATAAGAAATGTTCTAAATTCGATGGTGATCCTTCCTCAACCATTAACCATGTTGTAAGATTCTTAAAATATACTTCAAAAATTCTTATGGTTTATGAAGATGAACTTAATAAGATTGTTCATTAATTTTATTGAAGCAACAGAAAGGGAATGGACTATGTGTTCTTTTGATCCAAAAAGCATATCTTCTATTGTCGTATTTATTGAAAATACTAAATTGTATGGAATCAAAAATGGCTCCTTGGGATTTTCATGAAATGTACCCTGCTTTGGATGTTAAGGATATTCCAGGATATACTAATTGTTATGGTAGCAATTGCACAAGAGATGTTCCAAAATTCGATGGTGATCCTTCCTCAGCCATTTGACCATGTAGTAAGATTCTTAAAATACACTTCAGAAATTCATATAGTTCATGAAGATGCACTAATGAGATTGTTCATCAATTCTATTGAAGTAAAACAAAGGGAATGGATTAAGTGTTCTTATAATCCAAAAAGCATATCTTCTATTGCAATATTTATTTAGAAATTTCTCAAGCATTCGTGCCCAAGGTTTCAAAGGTATGAAAATGCCCTTCAAGAAGAAGGTCTTCTAAATCTTTCTTAGGACATAGAAGAAGAAACGGATAATGAGTGATGCGAAAATGAGGTACGGATGCTTGTATGTATTTCAAGAACCTACCACTAGAGTTTAAATTAAATGATCTAGCTTGTACTTGACAATTTTGCGGAATTATTTACTTGAAATGGTGTATGTATTTTACGTATCATGTGTCTTAACTTCATTTTGTTTCTTCTTTGTAATTTAACATGTATGACAGCAACATCATGCGACAAATAATCATTCAAACACAACATGACAATTTTAATCTAGGAGTTCACCCGAAATCTCGTAGGTTACGTCTCCTTTGAAGCAGTCATCTTGACTCGGCTACGTAGATATGGTAGTTTTTTTACAAAGTAAATACTTAATTCCAATGAATACAACAATGATCCAAAAGTAGAGAAAATACCATTTAAATCCCTCTAATGGTTATCCCGAACTTTATGCTTGACTTTAGGCTCTTGTTAACACGATTTCTTACGCTTGGTGCACTAAATGGCACAAACTCCTCGAAATTATGTTTACATCCTTGAAACCCTCTTTGTGTATCAACACACATCGGACACCAAATACCAAGCTGATAAATTGCTCAAATTGAACAACGCAATCCCAAAATAGGCTATCCTCCACCCCGGTTTGCCTAAGTACACTTAAAACTTCACATCAACTATAGAGTTGTAGAAGTTCTCAAAATGTTCTGAAACCACTTCTATTGGTTCCACAATGTTTGAAATAGTCAAGATAAAGTTTTGGTTCATCAAAAATAGCCTTTGGATGCTCCGGTTTCACCTCAATCACCTATCGGCACCCCGGCAGTCGAGGAAAAACTTCTCTGTTGAGTTTTCGACCTCTAATAGTCTTTAACACTTGTTGAAACCTCTGTAAATAGATTCGGAATGATGTTTTCAATCAAGAATGACCACTAGTTCAGCACCAAATGGTCTCGAACGGCTCTTTCTAAGCCTGCCTTTAGCTGTACAGCAAAAGGCTGGCACTAATGGCCCCTAGAACTTTACTAAAGCTTTTCGGCCTTCAAACGTTCTCTACGAATACGCAAACCATTTCATCGGATTAAATTTATCTGAATTATCAATTTAGACATTGGAACTGCGAAAAAGGACTCTAACTCCCACGGTTAGGCCTCAAGGCGGGTGACTCATGGTGGCCACTGATGGCTCCTTCATCTTCCACAGTAGAAGTGGCGAAGATCACCTAAATCGACCTTAAGCACAATCCCAAAGTCTTCGGAAGATCGAAGAGACCCATAATTGACTAAAATTTGTGTTGGTTCAATAATGAGGAAGTTATAACCAAAACAACTTTGCCCCAATTTCCTCCCACTAAATGTGGGGCAAGCATGATTAACTCCACTAAAAATTAGCCAGTCCACCTAAATTTGGAGCACCTCGAATCTCACGCCATATTAAACTCCCTTAGCCGAAGCAATTAAATATTAAACCGGGAATTAGGCTCCTTAAGCGCTCTTAACATTAAGCTCCCACACTAGTCATATGATGAGGTTCCATGGGAGGAGGGTTTGGCCCCCTCCGTGCTCCCGCGGACCCACTCGGCATTCAAGTCTATAACTTCTTCATACGATCAATACATTTTCGAACGTTTGCGGCAGGAAATCGGGAAGACGAGACCATGCAGCCATCTTGGTTTCAACCCAATCTGTAACTTTGAATTTTGAGCTAATCCTTAGGTCCTTGATCCGGTCCCCGTCACACCTCCCAAATGAGAAGCTTTTGGACCCCAGCTCTAAGATCTTG
The DNA here is from genome assembly GCA_034641835.2 of Pinus albicaulis. NCBI lineage: Eukaryota > Viridiplantae > Streptophyta > Pinopsida > Pinales > Pinaceae > Pinus > Pinus albicaulis. The sequence continues at coordinate 20,701,335 of MU968317.1, forward strand.
GCCGATCTATACGGCAAATAAAGAATGCGCACCCTCTTCTCTTTAGCCTCGAAACACTTGCCACACTGTGTTGTTGAATCTAGCTTGAGAAAATTCACACTTCCTTTACTCAATACATGACCATATCTAACAAAGTTGCCTTTCTTTACTACTGAAAAAATTTTAGTGAAATTAGAAGTAAATTGAACATTTGCCTTGATCAATGATCCAAAGGTAAAACAAACAAAGAATGCATTACAGCATAAAGACTATCAACAACAGAGTCGTCATAAAATGTGCTATACATTGACACAAAATGTGCAAAATTATTACCTTTAACTCAACTGAAGTGTCTACTTATGAGACACAATCGACACAAGTCGATAAACAACATGATACATCTTGAAAACCACGTGCATGTATCAGTAATGCAATCAAACCTATTTGCGGAGTTATTTCTTACATACAACCCCTACATACATCTACACCTTCCAACTCTTCCTTTCAGAAAGTACCAACAAGTACATCCTCCAGCTATCTTGGTGGCTATGGAAACTTAACCAAAATGTTATTTGTAATATAAGTGAGTATCATACTCATCCTTTACCTCCCACGGCGAAATTTTGCAACAACAGACCCCAACTTCAAATGAGCCATGCATTGCTATGCAATCTTGCATCAAACTTTTCCATGACATCACTGTCATACAAACAAATGTGCATATATACAAAGGCGTATTTTACGTATTAAAGTCCATCCACTTCTTTCCAAGCCACTTCCATGGTGACTTTTTCTTGCTACAACACTTCTTCATGAATCTTCCATTTCCATCGATAATGGAATCCATAGTTCCACAATGACAATCATTTCTATCCTCTTGTTGCATGTGCTTTGGACGACTAGTTGGATGCAAAGTCCAGCAATGAAGACATCATGTCCTTCTTTTAGCAATAGCTTGCAAACACACCTTCTTTAGAAGTTATCTGCTTCTGTATGCTTTCTTCCTGTCTAATCTCGTAACAACATGATTCATCAAACCCTGATACAGCAAATATTTCTTCTATTTAGCATGCAAAATTATCATGCCTTGTAGAAACTTCAATCAAATTGATCATGAGAAGATTTATACCTCTTGTGTTACTTCAGTCTTTATGCTATACTGCCTTCATGAGGAGATAGACATTAGAGGCTACCGCTTTCATTTTACAAACTAACATCACCGTTCTTGTCTTGCTTGTATAGACTTGCATGCTAGCCATAGGCCGCATGTCTACCACATCTTCTTGCTGCAACAGAAGCTTAAAAACATGGCAATCATCTTTGAAACAAATTTGACATATTTGCATCTGAACTTGCAGTCAAGAGTTCTCTTTTGAATTAGCCTCACATGCAATATGGCTTTGAGTCTTCGCCATTAAATTGCACATAACCAAGACCAAGATTCTTGGGTCATTCCTCAACCAAAACAGGTTCAACCATGCCTTGTGCATGCTTGCCTAACCCTTTGCCTTCATAGCCCATTTTAATCATTAATTTGGACCCTATACCTCTCGTGTGCTTTTCGAAAGAACCAACACATCTTTCTAACAAGGAAACTGAAAACAAATTAGAATGGATTACCTTTTCCTCATGCATTTTCTTCGTCAAAGTCTCTTGGGCTTGATGGAGTTGCCTCTCCATATCATGCAATCTTTGAAGAATTTCTTCCTTCTCTTCCTTCATGGCAAACAAGCTGACAAGTTGAGTGCTTTGTCTTTTTGTCCTCAAACTAAATGCGCACCATGTCCTTCAATATAATAAAGTCACGCTTCATATCATCATAAAAGAATCTTGTGAAGGAAGGCTTTACTTGTAGAAGTTGTCATTATCATGTGATAAATTAAAAGGAACTTCAACAAAGTTCTCAAAGCTTTTCAAAACAAATGATAAGCACCAAATAGCTATAAGAGACAACTCTTATTCTGTGTAAACAACAAACAAACTCAGAAGCTTCTTAACAAATGATCGTGAAGGGTTTGTTCCAAAGAAATGTATGAGTTCCCTTGGAGTAAGGAATATGCCTTAATTCCTTTTCTTCCTTTTGTCCTCTCGAGGACTTAGCTAATCGGTAGCTATCCCCAAATCTCAGAAAAACTCAAACAACAATCGGTTGCAAACGAAGCTGATCAATCTTTTACACGTTAAACGCTTTCAGCTATACAATCAAGCAACCAAATGCTCTGTCGAGCAAGCAACTATGCTCTGATACCAATATTTGATCGAAAATGGTCTGGATAACTTGTATGTATTTCAAGAACCTACCACTTTCAGTTTAAATTAAATGATCTAGCTTGTACTTGACAATTTTGCGGGAATTATTATTTACTTGAAAGTGATGTATGAATTTTTACTATTTATGTGTCTTAACTTCATTTGTTCTTCCCAATACGTAATTTAACATGTATGACGGCAACATAATGCGGCAAATAATCATTCAAACACAACATTAATTTTAATCTAGGGATGCGAAATCTCGTGGGCTACGCTCCTTTGAGCTTAGTCATCTTGACTCGGCTCTTTGGGATATGGTAAGTTTTTTTACAAGTAAATACTTAATTCCAATGAATACAACAATGATCAGTGAAAATACCATTTAAATCTCTCTAATGGCTGTCAAACTTTATGCTTGACTTGGAAACATAGCATTTGACCTGATTCCTTCTATCGGTGCACTAATACTTATTCTAAGTAACAAACTCCCTCGGGGTACGACACGTGTCACTGAAACCACTCTTTGTGCCATCCAACACACATCGGACACCAAATACCAAGCTTGATAAATTGCTCAAATTGAACACTGTATCCCAAAATAGGCTATCCTCCATGATTTGCCCGGAGCTGCCCAAAACTTCACATCAACTTCTTGAGAAATTTTGTAGAAGTTCTCAAAATGATACGAAACCACTTCCATTGGTTCCAAAATGTACGAAATAGTCAAGATAGAGTTTTGGTTCATCAAAAATAGCCTGCGAACACTCGATTCGCCTCAATCACCTATCGGCACCCCCACGGCATAGGGTCAAGGAAAACTTCTGCATTGAGTTTTATTTTAAAAGTCTTTAACACTTAACTGAAACCTGCAGCAATAGATTCGAACTGAAACTGCAACTAATAAATTTGACTTGAGAAGATAGAAAATAGTGAAAATGGCTTTGATTCATACATGATGAAATACAACCCAAAACGGTGCCTTTGAATTTTGAGCTAATCCTTAGGTCCTTGATCCGGTTACGATCGAGACGGTTACCAAGGACAAGAATTAGAAGCCTTTAAAGATCATGTTGAAGGTCGGGATCATAGTGAAGATTCTAATAAGGCATCTCATATTGAAAATCGTGCACTATTAAAGATGATCTACATAGCGATGAGGATGATGTAAGCTCTATTCCTTTTCAGTAACATGCATTATGATACACTTTTTGAAAGTAAAGGAAGATTGTTAAAATTGGCAACTAGGGCCAAATTCCACTTTGGTCTCCTCAATTGATGGAGATAATAATTCCCTGGTATTCCTCTTTTCGAAGGGCAAATCAATATAAAGATTGTCAAATTTAGATGAGGAAAATATTTATTTCATTCAAAGATTTTGGTTTAGGCGGGAAAAATGAAATTTTAATTTTTAATTTTGCCTCCAAAATTTCATGTCTAAAGTGTATATAAGGAAACTCTCTATAACTCATTTTGACACATCAATCATGCAAGAAATGTCTACGCGATTTGGTCGGCGGGAATTGGGTGCCTGCAATTAGTCACAAGGATATACACGAGGTAACATGGAGTGAAGTGTATCGCTTGGGTTCCGGTCTCAAACGGGTCGGAGTTCTTGTCCGGTAGCTGCACTATGGTTTGGGGCTTGTTTATGGCTTGTTTTGTGTGGGTTTCTCTTGCGGCAAGAGAAGCTTTGCCGGTGAGGATCTCCTTACGATGAAAGTGGCTGCGGAGCCTAAAGACCTTTATTCGGAGTGCTCAAGCTTGCTATAACAAATCCGCGACATTATCTCCTAGACGGTGGTGATTGCTTGAAAGGTATTCGGATATCTTGAAGGGACTGACAGCGATCTCCTTGTATCAATAATGTCGGTTGGCATCATTGTTGTGAAAACCTGCTTGTGCTAAAAGACGAAAGCTAAGCGAGAAGAAAGTCTGGAAGAGTCGAAGAAGGATGACTTGATGCCGATGTTGAAGGACCTATGGATCATTGATCCACCTGCTTCGAAATAGAGAAGACCCTCATGGCTTGGGATGCTCTCGAAGATGTCGAAGAGACATATTGCACTAGAAGAGGGACGTGCAATGAGCTTGCAAAGCCAGAAGAGAGACCAAGGGTATCTAACAGCATCCATGAGATGCGATAGTACAATGCGAGCCTGGAACATTTGAAAGAAAGCTCATAAAGCATCAAGTTTGGAAGGATGCTATGCACTGAAGAATATGAGTCCATTATGAAGAATGATGTCTCGAAAATGGTCACGAGGACAGGAGGACATCTTTCGTTGTCACCTCGAAATGGCTCTATGAGATCAAGAATGGATGCGATGGAAGTGTCGAAAAGTACAGAGGCGGGCATTCGTTGCCCAGAGGCTTCTCTCAAAAAGAAGGCATGAGATTATGATGATATGTTGCACCTGGCATTTCCATTTATGCAGCCATGTCACGATCTGTGTGCCCTGGCTCTGCTATGCAAGGATGCGTCCACATCGGATGGATGTGAAGGTCTAACTTTTGCTGTGGATCTATAGAGGAAGAGAGTGTATGTGGAGCATACATCACGGGGTTTGAAGTCCAAGACAGAACGTAGCGACGCGCATGCATGCAGGTTGAAGAGAAGCCCTCTGTGGGTTGAAGCAAGCTCCTAGGGCTTGGTACTGAGAGGATAGACTCAGCTACTTGATGAAGTTGGGCTTCCTCGAAGTAAAGTTGATCCGAACCTTTATTTTAAGGTTGAGTAGAAAGGCCTCTCATTTTGGTTCTCTATGTGGACGATCTCTTCTACGACGGGTGTTGACCCTCTCATTCATCGGTGTGAGAGGGAGCTAGCTTCGGCGAGATTTTCCCTTTCTCAAAGGAAAATATGTCGCGAAAGTGCTTGGAGGAGATTTGATATGGTGGGCGTGTAAGTCGATGTCGTGTAGATGGAACTCAACTTTAAGAGTTCGGTGAAAGCATTTATTACCTATTTGAGCCTCTTTTGGTCTAACTAAGCATTCTAGATTTAGCCATAGGGATCTTTTAACTCGCTCTCTTGAAGGTATACCTTAAATCACATAAAACCCTAACTATTGCATAATTATCCTTGGGTGAATTTTGTCATAGAATCCCTAGAGGGGTATTTACCCTAAGATCACTTGGATTATTCCATAAGATCTACCAAGGAAGCCTCCCTTGTGGGGATTGTATCCAACCATAGAAAGCACGGGAGTAGTTGTTGAGGTGACAATGGTAACTCTCCCATTGTTGCTCTCAATTTAGGTTGCTTAGTGAGACTTTGCACTAGGGTGCCAAATTCTGCAGTAACAAATTTGGCGTTGTTGTTTGGGAGGATTTGAGTTCTCCTTGAAATATGAAGACCGTGTTTTAATCCTTTTAATAAGTGTACCTCAAAGCCTTAATTAATGTGCTTATCTGGAGACTCCATTGGAAAAAAAAATCCTATTTCTTCATTGATTTTCAAAGATTCTATGCTTGTAGGTTGAAACAGACATATTTAAGAAGATATTTTAGTTTCACCTTGGCAACTCCACAATTTTGTGTTATGAAAATTACATGGGATAGAAAATGACTCCTTAGGATTGCAAGAAATGTACCCTACTTTGAATGTTACAGATATTCCAAGATATACTAAACGTTATGATACAAATTGCATAAGAAATGTTCTAAATTCGATGGTGATCCTTCCTCAACCATTAACCATGTTGTAAGATTCTTAAAATATACTTCAAAAATTCATATGGTTTATGAAAATGAACTTAATAAGATTGTTCATTAATTTTATTGAAGCAACAGAAAGGGAATGGACTATGTGTTCTTTTGATCCAAAAAGCATATCTTCTATTGTCGTATTTATTGAAAATACTAAATTGTATGGAATCAAAAATGGCTCCTTGGGATTTTCATGAAATGTACCCTGCTTTGGATGTTAAGGATATTCCAGGATATACTAATTGTTATGGTAGCAATTGCCTGAGATGTTCCAAAATTCGATGGTGATCCTTCTAAGCCATTTGACCATGTAGTAAGATTCTTAAAATACACTTGAAATTCATATAGTTCATGAAGATGCACTAATGAGATTGTTCATCAATTCTATTGAAGTAAAACAAAGGGAATGGATTAAGTGTTCTTATAATCCAAAAAGCATATCTTCTATTGCAATATTTATTTAGAAATTTCTCAAGCATTCGTGCCCAAGGTTTCAAAGGTATGAAAATGCCCTTCAAGAAGAAGGTCTTCTAAATCTTTCTTAGGACATAGAAGAAGAAACGGATAATGACAGTGATCTGAAAATGGTCTGGATAACTTGTATGTATTTCAAGAACCTACCACTCAGTTTAAATTAAATGATCTAGCTTGTACTTGACAATTTTGCGGAATTATTTACTTGAAAGTGGTGTATGTATTTTTCTTTGTGTATGTGTCTTAACCTCATTTGTTCTTCGCTGTAATTTAACATGTATGTGACAACATCATGCGGCAAATAATCATTCAAACACAACGGCAATTTTAATCTGGGAGTTCACCCGAAATCTCGTGGGTTACGTCTCCTTTGAGCTTAGTCATCTTGACCTCCGGCCTACTGTGGGAGAATATGGTAAGTTTGTTTTTTACAAGTAAATACTTAATTCAATGAATACAACAATGATCAAAGAGTCGAAAATACCATTTAAATCCCTCTAATGGTTGTCCAAACTTTATGTGACTTTGGCTCTTGTTAACATGATTTCTTACATGTTGGTGCACTAAATGGCACAAACTCCCTCGAAATTATGTTTCTATCCATGAAACCCTCTGTGTTGTATCCAACACACATCAGACACCAAATACCAACTGATAAATTGCTCAAATTGAACACTGCAATCCCAAAATAGGCTATCCTCCACGGTTTGCCTAGGGCTGCCCAAAACTTCACATCAACTTCTCGAGTTGTAGAAGTTCTCAAAATGTTCTGAAACCACTTCTATTGGTTCCACAATGTTTGAAATAGTCAAGATAAAGTTTTGGTTCATCAAAAATAGCCTTTGGATGCTCCGGTTTCACCTCAATCACCTATCGGCACCCCCTGGCACTGGGGTCAAGGAAAACTTCTCTGTTGAGTTTTCGACCTCTAATAGTCTTTAACACTTGTTGAAACCTCTGTAAATAGATTCAGAATGATGTTTTCAATCAAGAATGACCACTAGTTCACCGCAAATGGTCTCGAACAGCTCTTTCTAAGCCCTGCACTGCTGCTGGCAAAAGCTGGCACTAATGGCCCCTAGAACTTTACTAAAGCTTTTCGGCCTTCAAACGTTCTCTACAGGCTCTGCAAACCATTTCATCGATTAGAGTATCCCCAGAATTATCCAATTTGAGACTATTGGAACTCGCGAGAAAAGGACTCTAACTCCCCAGGTTAGGCCTCCAAAGCTCGAATTTGTCTCATGGTGGCCCTGATGGCTCCTTCATCTTCCCTGAAGCAAAAGCTGCTGAAGATCACCTCCATTCGACCTTAAACCTGTCCCAAAGTCTTCAGAAGGTCAAAGAGACCCATAATTGACTAAAATTTCATCCTATTTGGTTCAATAATGAGGAAGTTATAACCAAAACAACTTTGCCCCAATTTCCTCCACTAAATGTGGGGCAACTGCCAGTTAACTCCACTAAAAGTGTAAGTCCACCTAAATTTGGAGCACCTCCGGAGATCTCACGCCATCTAAACTCCACTTAGCGAAGCTTAATTAAATATTAAACCATTTGGTAGGCTCAGCAAAGCGCTCTTAACATTAAGCTCCCACACTAGTCATATGATGAGGTTCCATGGGAGGAGGGTTGAGCCCCCTCAGGTGCTCATGGGGACCCACTCGGCATTCAAAGTGCTATAACTTCTTCATACGTATACGTTTTTCGAACCGTTTACGCGTAGAAATCGGGAAGACGAGACCTATGCAACCATCTTGGTTTCAACCCAATCACGTAACTTTGAATTTTGAGCTAATCCTTAGGTCCTTGATCCGGTTCTGATCACACCTCCCAAATGAGAAGCTTTTGGACCCCAAAAGCTCTGCGGAATCATGCACGATCTATCACGACAAATAAGAATACTGCACCCTCTTCTCTTTAGCCTCCAAACACTTGCCCTGCATGGCTAGTGAATTTGAATCACAACTAGAGAGAAATTCACACTTCCTTTACTCAATGCACTTGTCCTCCTGTCAAAAGTTGCCTTTCTTGCACTCACTCAGAAAAATTTTGGCGTGAAATTGCAGAAGTAAATTGAACACCGCTGCCTTGATCAATGATCCAAGGTGGCTCAAACATAAGTCGTGCAACATGCGACATCAACAACAAGTCGTCATAAAATGTGCTATACAATTGACACAAAATCAATGTAAAAAGTGTGCAACACAATCGACACAAGTCGACAAACATGTGGGACACAATCGACACAAGTCGATAAACAACATGATACATCTTGAAAACCACACGTGCATGTATCAATGTACAATGAACCTATTTGCAGTTCGCTATTTACACATACAACTTCCATGCACATCTACACCTTCAACTCTTCCTTTCAAGTACCAACAAGTACATAATCCCAAAAACATGTGGGTGACTATAAGAGCTTAACTAAAAGATATTGTTGTAATATAAGTGAGTATCATACTCATCCTTTACACCTCCACGGCGAAATTTTGCAACAACAAAGAAATTCCTTCAAATGAACCGCATTTATATGCAATCTTGCATCAAACTTTTCAACAGAAATATATGCATACAACCGAAATGTGCATATATACAAAGGCGTATTTTTTCTTTGTGTTAAGAAGTCCATCCACTTCTTTCCAAGCCACTTCCATGGTGACTTTTGCTGCTACAACACTTCTTCATGTGAATCTTCCATTTTCACATCGATAATGGAATCCATAGTTCCACTTGTGACAATCATTCTATCCTCTTGTTGCATGTGCTTTGGACGACTAGTTGGATGCAAAGTCCAACAATGAGAGACATCATGTCCCTTCTTTTAGCAATATTTGCAAAACTTATGCACCTTCTTTAGAAGTTATCTGCTTCCTGTATGCTTTCTTCCTCATCCAGCATCTCGTAACAACATGGTTAAATCGACCACAATATAAGCAAATATTTCTTCTATTTAAGCATGCAAAATTATCATGCCTTGTAGAAACACAATCAAATTGATCATGAGAAGATTTATACCTCTTGTGTTGCTTTGAATGTTCATCCTTTTTGCCTTCATGAGGAGATGAACTAGTAGAGGCTACCGCTTTCATTTGCAGACTAACATCACGATTTCTTGTCTTGGCGCATGGGAACTTGCATGCTCGCCATAAGCTGCATGTCTACCATCTTCTTGCTGCAACAAAGGCTTAAAGCAATGGCAATCATCTTTGAAACAAATTTGACATATTTGCATCTTAGAACTTGGAATAAAGGTTCTCTTTGAATTAGCCTCACATGCCAATATGGCTTTGGAGTCTTCGCCATTAAATTGCACATAACCAAGACCAAGATTCTTGGGTCATTCCTCAACCAAAACAGGTTCAACCATGCCTTGTGCATGCTTGCCTAACCCTTTGCCTTCATAGCCCATTTTAATCATTAATTTGGACCCTATACCTCTCGTGTGCTTTTCGAAAGAACCAACACATCTTTCTAACAAGAAGCTAGAAACAAATTAGAATGGATTACCTTTTCCTCATGCATTTTCTTCGTCAAAGTCTCATTTGGGCTTGATGGAGTTGCCTCTCCATATCATGCAATCTTTGAAAGAATTTCTTCCTTCTCTTCCTTCATGGCAAACAGCGCATTGCTCGAAGTTCAGTGCTTTGTCTTTTGTCCTCAAACAAAATCTGCACCATGTCCTTCAATATAATAAAGTCACGCTTCATATCATCATAAAAGAATCTTGTGAAGGAGGAAACTTCACTTGTAGAAGTTGTCATTATCATGTCAATGAACAAAAGGAACTTCAACAAAGTTCTCAAAGCTTTTCAAAACAAATGATAAGCTTTTTAACCAAATGGCTATAGAGACAAACTCTTATTCAAGCAGCCAAACAACAAACAAACTCCAAGAGCTTCTTAACAAACAATCGTCAAGAGGGTTTGTTCCAAAAGTGACCTTGAGTTCCCTTGGGGTAAGGAATATGCCTTAATTCCTTTTCTTCCTTTTTTGTCCTCTCCAGGACTTAGCTAATCAGTAGCTATCCCCAAATCTCAAGAAAACTCAAACAACAATCAGTTTGCAAACAGAAAAACAGTCAATCTTTTACCTTTGTTTAAACACCTTTCAAGCTATACAATCAAGCAACCAAATGCTCTGTCAAACGAAAGCAACTGTATATCGATACCAACTTTGATGCGAAAATGGTGCGGATAGCTTGTATGTATTTCAAGAACCTACCACTCGAGTTTAAATTAAATGATCTAGCTTGTACTTGACAATTTTGCGGGAATTATTTACTTGAAAGTGATGTATGAATTTTTACTATTTATGTGTCTTAACTTCATTTGTTCTTCTTTGTAATTTAACATGTGTAATGACAACATAATCGCGGCAAATAATCATTCAAACACCATGACAATTTTAATCTAGGAGTTCACCGGAAATCTACGTGGGCTACATCTCCTTTGAGCTTAGTCATCTTGACTCGGCTCTTTGGGATTATGGTAAGTTTTTACAAGTAAATACTTAATTCCAATGAATACAACAATGATCAAAGGATTTGAAAATACCATTTAAATCTCTCTAATGGTGATCCAAACTTTGTAAGCGACTTTGGGCTCTTGTTGACACGATTCCTTCTATCGAGTGCACTAAGCTACTTTGAGCTTCTAAATGGCACAAACTCCCTCGAGTGCTATTTTGTCACTAAAACCACTCTTGTTGTATCCAACACACATCGGACACCAAATACCAAGTGATAAATTGCTCAAATTGAGACTGCTTGCAATCCCAAAATAGGCTATCCTCCATGATTTGCCCGAGGGCTGCCCAAAACTTCACATCAACTTCTTGAAATCTGTAGAAGTTCTCAAAATGTTCCAGAAACCACTTCCATTGGTTCCAAAATGATACGAAATAGTCGAGATAGAGTTTTGGTTCATCAAAAATAGCCTCTGGCTGCTCCGATTTCGCCTCAATCACCTATCGGCACCCCCTGGCACTAGGGTCAAGGAAAACTTCTCTGTTGAGTTTTCGACCTTTAAAAGTCTTTAACACTTGCTGAAACCTCTGTAAATAGATTCAGACACCAACTACCAACTAATAAATTTGACTTCAGAAGATAGAAAATAGCTGAAAATGGCTTTTGATTCACCTTAAACAGTGAAATACAACCCAAAACAGTGCCTTTGAATTTTGAGCTAATCCTTAGGTCCTTGATCCAGTTCTGATTAGACAGTTACCAAGGACAAGAATTAGAAGCCTTTAAAGATCATGTTGAAGGTCAGGATCATAGTGAAGATTCTAATAAGGCATCTCATATTGAAAATCGTGCACTATTAAAGATGATCTTTCCCATAGCGATGAGGATGATGTAAGCTCTATTCCTTTTCAATGCTTTTGTACATTATGATACACTTTTTGAAAGCCTAAAGAAGGAAGATTGTTAAAATTGGCAACTAGGGCCAAATTCCACTTTGGTCTCCTCAATTGATGGAGATAATAATTCCCCGGTATTCCTCTTTTCGAGAGGAGCCAAATCAATATAAAGATTGTCAAATTTGGATAAGGGAAAATATTTGTTCATTCAAAAGATTTTGGTTTAGGCGGGAAAAAATGAAATTTTAATTTTAATTTTGCCTCCAAAATTTCATGTCTAAAGTGTATATAAGGAAACTCTCCTCAACTCATTTTGACACATCAATCATCAAGGATGTCTCTGCGATTTGGTCAGCGAATTGGGTGCACCGTGGTCTGGATACTTCTGAGGCAACATGGGTAGAAGTGTATCGCTTGGGTTCCAGTCTCAACAGGTCCGAGTTCTTGTACAGAACTGCACTATGGTTTGGGGCTTGTTTATGGCTTGTTTTGTGTGGGTTTCTCTTGCAGCAAGAAGACTGCAGTGAGGGATCTCCCTTACAGTTGAACTGCAGGCCTAAAGACCTTTATTCAGGTGCTCAACTGCTATAACAAATCACTGACATTATCTCCTAGACAGCTGGTGATTACTGAAAGGTATTCGGATATCTTGAAGGACAGAACCGCAGTCTCCTTGTATCAATAATGTACAGTTGGCATCATTGTTGTGAAAACCTACTTGTGCTAAAGCAAAGCTAAGCAGGGAAGCTGGAAGAGTCGAAGGATGACTTGATGCCCGATGTTGAAGGACCTATGGATCCCATTGATCCACCTCCTTCAAATAAGAGAAGACCCTCATGGCTTAGGGATACTCTCGAAGATGTCGAAAGACATATTGCCCGAAGGGGGACATTCTGTGAAAGCAAGAAGCCGAAGAGATACCAAGGGTATCTAGCATCCATGAGTACGATAGTACAATCTGAGCCTGGAACATTTGAAGAAGCCATAAAGCATCAAGTTTGGAAGGATGCTATGCACGAAGAATATGAGTCCATTATGAAGAATGATGTCTCGAAAATGGTCCCGAGACCGGAGGACAAATCTGTTGTCACCTCGAAATGGCTCTATGAGATCAAGAATGGATCTGATGGAAGTGTCGAAAAGTACAAGGCAAGATTCGTTGCCCGAGGCTTCTCTCAAAAAGAAGGCATAGATTATGATGATATATTTGCACCTGTGGCTCGCTATACAACCATCCGATCTATTATTGCCCTTGCTGCTATGCAAGGATGGAGTCTATATCAGATGGATGTGAAGATTGCTTTTCTGCATGGATCTATAGAGGAAGAGGTGTATGTGGAGCAACCTCTGGGGTTTGAAGTCCAAGATAGAGACACCAATGTATGCAAGTTGAAGAAAGCCCTCTATGGGTTGAAGCAAGCTCCTAGGGCTTGGTACAAGAGGATAGATAGCTACTTGATGAAGTTGGGCTTCACTCGAAGTAAAGTTGATCCGAACCTTTATTTTAAGGTTGATAGAGAAAGGCCTCTCATTTTGGTTCTCTATGTGGACGATCTCTTCCTGACAGGTGTTGACCCTCTCATTCATCAGTGTGAGAGGGAGCTAGCTTCAGGCGAGATTTTCCTTTCTCAAGGAAAATATGTCGCGAAGCTGCTGGAGAGATTTGATATGGTGGACTGTAAGTCAGTGTCGACGCCGATGGAACTCAACTTTAAGAAGTTCAGTGGAAACGCTGTTGGGCCCGTGCTAGCAAATCCTACCGAGTATCGACAACTCGTGGGGGCCCTGATGTTCTTAGTGAACTCCCGTCCGAACGTATGTTTTGCAGTGAACACTTTGAGTCAACATATGGTTGAACCTCATCACATTCACTGGATTGGTGCCAAGAAGCTGTTGAGATATCTTTGGGGCACAATCAACCATGGGCTGAGATACACTATCGGGATTTTGAGACTACCTGGATATACTGATGCCAATTGGGCTGGCAGTGTGGTGGATCGCAAGAGCACATCTGGATGTTGCTTCACCTTGGGTTCTGCTTCGATATCTTGAATGAGCAGGAAGCAGAAGTCGATGGCTTTGAGCACCGCTGAGGTCGAATACATTGCAGCGTGTATGGCATGTTGTGAAGCTGTTTGGTTGCGAAAGCTCTTCAGTGAGTTGTTCGGGCATGTGCTAGATACTACCGTTATCCTTTGTGATAACCAGAGTTGAATTCGTCTTTCTGAGAATCTCGTGTTCCACGATCGATCCAAGCATATCCCGGCAAGGCACCGTAAGGCTCAATCATATAGGAACTGATGAGCAGGTTGTGAATATTCTCACGAAGCCCCTAGGGAAGGTCAAGATCCTAACCTTCCGTGAGAAGCTTGCAATCATGGAAAGACCCTATTCTGAGGGTCCTAATTGAGTTGGACTATGAGCTCTGGGAGCTCCAGGGGGCTTGGGATAGTTTCTTGGAGCTATAAGCACGTACAGGGCTAGGCTTGTCGAACCTTGTTGTGCTTTTGCCCCACCGTTATGATATTGAGTTGGTTCGCCTTTCTTTGATTTGTGCCCCACACGCATCCTACCCATGGAGTTTCGAACTCATGGGAAGTACCTCTCATTTGGCCAATGAGGTGGGAAATGTGGATAGAGACCATAGCAAGACCGATGGACACATCGGAGATTGTCCTACTCTCTATGTCTAGGATGGCACGTGTCCAACACCTTGATCTGGGATCAAGTATGATGAGGTTTTATCCTCTAAACTGACTTCAGGTTAGTAGGAGACTCTTTTTGAGTCCGAGAGAGGTTTTTACCTCTAAGCTGACTTTGGGTCAGCTCTGTGTGATGTCTTTGTGACTCACCTTTTGTTTTGAAATAAAGAGCCAGCGAAGCAAGTTACGGTGGGATGACGCACGATGTTTGGCTTGGTACATGATGGATGGCACTTGTGAACAGATGGAGTTCTCCCTAGTTGAGAGGGAGTGTTAATTTTGGACAACTAGGTCCAAACTCCATGTTGCATTGCTCATATGATGATGGTCATATTTTTGTTGGATTCCTCTTTTAGAGAGGTGCAAGATTGATCTAAAGATCATCTTGATCGGATGAGCAGAACATTGATTTTGAATTTTTTTTTCACATGTGCAAGGTCGGCCAGATTTATTCCACATGCCTAAGAGATGTGTCACACACCCTCATTGATGAATATAAATTGGAGAGACTTGGAGGTCATTTTCTCATCATCTCATCACACATTCTCTCATTGTGATCTAATTGGTTCAATAGCCTTTGGAGGCCCTTTTTCTTCTCACACGTGTGGAGCAAAGCTGTTGTTTTCTGCGCTGATCTGTTTAGGGCTTTTCTGCTGCAACATTGACCGTGGTCAACCCTTTGTCGTTTGACCTCAATCTTCTGCAGAAATTCCGATTTTAGGAGGCCGTACAACTGGACACTAAAATCGAGGAATTCCGGGTTGTTTGACTGAAGCCCTAGTTTGTTGCACTGACTTTTCTGAGGCTGCCTGCATTGATTTTTCTGTGTTGTCCCTAGTTTGACTTGCGTTGACTTGTGATGAGCTGTCTTTGAGGGTTGTGGGTGTGACACATGAAAGTGTTGGCTGACCGAGAAAAACTTTGTTGGTTGAAGCATCCTGCTGACCGTCGTAACGCAACAATATCTCATATCTTTGCTGGACAAAAGGAATTGTAAATCTGATCTATATTTGGCTTGTCCTTTATTGATCTATTATTGTGTTCTATCAACATTTTACATTCAAGTTTATGTGATTGCTATTTTGTATTGGGCCTAAAAAAGATTGAAGTAAAAGTGCATCAAGCATAGAGCACCATGGTTATCTAAATTTAACACTAATGAAGATAAGATCTAAGTAATAGAAGCATAACAAATATAACACAAGTAGTTATCAAGAAGAGAATTGAATTAAACACTGCCCTACCAAATTTTCAACATGGAATCAAAGCTAAGGTGCTAAAGACAAGAAAGGGTTGTTTGGCAAGAAGACACTAAAGTACCATGAGATCAAGAATCAGTTTTTTTTTATAAAGAAAAAGTCAGAGATCCACATTGAAGAGTCAATCTTCAGTTCTAAGAGGCATTTTTTGGAAATGCCATCTCAAGAAGATCAAGGACCTATACATCAAGAAGGACACCATGTAGAATCCATCACCATCAACAACTATTTGGTGTTGAAGTCAAATCAACATTGTTGGATACATCATCAAGCCACCTTGCTAAAGTCATCATCCTTGATCATCATTAGAATCATCATGGATCCAAGGTGATCTACCGCTCTACACCACTCTTAAAAAGAGTCAATCTAAGAGGGAGCTTCTATCTACATCATCATCAACAAGGAAGAAGAAGAAAAGCATATACTCAAGTAAGTATCTTTATGACTTCATATGAATCTATCAAAATGTCTTTTTGCAAAGAAAGAAAGAAACTGGTTAGGGTTTCAAACTTTCTTGCATGGAAGAAAAAAGACAATGAACTCATGCCAAATACATGAAGGGAGACATAAGAGTCCAAAGGATTCTTATAGAATCCATAAAGGACTCTCTCATTTCCTATGTATCAAAATATAATCTTCAAAAGAAATATATGACAAATTGGTGGAGCTATTCTCGGTAAGTACTGTCGGGGAAGTAATATCTCTAAGACAAGAACTATACACATTGGAGATGTCTAGAGAGGAGGAAATAACTTCATGAAGATTTCCGAAATACAAGATCAATTGTAGGAATTGGGAGAAGAAATGTATGATAGAGAAATAACTATAGTGGTGCTGAATGCTCTGCCAAAGGAATGGGAAAACTTCACTTCAAGCATTTAGGAAAAGAAGAAGCAACACTATTCCAGAATCTTTGGTCTCTATGAAATTTAAAAGAGACAAGGTTAAAAGCTAAAGTGGATATAGGATCAAATAAAGACAATCAAGCTTATGCTGCCATATTAAGGAGAAAGGAAAGATTCGGTAAGTTTGGTCCTGAAGAACAAAAGATGAAACATGGATAAGATATGATACTATGGAAAGATTGTCCCAATTCTAATAAGGAGAAAAATGAAGAAGCCCATATCATCGGAATAATAGAAGAAGCATATTCAAAGAAGCCTAAGAAAGAAGAAGTGAAATATCTCTATTATAATTAAGATCATCTTCCTCTTTAAGAGGTATCTATCAAGTTGTTAGGAAGCATGGTATATTAGATAAATGCATCACTCTAGGATTGGCATCATGATGGAAGCATTGAAGTAGGAGCACTCGTTGTAGGAGGATGTCTGTAACACATATGTGACATCTATGATATAAGAGGCTCCCGGGAACCTCACAGAGAAAACAACATTTATAGAAGGCAGTCATCAAGATAAAGGTCATCATTCAATAATCAATAAGGAAACAAATAATGACATTTTCTAATGGAGTCCTCTTTGGACTCACTGGTTAGAAAGAAAGCAATAGGTTTCCTTGAGAAATTCTAAACTTGTAGAATTTTGGGATTAGAAATGATGACATATTGATGAAGTAGGTCAAGGGAATAAAACTCTTCACTCCAAGGAAATCTGTTGTAGGATGACTCAAAGAAAAGAAATGAGGTATATATATATATATATATATATATATATATATGTTGACATTGGATGCTATGTAGACAGGTCATATGGTTGCAGGTAGAAGAAGTATGACCAAAGAAAGCAGGAACTCTTCCAATGCACATGTTGTCAATAGACACGTTCCACACCAAATGAAATCAACATAATATGTTCTCATATGTAATATGAGGTGATTATATACTATCAAGGAGTTGCACCTTGGAAGTTCCTGGGAATGAAATAAAATTGTGTGGAAGAGAAAGGAAGAGATCGTGAAAAAGTGCAATCATGAAAAGTGGCAGTCAACATCCAAGGAAGCCAAGAAGACTTGACTAGAAAATCTCCTAGGAGGATATGTAGACTTTGATAAAAGTCTGGAAAGGATGGAGACCCTTGACAATGCATGTCTTTAGGAGATGTGTCAATCTGTAAAGAAAGGATGCCAATGCCTACAAGAAGATGTCATGGTGAAAGATCATCACTAAGGTAACTTTTGATTTAAAGTATTCATATTTATAATTGAATAAACATCTAATGAGCTTATGCAGGGCTGCCAAATGGAAGTAGATGACTTTCACAAATTGATAACCATATGGCAGGATGAAAGATCATTGGAATTACTGAGTATTTGCCCGACTTCTCTTGAGCTGACCCACAAGTCTTCATTTATACTTTTCCTATTGATAATCGTGATCTAATATTTAATCAACGACTAAGATTAAAACAGACTTGATCCTCGTCACTTAGAAGCTTCTCACCCATATTTAAGTTAATTCGCTTTTATTATTTTAATTCCCTAAGTTTTAACTTAGGCTTCATTAAAAATAATTAATTATTTGAATAACTTGAATTCCAAGTGGAATTTCTCCAAACAATTTATGCGTCTTAGGGATCTCGTGTGTTTTAGCCCCTCCACAAATTTTCGGAGCTAGAGCACATCCGATGCTACCCAAAAATCAACACTCCCTCTTAGCGAGGAAAGTGTTCTAGCAATACTTTCCACAAGAAGTATCACCCTAATCCATGACATCGGTCCTCTGCGCCACTGATGCTTGGTCTACTTCCCCTCAACTGTTGCGTTGCTGCTATCTATACTGTTGCCCATGATACTATCACTATCACTGCCTCATTTGTACTGCACCTCCCTCTTAAGTACTACACCGATCCGTCCCTGCTATTGAAACAGAATCTTAATCATCCCCAACTTCTCCCTGAAATAAACAAACTTTGTTCTTCGTAGAGCCTTAGTGAGGATGTCTGCCACTTGCTCTCCTGTCGGAGTGTATTGTAATTGTACTACTCCCCACTGGACATAGTCTATGATAAAGTGACACCTGATGTCAATGTGCTTCGACCGATCATGAAACACCGAATTCTTAGAGAGCTTGATGCAACTTTAATTATCACATAAAATGTTGGTCCCTTCCATCCTTCTCCTAAAGAAATTCACAAGCAGCTTCCTAAGCCATATGGCT
Organism: Pinus albicaulis; assembly: GCA_034641835.2. Taxonomy (NCBI): domain Eukaryota; kingdom Viridiplantae; phylum Streptophyta; class Pinopsida; order Pinales; family Pinaceae; genus Pinus; species Pinus albicaulis. Next base: position 20,720,192 of record MU968317.1, read on the forward strand.
TCACATGAAGTTGTGCTGGTTGCCATATATTCCGCCTCGGCTGAGCTCAGAGCCACGGACTTATGTTTCCTGCTGCACCAAGAAGTCATTCTTGATCCAATGTTGAAACTGTACCCAATGGTACTTTTCCAATCTACTGAACTTCCAACCCAATCTGCGTCAGTGAACCCACTTAGTCTGATGTCATTGCCTTGTGTGTACTTTAATCCATGCTCGATTGTTCCTCGTATGTATCTAAGAACATGCTTGGTTGTTGCCCAGTGCATCCTCGTTGGTTCCACCATGAACTGACTAAGGATGTTGACTGCATAACAAATATTTGGTCTTGTGTTAACCAAATACATTAGGGATCCTATGATTGTCTATACACGGTGGGATCAACTTCTTTAGCCTCAGATGCATCAATCTTCTTCCAGTTAGTGATCACTGGAGTAGACATGGTTCTACAGCCCTGCATCCTGAACCTCTTCAGAATTTCTGTAGCATATCTCCCTTGTCCAAGGAAGAATTCACCCTTCTGTTGTCAAACTTCCAACCCCAAAGAATAATGCATTAATCCCAAATCCTTCATGTCGAATTATGTAGCTAGGTTCTCCTTGCAATCCTTGATGAGCCTAGATGAACCTGTCAGGAGTAGGTCATCTACATATAATACCAAAATTAGAGGCTCATTCCCTACTTCAAATAGTAGAGATTATGATCTGCGTCACTCTTGACAAATCCCGCCTTCTGCAAGTAACCATCAATCCGACCATACCAAGCTCTAGGTGTTTATTTAAGTCCATACAAGGCTTTCTTAAGCCTGCAAACATGAGTCTTCTACTCATGTGTCTCAAAACCCTCTGGTTGTTCAATGTATACTTCTTCCTCTATCACCCCATTCAAGAAAGCAGTCTTGACATCCATCTGGTGAATCTCCCACCCCATCTGCGCTGCAAGGGATATCACGGATCTGATAGAAGTATACCTGGCTACATGGGCAAAGGTCTCTTCGTAGTCTATCCCTTCCTTCTGAGCATACCCCTTAAGCCACAAACCTGGCTTCGTATTTTTCCACGCTGCCATCTGCAGCATATTTGATCTTGTAGATCCATCTCAAACCTACAACAGATTTGTCCTGAGGCCTAGGTACAACTTCCCAAACATCATTGGTCATAATGGAATTGTACTCTTCCACCATTGCATCTACCCATACCTGATGCTGAGTTGCCTCCTGGAAACTAGATGGTTCTCCAACCTGAGTCACCAAAGCTTGGTACCTGTCAGGTTGTCTATGCTGCCTCTTCTCGTTTCTAGGAGTTCCAACGAAATCCTCTACATCTCAGAATTTGTCACAATTCTCAGCTCATTCTTCAGCTGGTAGTGGGTGGATTTACCTGCTCCTCCTCCTACAAATCTTCCTGAAGTAATACTTTTGGATTCTTATGCCTTGGGGAAGCACTGGTGCTAGTTTCGACTGGTCGAATAGGCTAGACCAATGGATCATTCTCTGACTGCATTTCGGAAGGCATCTCCCGGGATTTCCTAAAAGCTCTGTCCTCCATGAACTTTACATTTTGTCGTACTACAATCTTCCTACTGCCAGGAATGTAGATTCTATATGCCTTAGCATTGTTGCCATATCCCGCTAGATATCCTTTTTCTGCAGTCTGATCCAATTTCTTCCTCTTTTCTTCGAGTATATGGCAGTATGCCAAACTACCAAAGATCTTGAAATGAATCACTTCTGGCTTTCTGCCAAGGAAGACACTCTCCGGTGTAATCTTACCTAGTGCCTTGTGAGGAATCATGTTCTGAACATATATGACTGTACTGCATGCTTCCACCTATAGAAATTTGGGCATATCTTGATCATACAACATTGCCCTCGTTGCTTCCACAATTATTCTATTTTTCCTCTCTGCAACCCCATTTTGCTCCGGATTATATAGAGCGGTCCATTCTCTTTTGATACCTTCCCTTGTGCATAACTCAGTGAAGTCTTTATCAATATATTCTCCACCATTATCTAAACGCAATAACTTTATCCTCTTTCCTGTAAAATTCTCAACCAGATCTTAAACTCTTTGAATCGATCAAAGACCTCATCCTTGGTCTTTAGAAAGTAGATCCAAGTTTTCCTGGAATGGTCATCAATTGATCCGGAAGGACCTTCGCACATGAAAAGAGCTTGGCGCCATGTTAATTTAAGTGGGTGAAATTATGCTTATGCATTTTATTATGCATTTTAAAAAACCCATGCAGTATTGATATAAATTAATAATTGTGAGAGAAATTTGTCTCACATTATTCATTAATGTAATTAGGGAAATTGGTTTTATGTGAGAAACCACCTCACACCAAATCTCTATTTTTGCTCAATTATAAGTTGAGAGAATCAAGGGCATGGTTGGAAAGTCTTTAGGTGGTTTTGAGACTTTTCCCAATTATGGACCTGAGATAGTTGGAGGTCCTACTTTCATGGACTTTGTTTTTCCTTCCATGTAGTTAGGCCCTACAATTGTGGGCCTTGTAATTAATGCTCTTTGTTGGAGAGTGGGTGAGGAAAACTATATCTATTCTTTATGTAAGCCATGAGAAGGGGGGAGAAGACAGCAGAGGACACTTAGCCATTGAGAGCCATAGTGCTTGGGTAATGCTCAGCCAGAAAGCTTGAATGTAAGAAAGCTTACTTTGATGAAGAAATATAGAGGATCTGCATTCCAATTGAAGCAGATCCGGAGATGTAGCCCCAGAGAGATGGAGAGGTGAACTCCGTTACTAATTGGTTGTCTCTCTTATGTGTTTTGTGCTTCTTGATATGTTCAGTTCATTTACTTATGTTTAGGTGGACTAATATGCTTGTTTAAGCCTGTATAAGCCATGGTCAATTAAAAAATATTAATACCATACACGATGGTTGGAGTAGTACTCGACCCGTGATCGGATCAAGTGGTATCAGAGCAGGTGACTGCTTTGCAGGATGGGCGTAGGAGCGAAGCACGCTAAAAGACTGCAAGAGTTGCAAGATTAAATGAAAGCCTTCAAGCAGAAAATGCAGAATTGCGAAGACTATTGCTTGATAAGCAGGAGCTTCAAGAGATTCTACGAGCCAAAGAGGAGATATTGTCTAAATTGCAGAAGGTTGAGACGATGGAGGCTGCATCTCAAACCAAGGTATATGATGTCACTTCATGTTTTGTTCTCTCTCAATATGAAACTAATGTTGGCATGAAAATCCTCACGAAGATGGGGTATAGCAGAGGTGGACTTGGCATAAATGGCCAAGGAATCACTCAGCCATTAGAGGTTGTACCAAGACAACCATTTGCAGGTTTGGGTTATGGACAGGAAGAGAAAGGAGAATGCTCGAAGGTAGCTGAAGCAAAAACCATCTCTTCATCACCTCATTCCAAGAAGGGAATCAAGCCACCTAGTCCTCATCAATTCAAGGACAAGTCAAGAAGGTATGACAATCATTCAAATTCTTCTTTTACATTTAAGAGAAGTGATCATTTCCATAGATCTTCTAACCATGATGTAGTTAAGCATCATACAAAGAAAGAGTGGGTTAAGAAAATAGAGGTGCCCACAAGAAGGGAGACCAAGAAGAATTAGAACCTTCTGAATCCTCCTATCATGAAGACACAGTTGAATGGGAAACGACATAATGTCTACAGCTTCTGCAAAATCAATGGCCATTGGGAGAAGAAGTGTTGTTAGTTGCACCCCGAAATTCGCCACAAGTCAAGCAGACATATGGTGAAAAAGCTCGTGAAGAAGAAGGCTCCATCCACCACTCAAAAAGCACGATTACGAGAAGAAAGTGCTTGGTGCTGGTTTGGTAAGAAGTTCATGATGTTTCTGCAAGTTATATTTATGCTCTTTTGCAAAATTTCGAGTTTTATGGGGGCAGTTATCTCTCTTTTGATAGAAAATGCTCAAAATTTGTCTGACTCGGAATCAAAAAATAATGGCATCATTGTGAAGAGCTCGACAAAAGGAATCCACTGGCACTTGAATCGCGTCAAACGACCTCCAGATGGAAAAGTTATTATAACCTGAAATTTTGTCAAAACGAGGAAATAAAAGGTTGCTCTTCACATCTTTGGAAGCCTTGCAAACAACAGGTTGCTTAAAATATCCATCCGTCGAGGATCGATTGATCAGAGGTAATATCAGATCAAACAGCGCATGCATTCAACAAGAGATGAAGCATAGTATCTCTAAGTACAGTCTTTGCAATCGAATGCGTTTATGGGAATTTCAACATCAATATCATTGAACTTGTAGATGGTGGGCATCACCAGCTTTTCTCTATTAGTCGGGTGGATGGAGCATTGCAATCTTGGAGAAATTTCTTCAAACAGATCGGCCCCCAACTTTCTTGTCATCTTCATCCTCCATTTGATCGATGCAGTCTGATAAATCTTCTCAGAAAATAGATCGATATGCACGATGGGTGACTTTTTCCACATGATTAATGGAATCGACAGATCCTTCATAGAAGTCGTTCTTTGTTTAATTTGGCCATAGACTGTCGCTTGTGGCCGCAATTGTTGCCCGAGGAAGTTGAGATACTGCGTGTCCATATGAATAGACAGCTGTGACTGTAAGAAATCCCAAAGAAGCGTCCCTCATGGAGGAATCTAGTTGGGTTTGCGATGCATGCACGTTTGGACACGATGGGAACCTGGCCTTCCTTATGGGAAGGCTCGTAAGGGGATGTGTTTGAAATGCCAAACATGCCATCTGATAACTAGGCATCTGAATCACATTCACAACAACAAAGCCATGGTGTCTCATTACTATCATCCACAACAGCTGGGATTGCTTTTGCTAGAGTTGTTGGGAGGTCCAGTGGGCGCCATCGCTCGCGTTCTTGACTCAATGCAGAAAAAGGGACTGGCATATCTGGGATGTTTGCAGGTGATGGAGTAACTGGAATGTCTGTTGGTGAAGATGTTGGCATAAATGTCTGGCATAGGGATCCTGTGTCCATGTTAATACAATTATAAGCAGCAGGTCAAACAACAGCGGCACTTATTTTCCACGGAATGATGTTCCTGTTTAAGCCGGAAGCAAAGTGGGTTCAGGAGAATATCTCGTAGGAGCAGGGATTAGCACACCAGCAAAGAATCAGTTGCTGATAATTGACACAGGCAGCGATGTAATTTTTTATTGGAAGTTCTGAATGCGTGGAGCCATCGGGTTGCGCTTACAACTTCCAAGTATGGCGTGAAACTTGGATTGGTATCTCGTTGATCGCTGCGGATTGTCGGATTTGATGCCACAAAATCAGCATTCGGGTGATAAAATCATGGAACAATTCCACTAAATCTGCCGCACAATCTTTTCACCTTTGTAATTTCTAGCAAATTTAGAGGGATTCGATGGCGTCGAAATACACGAAGCCCACGATTAACGGATCGACCAATTTCTCTCAAATGGTTCAACAAGTCACGAAATGCACCCCGCACTTCAATGCCCGGGTCGTCATTGGTATGCCAATGCTCCAGAAAATTTAACCAAAACCAGCTATTGAAGCAACACTTCTACACTATGTTAGAGTGGCATCACGAAATCTCAGTGGCTAAATTTGCAAAACGGCAGAGGTCTTAATTTGCTCGTCCCCGGATCTCAACAAAATTTCAAGTTTGGGTCGTGGAATATCAAGAGTGACTTCTGAAGCCACCATTGGAGGAATGGTCTCAAAGACCAACAACTTCGCTTCGGTGTTTCCATTGATATTCAAACGAGTTGCATCATCGCCATATGCAAAGTCGATTTCGATTTGGAAGAGACCGCATGGATCTGTGGCCATCTGCGATGCAAAGTCGATTTCAATTTGGAGGAGAGTGCGTGGATCTATGCTTTATGGGTTTTGTGGCCATCTGCATCAGTTTTGTCTCTAGCTCTGACCCACCACTTAGTTCGTGTGCTGAATCGTTACCCTTTGGCGTATCTGCATGTCACCGAACCTGCTTCACTAGAGAAGGCCTCCTTTCTCAATTGCTAGCTCTTTGGTATGTTTGTTGGGACGACTTTTTTGATATATCTATTCAGCAGAATGATGGATTCAGCTTGGGTTACGGGATTACCACGGGGGGATTGATCATCTCCACTATAATATTCTTCATTGACACTACATTTTACAGACACAAATTTCAAAAAGGGAATCCATTTGGTCGCACAGCGTGGGTGATTGCTGTAGAAACTAGTAAATGGAGAATTAACGTAGTGTCTGATTACACTAACTTCATGAAGTGGACACCAAAGAGTCTATGCTCAAGGAAGACTCCCCATTCATCACACTCTGAGTTTGAGGTAGAGTTTGGTGTCCTTCCAAAACAGTTTGCATTAGAATGATTGAAGACAAAAATTGGGGTCGGGCCGGGCCAAGACGATATACGTGCACAGTGTCTGCAGTGATACAACAAAAAAAAATTAATTCCAGACCAAACTAGAATTCCCAGGCCTTGCCACTTAGGGGATTCAAGCTCACGTCAGGACTAAGGAGGTTTAAAAAGAGAACCAAAAAAAGTAGCGAGGTGGCCCCGTATTCCCTAGCGGCATTTATACTATATGATGCCCACTATCGTTGAATGTTAGTCATGGCAGGAACAAGATACGTCGACAATGCTATGGAAGTTGTTCCCTTGCTGACAAGTCTTCTTCATTATCATGATTCTAAGGTCTTAGAACACACCTCGGTGCGCTTGACTCGATTGCAGAGTCATTTGCATCTTTTCCTGACACGCTGGATGAGCTTTGCAATCATGGATTGGTGGCACATGCTACAAGACTTATATGAGTTAGTAGTTCAAGTGGAGCTCAAGCATCTCTTAGCACTCCAACTTACACGGGTTTGATTAGGCTACTCTCAACATGTGTGAGTGGCTCAACTCTAGCAACAACTCCACTTCTTCTCCTTGGTGTTAGTGGTGTTATTAAAGACCCATAGTCTTTCATAATGCACATTTTTGTAATGGGGGAATTTGTTTTATGTTCACCATTAATGCATTTGAATGATATGGGGGCGTACACATGTTAAAAGGGGTTTTTGAACAATTTGTATTCTTTCACTTTGTGCACGTATTGGGCACATTAAATTACTTTGTAATTGCCATGTAAAAGGCCATAGTTGCCATCATATTTTGGCACCGAAAATTTGGCATGTAAGTTGTCGAATGCCATGTAAAAGGCCATAGTGGCCACCATGAAAGTCATGATGTAAAGTTGATTATGAAGCATCATAAAAGGCTTGTTTAGCCACTCTTATGTGAGGGAGAGTGAGAGGCGTATTTTTGTGCATTAAGCCTTGTTGTCTTCTTTGTAATCAGGTTAAATGAGGCGATTGCCTAAGCCATTTTGGCATGTAAAATTGAACAATGAACTCTTGGCAAGTGTTGTAAACAGGAATTATCAGCTACAGGTTGCAGCTTTAGGCAGATGTGGGCTTTTGCATTCCGATTCTGAAGGACTGCGGTGAAGGAATCTTGAATGGATGTGCCTTTTCAGGCATTTGCGCTGCAGCAGTTGCAGGTGTTGGCATTATGTTCCGATTCTGAAGTACGTCAAGTGAAGGAGTCATGATGGAGTGTGCCTTTCAGAGACATTTGCATACAGTTGAGTTGATTGAAGCTGATACTTTTGGAGACCAAAAGTTTCTTTGTGGGGAGGTGTGATCCGAAAGGACCTTCGCATGAAAAGAGCTTGGCGCCATGTTGATTTAAAGTTGGTGACAACTTACAAGTATTTAAGTGAGTGAAATTATGCTTATGCATTTAATTATGCATTTTAAAAAACCCATGCATTATTGATATAAATTAATAATTGTGAGAGAAATTTGTCTCACATTATTCATTAATGTAATTAGGGAAATTGGTTTTATGTGAGAAATCACCTCACACCAATTCTCTATTTTTTCTCAATTATAGGTTGAGAGAATCAAGGGCATGGTTGGAATGTCTTTAGGTGGTTTTGAGACTTTTCCCAATTATGGGCCTGAGATAGTTGGAGGTCCTACTTTCATGGACTTCGTTTTTCCTTCCTTGTAGTTAGGCCCTACAATTGTGGGTCTTGTAATTAATGCTCTTTGTTGAAGAGTGGGTGAGGAAAACTATATATATTCCTTATGTAAGCCATGAGAAGGGGGGAGAAGACAAGAGAGGACACTTAGCCATTGAGAGCCATAGTGCTTGGCTAATGCTCAGCCAGAGAGCTTAAATGTAAGAAAGCTTACTTTGACGAAGGAATATAGAGGATCTGCATTCCAATTGAAGCAGATCCGGAGATGTAGCCCCAGAGAGATGGAGGGGTGAACTCCATTACCAATTGGTTGTCTCTCTCTTATGTGTTTTGTGCTTCTTGATATGTTCAAATCATTTATTTATGTTTATGTGGACTAATATGCTCATTTAAGCCTGTATAAGCCATAGTCAATTAAAAGATCTTAATACCGTACATGATGGTTAGAGTAGTACTCGACCCGTGATCGAATCATCAATGAAGGTGACGAAGTATTTGGCACCACTAAGAGCTATGGTGGACACTGGTCCGCAGATGTCTGAGTGTATTAATCCTAAGACACTCTTAGCCCTATTATTGCTTCTGGAGAAAGTTGCTTTGGCTTTGGTGCTCAACTCTGGAACTCCTGTGACAGCCTCTCTAAGAATTCTTAGAGCCCCATGGTGTAAGTGCCCCATCCTTCTGTGCCATAGCTCATTCAAATCCTTCTCACCACTGTTGCCTATCAGTGCCATTGGAGACTCAAGTTGTAGCTTATACAGTTTGTTGCTCCTGACTCCAATTTGGGCCTTCTTCTTCCAACTTGGGTGTTTGACATATACATTCTGTCCAATGAAGTATACGTCATAGCCTTTGTTTTGTAGCTACGATACAAAGAGCAAGTTCATCCCCAACCCTGGCACATGCAACACATTGGTGGCTCGAAGTCGATCTCGTGCTTCAGTTTGAAAAACTATGGTACCTCTTCCAACAGGGGTACATTTCGCCTTATTTCCCATGGTGATTTTGAAGTTCATTTGCTCTTCTTGGTAACTCGAAAAACATTCTCGTATTCCTGTCATATGTGCTGAAGCTCCACTATCAATATACCAAACCTCTGAGGAAGAAGAGCTTGACAAGAAAGCGAATTCTTCTTCCAATCTAGAAGCCAATACAGAGATGTCATGATCCATTGTTTCTTTCATGCTTCCCTCTTTCTCAGGAGAACTACATGAACCCTTTCGAGTTGCTACTCCAGCAGCATCAAGACCACGTCCCAATGCAGAATCTCCACCACTGTTACCCAATCTTTGCTCTGATACCATGTAAAAATTTCAAATCTGAAATTCTACCGCAATAACTGATTTATTTCTCCTACTTATTCTTCACAATAAGTTATTTACAAAAAACCTTCAGTAAACATCAAAATAAATTCTACTGCAATTATCACATAATTTCATAGAGAAAATAACAATGAAATATAATCACAAGAAACAATCACATCAACACAGTTATTTTTGGAAAATTATCCCCGGAAAAACCCAATGCAGGAAAACCGGTGCAGCAGATGAGGGTTTATTTATTAATCTTCAGCAACAATCTCTTTACAAGGAATGACTGGCAGAATAATTGAGAAACTTCCAAGAAAACACATGAGATAATTTTCTCCCAACCCCCGGAGAAACTCTGACACCCACGAGGCTCTCTCGCCTCCACTACATCACCTTTGCATGATCCTCTGCGCAAGGACTACGTGAGGACGGCGTCCCAGCTGCGTTGCCTCTCTACATTGTCCCTTTGCACTATCCCTCTGCGCTGCCCCCTATTGGTCTGCGTCCTTCTTCCTCGAGCTCTGACTGGTACTGAAACCCTCCTCTTCCTCTGCCCTGCAACTCTACGCTGCCCCCTTGCTGCTCTGTGTCCTTCTTCCTCAAGCTTTGACTGATGTTGAAACCCTCCTCTTCCTTTGCCCTGCAACTCTCCCTCTAAAATCGAATTCTAAATACGAAAGAATCGACTTCCCTCGGATTATTGAGTATTTGCTTGGCTTCTCTTCAACTCACCCACAAGTCTTCATTTATATTTTTCCTGTTGATAAAGCAACGGTTGTACTCTAATCTTTAATCAATGACTAAGATTAAAACAGACTTGATCCTCGTCACTTAGAAGCTTCTCACCCATATTTAAGTTAATTCACTTTAATTATTTTAACTCCCTAAGTTTTAACTTAGGCTTCATTAAAAATAATTAACTATTTGAATAACTTGCATTCCGGGTGGAATTTCTCCAAACGATTTATGGGTCTTGGAGATCTCGTGTGTTCTAGCCCCTCCACAAAATTTCGGAGCTAGAGCACATTCGATGCTACCCAAAAATCAACACTCCCTCTTAGCAAGGAAAGTGCTCTAGCAATACTTCCCATAAGAAGTATCACCCTGATCCACAACATCAGTTTTCAACTAAATCCTTTCTTTTCCAACAGTCTTTCTTGAGATCCCATGTTTGTTTGCAATACCAGCATTTGAATTTACACTTCTTTCCTTTTGATTTTGATCTGGAAGAGCTTCTTGCTTTCTCCCCTCTTTCCTTGGACCGACCTCTGGCTACCGTGGCTTCTAGTGCGGAAGTTTCAATGCTAGACTTCCTTTGTACTTCTTCAGATAACAGAGCTCCCACAACATAATCAAATTCTAAAGATTCGGTTGTGCTCAAACTGATAGAAGTCACAAAGTGATCCCAAGACTCGGGCAAGGAACATAACAAGGTAATAGCTTTATCTTCCTCTTCAAACTTAACATTCATATCTGAAAACTGACAAATAAGTGTATTAAATACATTTAAATGTTCTGTCATTTTAGTACCCTCCTTCATCTGAAGGCTATACAGTTGCCTCTTCAAATAAATTTTGTTGGTTAAAGATTTGGTCATATATAGTGTTTCCAATTTTACCCAAAAACCTGTTGTTGAGGTTTCTTCAACAATGTTGAAGAGAACTTCGTCTGCCAAGCACAACCTGATGGTACTAAGAGCTCGGGCATCCAAGTCCTCCCAATCCGAATCTGTCATGCCAACAAGTTTCTTCCTAATCCCATCTAAAGCTTTATGCAACCCTTGTTACACCAACAAATCCCTTACTTTCAATTTCCACAATGAAAAATTGTTCTTACCAGTGAACTTCTCCACCTCAAACTTAGCATTAGTCATTTTAGCCATTTCTTCCTACACGGGCTCTTTCAAAATTTTGCTTCTAGGTTTTCCTTCTTTTAGCTAGGGTTTTTTTGTAATAAATTTCCTACTAGGGTTTCACCTTTTGCTTTCAACTAAGGTTTCTTCTGCTTTTGATTTTTTAAATTTCCAAATAACAAATCATTTTTCTTCTTAAAGAAAAACAACTTCCCCTTCCCTTTACAGAAATTCAAACCCATAACTTTAACTTTAGGAACCCTACTTCAATCTCACTGTTTGTTCACAGAAAAACCAATTCTTCAACAAACAAAAGAATCAGTAAATAGTATTAAAATACTTGTTAAATTTACTTCCTTCAATGTCTACTTCGACCCGTTTCCAAATTGTATATTCTTCCTTGGAGTGCCCTACTTCCTTTTTTTTCAATTAGCAACGGGGTTGTCTCTCCTGACTGGCAGCTTTGTCTCTTGACTGGCGGCTCATCAATCGACCGGTAGCTCCGCTCTTGGTTGGCAGCTCGGCTATCAAAAAAAAAATTCTAATTGTGCACAAAGCGGCTCAACAAAAACTTCGATGACTTTGTCGCATGGCGACTCTGAACATGTATCGAAGTTTTAAGAAAAAAAATAACCCTCGTAGCTTCGACTATTCTCTCTACAGTGGCTTAGCTCCTCAATTTCTTTAACTATTTTGTGGCATGGTGGCTCGAAACAAGTCTCCACGATTTGTAACTAAAAAAGATTAACCTCATGGGCCCCGACTTAGACTATATACTATACGACTTCACTTACTCGTGCAGGCTCCTTCTAATGACCCCTGCTAGACTTCAACAAACGACCCTACCAAACTTCAACGAGCGGCAACTCTGCTTACTCCAAGAATGCGGCCTCCAGGAATGTCCCCTCTACCGATACAGCGGCTCGTTTTTAAAAACTGGCTTCAAATTTCTTTTGCTAGAAGACCACAATCCTCACGCTCCTCGCTTTGATACCACTTGTTGGTATTTGAGCCCATTAACATTTAATTGAGAAAGAAATGCACAAAGAATAGGAAATTGAATCACACAAGAAAACACAAGGAATTATGTGGTAAAACCCTAATAGTGTGTCAAAGAAACCTCCATGGGGCAAGGGATTGGATTTCTTATTGCTCCAGGTCAAAAATGACTCTTCAATGTTACATCAAGCCTCTCGGGCAATCACCCAATTTAATATGGACTATTTCTTTACGTAACTTCCTATAGTTACAAAACTAATTGAAAGGTAAAACAAGATTTACTCAGATAATTACATTATTAACATTAATTGTTGTCTAGAATGGTGTACTTATTCATTATTTCCTTAAAATACTAACATTGAAATTCAGTTTCTATTTCACCTAACCTCGTACTACCCTTACGCAAGTGCATTAAACCATGGAGTTTCTTCATTAAGTATCTTGAATCAGTTCTCCAATGTACCTCGAGATACTGTGACCAGTTCATCAGTGTATTCTCATGTGAGAAACAAACATTAATATTGCACAGATCAAAAGACCGCGAGACGATGACCAATCTCAAATGCATAAGGAGGATACGGATCATAACTGTTTTAAGTCTTTCCTAGCTATCTCACAGAATTTCAAGGCCAAAATAAAATAAATTGTCCTTTAAGGCAAATTGTCCTTCCATCCAACATTGGGGCTAGCGCGGCCTAGTCTCTGCCTAGATCTTAAAAAGGACAAACACCAGTCCTTGACAATATATCCCATACTTCACATTTCCCAATATAATGTACAAGATTGTCATAATTTTTCCATATCATCAAGTCATTTGGGTATTCACTGTGAACATGGTCAATACCATAATAAATCTCAATGTGTCGTAAAAGAGTCATGGAAGATCAGTTATAAAGAATATTGTAAGATCACATTATATTGAAGACGTATGCAATTTTAAAGGCTATTTTTGCCCGACCGGCTAATTGTTTTGAAAGGAGAAAAAATTGTTGTGTGTTAGAAATTGAATGCAAAGTAGTCACAACATAATACTGGCACACTATATAGCTAACATAGATGCAGTAGGCACAATAGACATCTGGACATTATCAAATAAAATTTGACTAAATTCAGAATGGATTAGATTCTCGAATCTGATTCTCCATAAAGAGGTCCTGCAGACAGGTAGGTCTCAAAGGACGTTAAGAAAAAAGAACAGAAAAATGTAGTGCAGAGTAATGTTGTGCAACAGGCGTTGACATTATGAGAGTTGAAACTATACGTTGCCCGCGTTCATTCCTTTTTTACAAAATAAATTTGATTCTTAAATATTCACCTGATTCGCATTTACTATTAATTATTTTATTTGACATTAATTCACTCCTTGAAGCTTTCCTTGATTTCAAAATGGTCATGTCCCCAAATTCAGGATTTCTACCTAGATATTTCGACCTAATTTGGCATGTCTTTTATTTCAGGGATTAGATCACACGGGGCGTGAGTATTTTAAAGACAGCATTTTACGGTAATTCTCGTCATTAAATGAATTATTATGATAAGGATGACAGCGTTCATGGTCATGGTGTTCATTTGATACAGGAAATATACATAAATGAAAGCTTATAATATATAGACATTAAATTTATAGCCAGAAACGAGGAGAAGAAAATAACTTACACGACAGCTCCAGCGACCATTGGAAAGGAGAGCATGCTCCTCCTCCTGCTCCACATCCCCCTACGTTTGCAGAATCGACGACTATTTCGCAGGAGTTTACAGTTCTGGAAAAAGGTGGGGGTTTTACAGAATGTCACTACAATCACTACGATGAGTTGGATCAAGAAGGGTTTGGGGTAGAGTGACCTTTATGTTTACCCCCTTACGTGGGCATTCGAATTTCAGTCATTTTAAATATTGATATAAGAGCTTGTTTTCAATTAAACCATTAAAGTTTGGACTCCATAAGAACTTTATCTTAAAATCTAAGGAGAGAATTGATAATATGAAAACTAAGATCCAAATCAATATAGAGCTTGTTTCCAATTCAAACCAATTAAGTTTGAACTCTGTAAAAATGATATTTTAAATTTTTCAATTCAACTCAATAAAATATTCCACTCATAAGGAATTAACCCCATACCTAGTGTTATGACTTTATAAAGAGATTTAAAATAAGAATCTATTTTCTTTTCAAAGATTTGAAAATTCCTGGTCCATCTTAAATTTGGTTAGAATTATTAAGTGTGTATAGGGATTAAGAATGGAGTTAAGATGGATTTAAGTTGGTACTCTTGCATTTCATAATATATTTCCTCAACTTTTCTTCATCATAATAAATATCATGGAAAATGCAATACTATGAGCTTGTAAACCATTGTAATTTTATAGTTTAATTTAATTTTTTAAGCTCTCTTAATGTTCTTGTGGATGAGGAAGCTATCAGTTGTGAAAAAAAAATCGGAGCAAGGTTTAGTTTGCAGGTTTAATGGGTTTTGGTCGTGGTTGTAGAAATTATATGCACTGAGCATGCATATGTCCTTGATTCACCTGATCTCACACTATTTAACTTTATGCAAAATATTGATTCAATTCCACTTGTTAATCTTTTGCAAAAAAAATTAATTGCACACACATGTGAAGCATAAACAAAAATATTCAATCGCACATAACACAGTTTTTAACCGAGAAAGCCTGAAGCTAAAAACCCCAACTATATATTATGTAACATGGAGATCATATGACAATCTCATACAAGCATACAAATCTTATCACAAGCTCTCAGTACAGTACAATCGTCATACACTAATCAGGACCAATCTTGCAAATCCATGCACCGATCTCTGCCTCCACTACTCAATCTCTGCTGAAGAATAGCTCTGAATGAATTCGAATTACTCCATCCTTGATTGCGCAATCCTCATTGGCATCTCCACTGAGTGTGTGATGCAATCAATACATCACTATAGTCACAATAGATAGTCTATCTTTCCCTTTCACCTATCTCTCCACTGGTCTCCATTGAAACTGCCATGCACTGTAGTTAACTGATGTATTGTTCAGTTGATTAATGAGTTATTATTTGTGAATTAATTAACTAATTAATTCACTCCACTCTCACTAGTGTATCAATCAGTTAGACTAGATACAACTAGCTCAACTGAGTCTAACTGAGTTAAAAACTAAATACAACTCCATAACTACTTCTTCCAACTGTGTCATAACTCTGCCACTTGAGTTCTAACTGAGTCCTCCATGCATTAGCTCCAATAAACCCTTAGGAATTGCGTAATTCCTTCTGTCAGCTGATGTGCCACATCTATGCACTGAATTGAAGCGCTTCAAGAGAATAAGTTGATGTTTAGAGTCTGATTATTATTAAGAGCTAATAATAATCGACATGCATCTATTTTTAGATTGACGATCTATAAATAGACTTCGCCAAATATTCTAAAAACATAATTTCATCTCTTTTTCCAACTTGACCAACCATCCACAAATAGCATCCTGCAACTTCTGAAATATGATCATCATGTCTAAAAATAGACTTGCGCCAAAAATAGCCTGCGGGCCCACTTAGTGAAGGCGACTCTTTTCACTAAGCTCATCATCTTGTTGAATCTCAACAGTGGTTGGTTGATTTGCACAAATGGATGTTTGAAACATGGAAGCCCTTTTTCACGGATGAATTAAATATTTATCCTTTGGCTCGGGTTTTTACCTTGTGGTTTTTTATAACATAGAGGAAAAGAAGGCCATTTGCGAAGTTGGGCCATGGTTTTGGGGTAGTGTTTGTCTCTTCATGCAACCCCGGGCTCCCACTTTTGATCTAGTAATGGTATCAATCTCTATGGCTTTAGTTTGGGCAAGCCTTTCGAACCTTCTCTTGCAATTTTGGAATCTTTCATTGCTTTCTTCTATTAGGAATGCATTGGGAAAATTTTATCGTTGTTGTCCTGAAACTGCAAAAATTTTCAAGATGACTTATGCTTGAATATATGTGGAGATGTACTTTTTTCCTGTGAGATTAATTTGACAACTCCAAACTATGTTGGGTCCAAAAGTTCGATTATAAGAATATTTGTTTTCAGTGTAAATCAAGTTATGAAATGGGGCCCGTAATTAAAACCGCCCCAAGCATTTACAGAACAGAAAACACCAAAAAATCCTAAAGGCCCAAATGGCGGGAAGGAGCTTAGGGCATGCACTATGCGGTATTTAAAGAGGATGTACTTTAGGATAAGAAAGAATCAGAAGACGAGAAAAACGTAGATACGACCTATGAAATTACACCAACAACAACAAAATCCAGGTAGGAAATAACGAATGCCAATGAGGATTCTCCAACTCAAAAAAAGTAGGAAAGCAGAAAACACTCGTGGAAAATAGATCCCCTCCTGAATCCACAAGGATTCTTGCTGTAAAAGCATATTCATGGGTAGATCAGGCAAATGAGGAAGAATCTAAATTTCACTTGTCAAAAAATGATATGCCAGAAATAGAACAAAACACAGGCTAGACTCAAGTTGGGAAGAAAGGAAAAGGCATTTTGCGAAGGAAAACATGAAGTTAGACTAAGCCAAAACAAAAGTAGTGAATAATGGAATGTCAATGTATCTGGGTATTGGGAGTTTTTTGGAGAATTTTTAGTTGGAAAGAGTCTGAAATTTATGTGTCATGGGGAACTCGTTTGAGGGTTTGGATTGAGCCCTCGTGCTCAATTTCAAACCTTCAAGGAAGATTGGAATATGGAAAGGTTCTTGCCTAGTAAGCATATTATTTTTAATACAAATTCCTACCTTTTTCTTTGGAAAAAAACAAAAAAACAAAAACAAAAAAAACTTTGGATCTGCGAAGCTCACAGAGGAACCGAATATCTTTTAATTCTAAAATAAATTTTCTCCTCAAGAAATTTGATCCCTCTCAACGCTTGTGACAGGCAATTTAATTGCCTAAATTGTGATTTCATTAAATTATCAACCACGGCTCATAAGTTGATGAAGCACCCACACAATATATGTAGGATTATATCTGATTGGTAAATTCTATCACACATTGTAGCATTCAATCAATAATTACTTTCTATTAGACACAATTTATACTCCACTTGATAAATAGATATTCAATATTCACCAATCTTCGAAATAATTTTCATTCATCAATCTATAACAAAGTCCGGTAATAGAGACAACTACTAATCAATTCACACTTATGATGAAAAGGATAAGCAAACCATTCAATTATAAGAACTAAAGGTTTGAGTCTTAGGAGTATCTCTCAACCCTCTTGTAGATCCTCGGATTAGTAGTATCTTAGTATACACGTGATCACGGCCCTCAACACACAATAACAGTCTAACTCATTCGAATTAAAATGCAATGCTCAGAAAGGAATCAATAATATTAATCAATTGTAACAAAAGAAATACAAAATAACAATTTACAACATTGACATTACAATTATACTAAAATCATAAAACATCACATTAAACCTACTAAGCACATGTAACCAATGCAAGTGCATTCCAGACCAGGGGGCCTGCCTGGCTGACTGGAAGCACTGCAGGTAAAAGAACTTGCTACTCCAACAGATTAAACAATTATGTGAATTATGGTTTTCAAGCTCATGTGGTTATCAGTTATTGAAGAGCTCTCCGGATTATCCACAGCGTTGATCCAGGTGGATATTGGTGGTCACCCGCCTATTCCACTTGGGGCTCCACCATTGTCTATTTCAGTTTTTCAGTTTCGGCACAGTTTACTATTTTTAGCAATTTTTCGGGTCCTAAACTTCCGGAGTCGTTTTGAGGCCCTAAACGACGTTTTTTGGGAAAACGGAGAGCAACATGGGTCCATGGACCAAATGTTGCTCGTTCCAAATTTGTAGTCCTCGGATAGATCTTTCTAACGAGGTATGGTACGCGTCAAACAGAGATCGTATGCCAAAGTTACGCCCCTGGGAAGTTGAAACACCAATTTACCCAAACGGGGCCCATAGTTTTGGCGTTTCATCTCCTAGGGTTAGGGTTTTGGCTGTTTAGGATTTCCCATTGTTTCTAAATAATAAATAGGCCCTCGAGCCTCATTGTAACTTAGTTCAGAGGCCTGTAGCCGCCACATCTCTTCTCAGAGATAGCTACCAGCGCCCTAGCTAGTTTTATTTCCATTCTGTCTGTAAGCAAATTTCAGTTCTTTGATATTAATGAAATGAAGTGTTATTTCTGCTGCATCTCTGTATTTATGTTTATATGCTTATTCTGTTGCGTTCCTGCATAAATCCGGATCAGTGGTATCAGAGGGGTCTGCTTTTTCTCGATCCTTCTTTGCATGTCCCCAACGAGGTCGGGGTATAAGGAGCTAGGGCTCGATCTAGTGGAACCTTTGCAAGATCAGCCTCGCAAACCTCGACGGACGCCCATGGGGGACGAAAAGAAAGATGAGGGAGCAGGAGATCCTATCAAAATATTGCTCAAGGAGGCCCTCGAAAAACAAAGGAACGCGATGATGGATAGCTTTGCTCAGATCCTTCAACGGCTGCCCACCGGCGGCGCATCTGCATCCAGTAGCCACTCTGGAGTTGCGACTCCCTTTAAGGTACAAGTAAATTTTGACATTCCCATATTTGAGGGTCAGATAGACGCAGATGCCGTAGATAGATGGTTGAATCTATTAGAAGGATATTTCTCTGTTCATGACTTTTCAGACCGGGAGAAGATTATTTTTGCACTCCTCAAAGCTACCCCCCCATGTTAAGGACTGGTGGGAAACCTACTGTGAGAACAAGGACCAGACAGAACCCTCTCTGTTCTCGGCCGTACCAACTTGGAATTCTTTCCGAGACGCCTTCAAGGAACAGTACTATCCCGTGGGGAGCTATGAGGACAAGTACATACAATGGACCACGCTGCGACAACAAAGGGATCAAGATGTGCATGAGCCGACGAATCTGTTCCATACCCTGCGCACAAAGTTGGGTATCAAAGATTCAGAGAAACATTTGGTGCTAAAGTATCGCAGTTGTCTGCACAGATACATTCAGGAGGAAATGGAGTTCTTCGACATCTCCTCGCTTGGTACGGCATACCGGTATGCTGCCAAGATTGAGCAGAAATTCAAACAGAAGAAGCGAGACTTTGGATCTGCGAATCAAAAGCAAGGGAAAGGTGCTTCCAAACCGCAGAACAAAGGATAGAGCCAAGGCATGGCGGCTAAAGACAACCCGTCAAAGCCACAAGAAAATAACAAGACCGCAAAGCCAAAGAAGGACACGGGAAAGTGGTGTGAGTTCCATAAGAGCTCCACTCACAACACAAGTGAGTGTCGGGCCAAGCAGTCGCTAGTGGCCGAGATGAGGGCTTCTAAGTCAGATGCATGCTCTGACTCCGAATCAGAACTTGAAAAGGGGAATGAAAAAGGGAAACAGATTATTGATGCGGAGCCCAACGCCACTGTTGCCACTACAAAGGTCCAGAAGGAGGAACCGGAAGATCCAGAGGAGGAGGAACGTCTCTTCCACTCCCAGATGTGGGTAAAGGGCTCCCCTGTACAGCTCATTGTCGAAAATGGGAGCCAAAAGAACCTCATTTCAGCAGACGCCGTGAAGCGGTTGGGCTTGCCGACCACAGCTCACCCACATCCATACACCATCTGGTGGCTTCACCAAGGACGAGATCTCCGCGTCAGCCAAGAGTGCCGCCTTCCCTATAGCATCAAGCCCTTCACGGATGAGGTATTATGTGACGTTGCTCCTATTGATGTTTCTGATGTATTATTAGGACAACCATACTTGTGGAAGCGTCATGCTGTGTATGAGTCTCGACCTCGTGCTGTTATTGTTACTTTGGGAAATAAGTTGTACAGGATACCAGAGGTACCACCTTCTGCTGCTATCTCTTTGGTTACTGCAAAACAATGCAGTAAGCTCATTTCCCAAACCAGGAAATTCGTTTTCCTGATGATCCGCCCCCAGGGCAAGAAGAAGACTGTGGCCACGACCTCCAGACAGGGCTCCTCCGCACAACAACAACAAATGGATAAGGTTGTGGAGGAGTACGGGGACATATTCACCTCACCCACAGGGGTTCCTCTGCACTGTCAGGTCAAGCACCCGATTGATCTGACCCCAGGTGCACCGCTACCTAATGGACCGATCTATCGGCGCTCTGTTCTGAAGAATGATGAAATCAAGAGGCAGATTCAGGAGCTGTTGCAGAAAGGTCACATCAGACCAAGTTCATCGCCCTGTGGGAGCCCGATCGTGTTGGTAAAGAAGAAGGATGGGACGTGGAGACTCTGTATTGACTATCGGGCGCTGAACAAGATCACTGTCTGGAATAGGTACCCAATCCCACGGATTGATGACCTTCTGGACCAACTCAAAGGTGCAAAAATATTTCAGCAAGATCGACCTGAAGTCTGGGTATCACCAGGTACCAATTGAACCCTCCGATGTGTGGAAGACTGCCTTCAAAGCCAAGGAAGGCCTTTTTGAATGGCTGGTCATGCCTTTCGGGTTGACGAATGCTCCCGCCACCTTCATGAGGATGATGGATGACATCTTGCGGCCATTCACCAACTCATTTGTAGTGGTGTACTTGGATGGCATTCTGATCTTCAGCTAGACTTGGGAAGAGCACCTTCACCACATCCGACAAGTCCTCCAAACACTGCGGCAACACAAGTTGTGTGCCAATTTGGAGAAGTGCACTTTTGGCATGACCCAGGTTCAATATCTGGGATACATTATTGATGAAAGGGGGGTGCATGTGGATCCAGCCAAGATCCAAGTCATTCTGGATTGGCCAGCCCCAACTACTATAACAGAGCTTCGCAGCTTTCTTGGTCTTGCTAATTTCTACTGGAGGTTCGTGTTGGGATTCTCTCATATCACTTGGCCCTTGAGTCAAGTCACCAAGGGAGGAGCGAGAGAAAATTTCTTTTGGTCGGAACCTCAACAGAAGGCGTTCACAGAATTGAAAAATCGCCTCTGTTCTGCCCCAATGCTCACTTTACCAGACTTGCAACAGCCATTTGAGATCGAGACAGATGCCTCTGACTATGCTATTGGGGCAGTTCTTACTCAACAGGGACATCCAATGGCATTTCACAGTGAGACATTGTCTGACACAGTTCGCAAGTACCCCACATATGACAAAGAAATGTACTCCATTGTGCAATCTTGTCGACAATGGAAGCATTACATTTTGGGGAAGGAAACAATCATCCACACAGACCACAGGCCCCTGCAGTTCATACAGACACAAGGGAAGTTGCAGAATGATCGCCATCCGAAGTGGTCTACATATCTGCAACAGTTTCATTTGAACATCAAGTATAAGAAGGGTAGCACCAATCATGTTGTAGACTGCCTCAGCCGACCACCGATCGTGGCGCTCACCACTGTGCTCAACTCTTGTGGGCACGAGACTTCTGATTGGCCACTTCTCTATGAGAGTGACCCAGAATTCGGCGAAACTTACAAGGCACTCTTGGGGGGTACGCAAGTTCCAAATTTTCACCTCCAAGATGCACTTTTATGTCACATGGGACACCTTTGTGTTCCTTCAAGCGAGCGTGCCAAGATGATATGGGAAGCACACTACAGTCGATTCTCTGGGCATTTCGGGGTCGAGAAAACAGTAGCAATCCTGCAGAAGTATTTCTATTGGCCAAACCTTCGAAAGGATGTTGAGAAGCACATCATCCTACACCGTTCGTGCCATCGCTAAACCGACCATCAAGAAGCAAGGCCTATATACTCCTCTACCTATCCCTAGTCGACCTTGGGAATCCATCTCCATGGATTACATGTCGGGCCTGCCTTCTACTAAGCAGGGAAATGACTGTGTTTTCGTGGTCGTCGACAGATTCTCGAAGATGGCCATTATGGCGGCCCGCAAGAAGAATATCACAGCAGAAGCCACTGCTAAACTCTTCTTTGAACGAGTGTGGGTGCACTTTGGGATCCCACAGTCTATCATATCAGATCAGAATAGCAGGTTGCTCAGCACATTTTGGTCCAACCTCTGGTCAATGTTGGATACCAAGCTCACCAAGTCCACAGCTTTCCATCCCCAAACAGATGGCCAGACAGAGGTCGTCAACAAAATGATTGTACACATTCTGCGCATGTACAATTCAAAGCATCCACACACATGGGACAAGAGCCTCCCCTATGTACAACATAGTTATAATCAGGCTCTCCACAGTTCAATCGGCCATAGCCCCTTTCAGGTGGGCTTGGGATTCCAGCCACTATGTCCCATTGACGTAGCCATGCCATTTGCAGCTGCTCAGGCCAATTCAGCTCATGTCCAGTCTGAAGTTGACAAAGCCAGTAGCTTCATCGAGCGCATTCAACACATCCGCCAACAAGTTCATGATATATTGGACAGAGCCAATGCCAAGTACAATCAACGCCATGATCAACACCGGGTGCCACACAACTTCCAGGTGGGTGACAAAGTATGGCTACATTTGTAGAAGGAGCGCCTCACTGGACCCCACCGCAAGCTTCGCGCACTCCAATACGGGTCGTACACCATCACCAAGGCTGTAGGGAACAATGCATTCGAGCTCAGTATTCCACCATTCCTTGGTCTGCACCCAGTCTTCAATGTGGATCGCCTTCGTCCTTACTTCCCACCTCTACTGGACACCTCAGACATTGCAGAACAACTCACACCAACTGAGTTAAATCCAGACCGCATGGAACAGGCCACCATAGATTGCATCATGGACATGCAAATCAAGAACACTCGCCAGCAGCAGATCCAACTATATCAAGTTGTCAAAGCTGGCCAACTCCTGCACCAAGGAAAGTGGTTCACCAGGGACCAAGTTCAGCAGAAATTTCCTCATCTCATGGAGGAACTTAACGCAATGGGGACCATTGCTTCCTAAGGGGGAGGAATGATCCAGGTGGATATTGGTGGTCACCCGCCTATTCCACTTGGGGCTCCACCATTGTCTATTTCAGTTTTTCAGTTTCGGCACAGTTTACTATTTTTAGCAGTTTTTCGGGTCCTAAACTTCCGGAGCCGTTTTGAGGCCCTAAACGACGTTTTTTTTGGGAAAACGGAGAGCAACATGGGTCCATGGACCGATGTTGCTTGTTCCAAATTTTTAGTCCTCGGATAGATCTTTCTAACGAGGTATGGTACGCGTCAAACGGAGATCGTATGCCCAAGTTATGCCCCTGGGAAGTTGAAACACCAATTTACCCAAACGGGGCCCATAGTTTTGGCGCTTCATCTCCTATGGTTAGGGTTTTGGCTGTTTAGGATTTCCCATTGTTTCTAAATGATAAATAGGCCCTCGAGCCTCATTGTAACTCAGTTCAGAGGCCTGTAGCCGCCACATCTCTTCTCAGAGATAGCTACCAGTGCCCTAGCTAGTTTTATTTCCATTCTGTCTGTAAGCAAATTTTAGTTCTTCGATATTAATGAAATGAAGTGTTATTTCTGCTGCATCTCTGTATTTATGTTTATATGCTTATTCTGTTGCGTTCCTGCATAAATCCGGATCAAGCGTTACAAAACTCTCCTAAAAAACCAAGCATCATTTGCATCTAGAGGATGCCAGGATCATTGCAAGAGAGGGACACTATCAGAGAAGGAAAATTAGGGAGGCCCTTGAGATTATAAAACATCCATATAACCTCAATAGGATGAAGGATGTGAAATCAGTTACAGTTGGTGGCTTCTTATTCGACAAATTTGTTCCTCAAGTTCGTCA
>MU968317.1:20744173-21178662 GCA_034641835.2 Pinus albicaulis
GAAGGGGACATGATAACATTGTTTGAAACGTAGAGGCATAGGCAAATTCAGGCAAAAGGAGCATATGGTGGCACTGTTGGAAACACAACAGCTGGGTCAAGTCAGGAAAAGATGCGTTATTGCAGAACTATTCGAATACCACATTAGAAACATAAAAGACATGACAGCAAGCAGAAAAGACAAATATTGAACTCTGGAAGAAATGCAGGGCAAGGATGTCTAATTTGTCAGGGAGACACATCAACACTTCACGAAGACGCATCAGCAACAAATCAGATTCAACAAAAGAATAATATTTTAAGTTTTAATTTGTTTTCTTTGTTTGTTAAGATCAAAGCTATAGTGATGTATTAAATTACAATGTAATAAGTAGTTTTAACAGTTTAGTAGTCCACGTAGTTTCAAGAAGTTCTAGAAGTTACGAACTATTTTTGATGTATTTAAGCAAGATAGAAATAAAGAAGAGGGGTTCCGAGTTTTGGACCTCTGGAAGACTAAAACTTTGGTACTTATTTTTCTGATGGGTGAATGAAAGAAGCAACAAGTTTCCTGCAACTATTGATGGTGATTCATTTTTCTTGTGTCATTTTATGTTGTTTCTTCCTTGAATGAAGTGAAGTAAAGAAGTAGTTGGTCTTTGATTTACGTTTGTAAGTAAGAGTTAAATAGCCTTAATATGTGCTTCTTCACTCCAAATCCTCTCCCTTCAAAAATTCTCTTTGGAACTTAAAAGTAATAGATTATGTGTTTACAACATATTATTTTGAGTTTCCTCTCTCTCCATGAATTCTCTCTTAAACTTAAAAGTAATAGATTCTGTGTTTACATCATATACTTTGAGTTTCCTCTATTGTTCTTCTTTTCCATTCAGATATCAACAGTTAATGGCATTGTAGAGTCTTTCATTATACCATATTTTTAAGGGTTTAAAAGAATTAGTTTACAAATGGATTAAACAAAGACCACCTGATATAATTAATTTTGTGACACATTTTAAAAAATGTCTTAAGCACTGATTCCTTTCCACAACCAAAGAATTGTCTCTTAACATACAACAGGAGCACTGTAATAATTTCAAGCACCTTTCACTAACTACATTAAACGTGAGTCTCGTAGCTTTTGGATATTTCCTCTAGCTTCTTAAAGAAGCTATCACCACCAACAATGCGTACAGTCCAAAATATTCCCCACCATGTATAAAAATCCTTCTTTGGTAATGGAAATTTCAAGTTGTTCAATTCACTTACTTTGATTTTGAGGATGCTACACTCTGCCTTTATGAGTTATTATCATTTCAAGTAGTTTTTTTTTCTTCGTTTTTTATGTTGTGGATGTCTATTTTATTATTTCTTTGAAAGATTTATCTGGTTGATGATCCTGTTTATTTTAGTTGTGGATTCTTTGTTTTTTCCCATAATTTATATTTTTTCCACACTTCTTTAAGTTTCTTTGGGATGGATTTTTTGGATTGTTGTTGTTCTTGTTTCTCATTTATGGATTTTCCCCAATATTTGAAAGTCTAGAGACATGTATCTAAACATCCAAGTATTTTATCTTATTAAAGCTCTGAGAATCGAGCTAAGAATTCCAGATAAAAATACTCAACAAGCCTTCAGGTAAACAAGTTTCATCCAGCCTCAGTTCATTTCATATGTTGGTAAATGGAAAGCTTGGGGAATATTAGAGGTGTGGGGTTGATAAATTTTTTGTTGTCTTTCAGTTCTTTCCTCTTCCCAAGGAGGGACAATGTGCAAAGAGTTGAGTTGAGTTTCAAATTGTGGCATAATGGAGTGTGAAAGAAGAGGGCAGTCATATTGTTTTAAACTTGGTAGATGCCATGCTTTGGTTGCTTTCTATTTGATTTCATATGCATCTAGATGGGATGAGACCCTAACCATATGATTATGGGCGATGCAGAACTACAAATTCTAGATTCCTAGTGAGTTGGGTTTAGGTCTTCTGGTGGAATAGACGAGGATCACAATTTATGAAGTCGCTCGGTTAGCCGATGAAAACAATTGTACTTGGCAAAAAATCGTCCCATCTCAGAGTAGCTACCAGTTTTACTACGACAATGAAAAGCTTGGTATCTCTATTTTCTATTTTCTTCTTTGGATTTTGATTATGTCAATGAAATAACATACATATAAAGTGCATTTATTCCAGGTCTTGTTTTCTTTTTTGAAACATGAAGTGAAAGAGTTTTTATGAGTAGATGTCACATACAAAAATTCCATCAATTACATTCAGGTTAAATATAACAATTTTCAAATATTAACTAAATTTAGGTTTAATAGAGTAGTTTTCAAATATCAACTAAATTTAGGTTTAATATAATAG
The DNA here is from genome assembly GCA_034641835.2 of Pinus albicaulis. NCBI lineage: Eukaryota > Viridiplantae > Streptophyta > Pinopsida > Pinales > Pinaceae > Pinus > Pinus albicaulis. Next base: position 20,746,514 of record MU968317.1, read on the forward strand.
TTTTTAAAAATTCACATTTCAAAGTAATTATAATAATGTTCTTCAATATTTAAGTAAATTCAAATTTAATATAATAGTTTTTAAAAATTCATATTTCAGAGCGACTATAGTTATGTTCTTCAGTATTTATGTTAGGATATTCTGACACATAGGAAATAGTTAAGTATAACTTGGTCTAGCGTAAAGTTAGATAAAGTTTGTATCTTTAGTACATATACTTTTGTAACTTATAATCTGACGATGAATCTAAAAACTAGAATACAATCATAATTGTCTAAGAAACAAAGTTTTACTAGAGAAAATGCTTAGGTGCTCTTCTTTTCTACTCACAAAATAAACTCAATCCTCAAAATGTTAATGCATTACTTTGTATATATATTTCATTTCATTTAGAGTGTTGCAAGTTATTTTCTCATCTTAATGAAATTTCGAAGAAAAATCATTATATACTACCCAAAAGTGAATCTGATAACTAGAATGCAATCATAAACGCTTAGCAAAAAGGTTTTATGAAAGAAAATGCTTAAGTAATCTTCTTTTCTGCTCACAAAATAAAGTCAGGCTTAAAAATGTCAAAAAGTTTATAATAGTTTTGAAATTCTTTAAAAAAACATCTATTTTAAATACAATAAACATATTCTTTTCCAAATTTTAAGTTTTATGGTCCCAACATTAATTATCTTTTATATTACCATTTGAAAATAATTTACTAGAAAACATACATTAATTACTTTTTATATTACGATTTGAGAAATACATGATTTACTGGAAAACATACATTAATTATTTTATTTTTATATTACCATTTGAGAAATACATAAAGAACATTTTTTATCATTCATACCTACGTAAAAAATTTCATTAGATTATTTGAGAGAGACAAATGCACAAGTACGCTTGTTTAAATTCACTATTTTGTTTAAAAGTCATTGGACTCTAAGAGCACGTAATTTCCCTTAATATAACAAAAAATATTTATAAATTAATTAAAATATTTTCATTAATTTAAATTTTATAATAATTTAATAAAATATATAATTAGATCATAAATAATTTTTGAATAAAAAACGAAAATCTACCAAATAATTAAAATGTTTTTCATCAATTCAAATTTTATAATGGTTTAATTGAAGTTATAATTAAACATAAAGAAATCATTAAATATAATTGGAAATAAGAAAACGAAAATCCCAAATACAAATAAACCCAAAATTGAAATAAATGAAAATCTACATCATGCCAATCTTAATGATTGAGGCATGTGTGAGTGTGTGAGAGAATAGAAGAGATTCTTTGTGTGCATGATGGAGTGGAAAGGAATTTTGGTCTTGGGAATTAATTTGTAAGGGTGTTGTTTAGTAGATTTTTTCTAAAAAAATTAAAATAATGGAGTGTTTGAATGGTTTTTTTGATGGTGGAAATGGATTTAACACCATCAAAAATTCATGTGACACCCAAAATCCTAAAATTTGAATAGTGTAACACCCAAAATATTGAAATTTGACCATTGTGATGACTTTAAAAAATTTATGCCGAATTTCATCATAATCTTACCCGAATTTCCATTATTTTTCAGACTAATCTATGAGTTTTTTAGACTATGTGATTTGCAAGTAGTCCCACCCGTGTTCTTTTTGGTGGGACCGTGGGATTCTAGAGATAAAAGGTTTTGTTTTTCTTTATATCACATGGACGGACCACAATGCAGTTGTTGTAGCGAACATGACAAAAAAGCTTAAAACACAGAAAAGAACACACAAAAAAGCTAGCACCACTAACAATGCTTCCATTCTACTGTCTGCTTGTGACAGGGTGGAATTTTACGAGCAAAATTCTTGTCATGGGGTGATTTCCTGTCTAATACAATTCAAAATTTTGTAAAACCATCAAGATTTTTTGTTGAAGCTTTGAAAATGGGTGGGAAGGTGTGAAAACTGTCAATTTTGATGGGCGAGTTTGTTTTGAAATTCCAACTCATCTCTATGTTGCAGAAAAATCCAATAAGGCTTTTTGGATTTTTATAGGTAGTCGTTGAAGATGTAATTGCCTCCCTACTCTAGCCCCTCAACCTATTTAAATACTTCCATTCATCATCCCATACTTCCTCAATTCTGATATCTATGGAGGTCTACGACCTTCTCTCGCCTTTCCATTTAATTTTTTCCTTCCATTGAAGATACACATCATACATTCTGCGTGTCTGATTTATAAATTCTCATTTCAAGTAGCTTTTATTGTTTTTATTTTTTTCTTTATTGTTTTGTGGATGTCAATTTCTTTTTTGCTTTGAAATATTTCTCTGGTTGATGATCATGTTTATTTTCAGTATCGACTTCTTGATTTTTTTTCCTTAATTTATATTTATGCTACACTTCATTACGTTTCTATGGGAAGGGGTTTTTGGATTGTTGTTTTTATTTCTCATTTATCGATTTTCCCCAATTTTTTTTTGGAAAATTTAATTTCTACTTGTTTCAGTTGTGATTCTTTCTATGTAAAGGAGTCTGTTCCTATTAGTTATGATTTGTTTCCTAGTTTGGTGTGCGGTTGAGATATTCTCTCAGCTAACAGATTGTGTGTCCAAGATAGTTTCCCTATCTTGAGACGACACTTCTTGTTTATATGTAATATCATAATTGATCAATGAAGAATATAGATTTCCTTATGGAAATTTAGCATGGTATCATAGCCTTTTGAAATAAAGAGTTTTGTGTGTAGTTTTTTCCATCGTCAAGAGACTCAAAGACTCAGATTCAAGCGACGGGGAGGCTTGCCTGGTTACAATGGGTGTTCAGGGCAGTATTTGAGGGGAGACATTGGAAATGAGGTGCGATCTCTGTGCTTTTGGGCATTGGGAATTGATATTTTGTGTGAGCAGTCACTGTACGGTGAGAGGCTGGATGAGGCCACTAAGAAGGGTTGAGTCCTTGAAGGCGGGATGTTAGTAGATGTGTTAGAGCGCTGGTAGTCATAGTGCATGTGGCAGGCCACCATACCACCATTATGCCGGCAACCCGAAACTAGTTTGAGTCTGCCATCTCCTGGTGAGAATCAGTGTCATCTACTGGCTTGGTTAGAAGACTTGCAGAGCTCGAGAAACCTTACCCACAATAGCATTAATGAACGGTTTCAGTAGCAAAATTTTTAATGAAACAATCGATTTCATCTAAATGGTATTGATGTGTTTAGCCTTAAGAGAGTACCTGTTCCATGTTCTGGATGGCAATGGCAGCTAATTCCCTAAGCGTAAATCTTGTCTCGAGATCCATCAAGCAGAGCATAGGGTGGATGGATTGGGCGCTAGCAGTGCTAGTGTCTCTGATCGTTGTTCCACTTCTTCTTTATGTGATCTACCCGCCCTCTATCATGAGCATCCATGTTGCGCCGAAGCTCAATAACAAGAAGCTAGAGAAAATGGGGCCTCATAGTGATGGTTTAGCATTTGTATATGTCATAGCAGCTCCTTGGTGAATTGAACTAGCCCAAGATATCTTCTTTTTCTGAGGGGATTTACGAGAGAGCCAAAATTCCATCAGCTTGATATCAGCGGTAACCCATTTGGTCTCCTAGTGGTGCACCCTATCACTCCGCTGGTGTCGCTGCACCACCTGGACATAGTGGATCTGTTTTTTCCCAACATGAACTGCGCGTAGTCCCTCGGACATCTCTTGAACGCGAAAAGCTTCGATTCGAAGGTTGTACTGCAGAAGTCCATCTGTTACGATCGTCAGCGCAAGTGGTTGTTCTCATTATCCATTGGATACGTGGTGCAGATTTTTAGAGGCATCGTGTCACCACGAGAGTTGGAAAATCCAGCAAGGACCTTCTCAGATTGGTAGCAAAGAGACGACTTCCACAACAATATTTATTATTAGCCTTCCACAGATACCATTCTCAGAAACTATACGTGACAAGATTTTGGAGAGGACATCTTGGACATCGAGAAACAAACTTTTCCCCAATGCAACATACTAGTGTATGTGTTCTTGAATTTTGAGTTTTGTAAGTGAAATATGTTCAGTATGATCAAATCAACGTGTAAATGAAATTGGTTAAAACTAATAAATGTATCAATTTCTAATTGAAGTTAGAAAGATTCAAGATTAAAGCACTAAGTATGATTCTATAATAAGTTGGTTGAAAAACAAGGTAAAGGATTGTGTGTTGAAATAAACCAAACTCAAAAGCATGTTGTATTATGGGTCACACATATTAATTGTAAGCAAGTCTAGGATATTTTGTAGTGGTCTTTGTAAAGTATGTACCTGGTAAATCCAAGGGTAAGAGTTGTGTTGTAAGCCTTGTAAGGCATGTGTATCCCCATAAAGTTCATGGTAATCTTAAAACCACTTTGTAATTGTAGGTTTGTGGTCAACCGCAAACCATTTTGCAGTGTCGGTTTTTGGTAAGCCAAAAACCACGTGTAAGAATGAAGTGGACAGGGATTCATGTAGGCATGGTTTAGGGTCAGCCAACAAAACCCTTGGCATGGTTGAGGATGAGCCGAGAAAACACTGGGCCTATTTGAGTCAGGTCTTTGGTGAGCCTTAGTGGTTGGAGTGCCTTAGTGGCAGATTTGTGGCCCATGGTAGCTGGAGTGCCTTAGTGGCAGATTTGAGGCCCTTGGTGGTTGAGTTGAGCCTTCGTGGCTGAATTGAGTGCCTTTCTAGTAGATATTGAGCCTTCTTTGTTGTGTTGATCCTTCATGGCTGAATTGAGTGCCTTAGTGTTAGTGTTGAGCCTTGCCGACTGAGATCCATTATTGGCATGGTTGAGGGTAATCCGATAAAACTCAAAGCATGGATATGGGTAATTTGATAAAACCCATGATGATGATGTTGGAGGGGGATTTCGAGGTACAGATACATGTATGCAGTTATAATGGTTGACAGAACCATGTATGTAGTTATAATGGTTGACAGAACCATGTATGTGAAGGACATCCTACGAGACCGACGGTTGCAACGGTTGGCACCCATGCATTCTAGTGGATGGGTTCTACTTTATATGGATGTCAACATATCCTTTTTTTATGTTTAACCACAACTAAACTTTGCAGATTGATATCGAGACAAGTAGTCATTAAGGGGGTGAGTTGGAAAATGAAATTCCTACTTGTCTCAGTTGTGATTCTTGCTATGTAAAGGAGTTTGTTCCTATTAGTTAGGAGTTGTTTCCTAGTTTGGTGTGTGGTTGAGATATTCTCTCAACCAACAAATTGTGTGTCCAAGATAGTTTCCCTACCTTGAGACAAAACTTCTTGTATATATGTAATATCATAATTGATCAATGAAGAATCTAGATATCCTTATGGAAATTTAGCATATTTGAAAGTCCAGAGACATCTATCTGCACCTGCAGGTATATTATCTTTTTAAAGCTCTGAGAATTGAGCTAACAATTCCGGGAAAAAAAAAAAACACTCAGCGAGCCTTCAGGTAAACAAGTTTCATCCATCCTCATTTCATTTCATATGATGGTAAGTGAAAATGTTGAGGAAGATTAGAAGTGTAGGGTTGATAATTTTTTTTTTTCTTACAGTTGTTTCCTATGCCCAAGGAGGGACAGTGTGCAAAAAGTTGAGTTGAGTTTCAAATTGTGGCATAATGGCATCTGAAAGAGGAGGTCAGTCATATTGTTTTAAACTTGGTAGATTTGGGGTTTGGTTTCTTTCCTTTTGATTTCCTTTGCATCCAAATGGGACAAGACCCTAACCATATGACTATGGATGGTGCAGAACTACAGAATCCCTGCGAGTTGGGTCTGGGTCTTCTGATGAAATAGACGATGAGGATAATTGATGAAATCACTCAATTAGTCAATGAAAAAAATTGTACTTCCAAGAAAATGTTGATGCCTTCTCCAGTCTCACAGTAGCTACCAGTCTTCCTAGACCACAATAGTGTAAAGGTAGGCAGTCTCTATTTTATGCTTCAGATTTTGTTTATCTACATGAAATAACATGGATATAAGATGCATTTAATCTAGGTCTTGGTTTCTTTTTTAAACACACAGTGAAAGGAGAAATGAGTTTTTATGGAGTAGATATCACATACAAAAATTCCATCACTTACATCTAGGTCAATTTTCAAATATCAACTAAATTTAGGTTTAATGCAGTAGTCTAAAAAAAAAACACATATCAAACGAGCTATAGATATGTTCTTCAATATTTAAACATAGCATATGAAAAAATGATACCATATTGTTTTCGATGCCATTTTGTGTCACTGGTGGGATATAAACAATAATATGCTCTTCATTACATAATCTAAGATATGTTGTATGAAAAAAACCATTCATCTAGTTATTTTTTAATAGGGTTTATGATATACTTCTTTGTTTTCTTTTTTTAAATGTATTTTGTTTCGTTTTTGTTTACACATATTTGTGTGACAATATTTGTTTGTGTTTATGGTTGTATTTTTTTGACCTGTTGTATTTTATTGACAAACAAGAAAAAGTAATGGGTTATTTTTTTGGTTTTCAAGATAATCTCACTTACAAATCTGAAGCGGATAAACGCGGCTAGTTCTTCAGACAATGTCACTTACAAATCTGAAGTGGACAAACACAGCTTGTCATATTTATAGTTTTCTTGTGTTTTGAAAAGGAACAATTACTAGTTGCATTGACACTAGAAATAGTTTAGCTAGACTATCTTAAACTTGTATAAATTTCATTTCATTTAGAGAGTTGCAAGTTATTTTCTTCTTTGGGTGAAACTTGGACAAAAAATAAACTCAGCTCTAGAAATGTCAATGCATTGTTTTGTCATAATATCGATTTAATACCTCAGATGTGGGTAATTGACGCAACTCTCAGTATGTTTTCCCCCACCAGCAAAAGGCTGACAACGAATCGCATGAAGGGCAAGGAATATCGTACATGTACACACATCACCTTCCAGTGGAGGGAGGAGAGCACTAATGGCAGCAAAGCTAGCTACGTTCATCCTCTATGCCATCAATTGGAACATTTACTCTGCACTATCGATGCCTCTTGGCTTCATAGAGACATTTCATATCCTCACCCCGCTCGTTTTGCATCATCGCCTTTAGCTCCTCACCCTGCAGACCTCTCCATTACTGACCTCTCTTCCCATCGCCCTCCTCGCCTCTGTGCTCCTAATCTGTCATCCGTCCCTTCTCTTGCTCGAGCCGTCATGCCACCATGTCAACGCTTAAGGCAAGTTCGGGGCAATGGGAGAGGTGCCCATCCTTCTCGCACTCACTGTGGCTCTGCCACGTGCTTTCGATTCATGGGAGAAGTTATGAAGTCCTCTGCAAGCTCCAATTCCATCATCCCGGATCCCTCTAACTGTATTCCTGACTTTGAAAGCTCCCAAGGCACTGGGTTGTCGTATCATCAGCTCGACCATACGAGAAGAAGAAAACGGAACCAGAAATCCACCATTCTGACTTCCTTGCCTCCCCCTCCATGGAAAACCTGCAACTTACCTGTGAATCTTCCCACTGCATAATACACAGAGGTCTGGAACCTCTCAGCGGATGGCATTTGGAGTAGGGATGAGACGGTGCCTGCTCCGGCCATCACTATTCCTCCTCCCCCCCGCCTGCCCCTGCGGGCTACACCTTCATTGACAACAAAGGATGAAGAAGCGATTCATGCTTACAGATGCCCAGTCCTAGAAGAAACACCTGATGCAGAGGAAGATGAAGATAACAAAGGAAATTGACAACCTCATCTGAAGGTTCCTAGTTTTATGCAGTTTTTCCTGTTTACTTTAGTGATTTAGAAATTCAGACGGGACATGATTATCTCAACTACCTTAAGCGTCGGTTTCCCAGTGAAGGACAACCCCTTTTTTGTGAATTTGGAGATAGAGACAAACGGGGATAGGCTAATTCCCTTCAGCCATCCCCAAAGCTTTTTTGTATACTATTTTGTACTATTAATTAAATTTAGCCTAATGTACAAAAAAAAAAAATCGCTTTAATAGTTTTGGAATTCTTTAAAAGACATCAGATAATTTATGTATTTATTATCACTTAACTAGGTTACTGATTTTGGATGCAAATACATTGTTCATATTCTTTTCTGAAATTTAGTTTTTTTGTTGTCCAAACAATTGTTGTTTCTCTTATCATTTGAGACATACATAATTTTCAAAGTTAAAAGTTTTCTTTACCATTCTTATATACATTAGCAAGAATTGGAATCTACAATATGGTACATAGAAACTTTCCTTGGAATCTACAATATGATAAATAGAAACTTTCCCTTGATAGTCTTAGAGAGACAAATGTACTTTCTTGTTCACCATTTGACATGCATATTATAATATAACTCATCTTATTCCCATGGAAATTTATAATATACCTCATCTTATTCCCATGGAAATCTAAATGAATATTCACTATTTTATTTTTCTTTAAATGAAAAAAATTAATAGAAAGGGTTTCAGGTAAATGTGTGGATGCTACTGAGTGTAAGAAAGAAAAAATTATAGTGAATTTTAGGGATAAAGAAATGTTGATGCCTTCCTTTTTTTATCTTGATCGATATCAAGTGAAACTTCCCATATTACTTGGTAGCCCTTTGGGCCAACTTATATAGAGGGAGTGTGAGGGTGTTGCTCTATCATAAATATTAAATAAAAATAATTTAGCAGATATAAGTTAAGGACATTGAGTCCATTTTGGAGCCAAAATCAGATTAGGAGAGACAATTAGAATCGTTGAAACCATTGATGCCTATTCTCTTATTTTGATAAGAAAGGGTTGTTTATAAATTATTTATATCCCACAGTGTTGAGAAGATATCTCTAAAAGCTTATTTCTATCTTTTTTTATAAATTATTTATATCACAGAGAAATGAGAAGGTATAGCAAAGGATATATCTACTAAATTTATAGCGTTAACAACATTTTCCATTATACTATTCGGCCCTACGTAATATTCTGAGAAAAAGTCAAGAAATATTTTTGGCTTTTGTAGTTAACAAATGTACGATTCTTGTGCCTCCTGCTTTCTGGCCCCTCCATCTACTAAATTCTTCCATTCAGCATCCCATACTTTCAATTCTGATACCCATGAAGGTGTGTGGCAGAGCCTTTTTTTTTTTTTTTTTTTTTTTCGCCCTTTCCATTTAATTATAGAGTCGCCTCGTTTTTCTTTCTTCGGAAGCTTTTTCATGACATTAGAGCTTATTATCTGTCGCGGCTTCCCTTGGATACCCCATAATTCGACTTCCTTTCCTTCTGAAAATAATTTCAAGAAAAGTTCTTGAAAATTAAAAGATATGGTCCCTAAATATTGTAACCATTGTACTCCTAGTACAACATCAACACCTCCCATTGGAATGGAAAGCATTGGACTATTCAATACATATTCCCCTATGGTTAGCTTGATATTATGGCATTTTTCTAGGTAATTTATAGTTCACTCCATTTGCAACCATCCTTAACACTCTGTTGTTGGGTATGAAGCAATTCCAATTCCTTGGCTACCTTGCAATGAGGTTGAGGAGTGGTAATTCCGCAATGCATTATAGGATATGAGTAGAACTCATTTCTTCTTTCTCTAGAGTTGGTTCTTTGAATTGTTTGCTCTTCTTTTGAAGTTTCTTGTTCATTTTCTTCTTCCTCTTCACAATCTATGTAAATTAATTTCTTCTCAGCACACTTATGACCTTTAGTGTATTTTCTATCACAACTGTAGCAAAGCCCTTTTGCTCTTTTTTCTTCCAATTGTTGTGGTGTCAACCTTGTAGGTTGTGGAAGTCTAGGAGTAGCAACACTTCCATATTTATATATGTGTGGTAGGCTTCCTTGTCACCATAATTTTAATTTCAATTTTTCTTGCAAAACTGAATGCCTTCTCCAATGAATCAGGTTCCCAAAGGCGAACCTCATGTTGGATGTTATCCTTTAAAGTCACAATGAAGAAATCATTCATGTGTTCCTCTAGAATATCAATTACCCTTATATTCAATTTTTGGAAGCCCTCAATGTGCTCCACCATTGAACCCTTTTGTTTGAGATTTATCAATTGGCTATAGAAGGTGTTGCTCTTTGTATCCTCATAATGTGTTATCATTTCCTCTGTAAAAATTGACCAAGTGACAATTTTTTTACGAGAGAAAAGCCATCGATACCATACAAATTTATTTTGTTCTAAATAGAAAGTTGCAATGCGTACCTTTGTGTGTTTTGCGCATTATGGAGATAAAACATTGCTCCATTTGTAGTATCCATGTTACAAGATCCTTGCCATCAAACTTCCTCATATCGATCTTTGGAATATGGTGGGTCTTAAATCCAATATTAGAGTTTATGAAATCACAATTAACATTTATTTTGTTCTCATCGTGAGTTTCCTGTAGTACCTTTTTGCCATTAAGAATCATTTATTGTATTAACTTTGTCAAACCTTCTATGTCTGCTTTTAGATCATTCTTCATGTCTTCCATTTTGTCTTTCATTTTTTCATCTATCTTAGCTTCCATGTCATCCATATTAGCTTCCATTCCATCCATGCCATTATTCAAACCATCCATATTATCTTTCACGCCTTTCTTCAAACCATCCATCTTAGCTTCCATGCCTTTATTCAAAACTTCCATTTCATTTTTTGTTACTCTTTGCGAGAGCGAAATTTGGTGCACTTGGCCTTCTAATTTTGATATATCATGTTGCACTTCTTCCTCTTCATGATTCATAGTCGAGCCTTCTGAGGACTTAATGGTTGTTGAATTATTTTTAGGGGCCATTTTAGAACCCAATACTGATATCTATGCTTCAATATGCCCTTGGAATCACTTCAAAATGATTTTTCAAACAAGAATTAAGCAATTTAAAAATAAAAATAAACACCTTCTTCTTGCTTTTGAGGAGCTTGATATTGAAACTAGTGTATCTCTATAATTTCGGATCCACGAGATTTTATCTTCAGTCTTTTAGTATGCCTCTAAATCTTCTTTCCAATGCCATAGGTCTGACCTGATTTGGATTCTTCAAGGCAAAGTTATGCCTAACCTCCCGCAATGACCTAATTATGGACTCGTTCAGTAGAGAAAACTTGGACGGTGTGCCACGTGTCACTGTTTCCTCATTCAGCTCTAAAATTGATACACATGAACCTACATACCGTTTAATTTTGGTCACTTTTTACATAATTCCAATTTGGTGCTAAGAGAGAGAGTTATGACGATTTTCCTAAGGTCAAATGTTTGACATGAAATTCGGGAGCCTTCAAAAACCCTAATTTGCACATATCATATCTCCAAAACTATTGTGAACCAAGATCTGAAATTTTTATACGACGTTCCTCAGGATTGCTTCGTAAATGGGTCTTTTTTTAGCTTTTGAACCTTCGTAGAAAAAACATTATAGAAAAAATGCCACGACGACCTGTTTGAAGCAGAAAAACCCTAGAATCCAAAGCTCTGATACCAAATGTTATGAAACTAGCTCACAAAATAGATGAAAAGATAGATAAACTCCTTAGAAATCAGCCTCTTCGAGGGGGAAACATCCTTTACATTACATAAATGAAAAATTCTTGTATGATTCAAATGAAAAAACCTCATTTCTATATATAGGAGACCATGGGGTCACAATATAATCCTAGCCGACCTAATACTAATAATGTAAGGGCACAAAAATAACAATAGTGGGCTTTTATGGGGCACAATAATAACAATATGGGGACTACAGGGGTACAGCAATAACAATAAGGGGTCTACACTAACAACAATAAGGGACTACACTAGTAATATAAGGACCTAACAAAATCTATAGGGAAATTTTAAAGTTGGAGCTCCTTATCGTCGCTAAACATTAAAGTTTATTTCATAGATTCTAATTTCTATGACTCTAAATTCAAATATGTAAATTGGATTCTCAAATAATTCATGATTCATGAATCATAATATTTATTCAATCAAATATGATTTTTAATTTATTGAAACATTGGCACTTCCAGGTTGCTAAGACTCATTTTGCTTGTCACGTCGTAGTCTTAACAAGGCTTATGCAGGTGAAAGAAGCATTACAATCAATGGTAACCAATTCTATTTGGAATCAATGGATACAATCCTAAACTGAAAGAGCACAAGTAGTGAAAAGGTTGGTTGCTAATGATGAATGGTTGGATACAGTGGAGTATCTCTTGGCATTTACTAAGCCAATTGTGGATTTTCTACGCATGTGTTGACACAGATATGCCTAATTTTGGAGAGGTGTATGGGGGCATTGATTCCATGATAGAGAAGATAAGGGTGGTTGTAAATTCCAAGGAGAAGGACCCAAATGGTGTCTTTTACAAATATGCAAAATATATATTAACCAAAAGGTGGAACAAGATGGCCACCCAATTGAACTTTTTGGCCTATGCAGTGAATCCAAAATATTATTCAGCAAAATTACCAAGTAATCCAGAAATAACCGCACTAAACAAGGAACCAAAAGTCTCACAAGGATTTAAGAAATCTTTTAGAAAGCTATTTGTTGATCATGACATTGTGATTCATATTCATTCAGAGTTTTCTCATTTTGCAGGATCAATGGGTTTGGGTGTACATCTTGATTATATGTGAGACAAGACCATATTAAGTTCAATTAATTGGTGGATCTACTATGGTAGGGAACTTCCACATATTCAAAAATGGGCCATCACAATATTTTCACTGGTTGTATTAGAGGAAATTTCAACCTAAAACTAGCCTCCTAAGGAAAAATAATAAAACAAGGTTATGAATTTTGGAGGGAAAAGAAGAAAACTAATTTTTTAATTGTATTTTTGTCTTATATCCTTATAGGTTTACTCAAGTTTCAAGCGTAGACACTCATTTGATGCATAATTAGATTTTGAATCCAACAAATACCCATCATGCATACTTTTTAGAAGACCCACATTGATAAAAATGAAGATACATTGAAAAAATGTGTTGAACGCAATTTTTAATGTATCTTCAATTTTTATCAAAGTGTGCATTGTCAAAAGTATGCATGATGTGTACTCGTTTGATGCGGAATTAAATTCAGCATCCAATGGGTGTCTACACTTGAAATTTAAGTAAACTTATAAGGATATAACTCGAAAATACAATAAAAAAATGTTGTTTTTCTTGTTTTCCCTCCAAAATATTTACATGTACCTCTTTTTAAATTTAAAGGATTTTGATTGGCTTACATATTTTGACATGAAAATTATGTGAAAATTTTATGGGCACTTTTAGACTAAAATTTTCCCTAATGTTAATCCCTCTTCAGTAGAGAGGAATTGGAGTACATCTGGTTTCATCCATTCGGGGAAGCAAAACAAATTGGGCTCCAAGAAGGCTGAGAAACTAATGTATGTGCATTCGAACCTTCACATTTTGTCACACAAGAGTGATGAATACAAATTTGGGCCCACCAAACTATGGTATGTGGAATCAGAGTTTCCTGAATTGGATATGACGTTGAATGCCATGTCTCATATGACTTTGTTTGATGAGGATGCACCAATAATTGCATCTTCAAGTGGACACAGCAGCAATTCTCCCACTCTTTTAGAGGATCCAAATGTTGATGTGGATCTTAATTACATGGATGAAGAAATATTTGATGATATGTAAATGTAATTTATGATGATGTTTTAAACTTTTGAACAATGAACATTGAATACCATAATATGTCATATGATAGTAGACTGTCAGTCATGGTTCATTTTATAATTTGTACTATGTATTATGCATTATTAATTTTGGTGATGATTTTGATGATTGAAATTTGAAATAAAAACTTGATGATATGTTGAATGTTATATTAATCATTGATGATGGTGACAATGTTTATGCTAAATTGATGATCATGATTTGTTTATGTTGAATTCATGATGATGATTATGTATTTTCAAATATAGAATCTAGATTCTAAAATATGAATGGAAATAATATAATTATATACGTGTGTGTGCGTTGTTTCCTTTTCGTACATATATATTCAGAAAATTAGAGAGTACATAGATATTTTACAAAAATACTAAAAAATCTCTGGAAAATTTCTCCACCACTCTAACTGGTAGATCGACCTGGAAACTCTATGTTTCCCTTGCAAAATCAAACTTGACCTCCTCTAGTAAATGCACACCAAAAATGTTGATGCAAGAAATACGCACTTGTTGCAAACTATGAACTATTGATCCTGCACTCCTTCTGATGGTCCTGCACTTGCACTAGGAAACTCGCTCTATCCTCCAGATCTGATCCTGACAACTTGAAAAGTGATACGTTGCCCAGATCTGTGCATTGTCGAAACTTGCATGGCCTTCCTACTGGAAAACTCGACCTATGAAAAATTCATTGGAAACCTCCCTTGGAAACCCTCTCTCCTATTTATGTTGATCCCTCTCACTTATGCTCTATTAGCTCAAACTCTTCCCTTGCTGAATGTTGTGCACTGAGAAATTTGCATTGCCCTGCTCTCTTACTCCTTCGATGTGTATTCTCTTCAGGCCCCATCAAATTGCTCTTATAATTCTCTTGTTGGAGCACCAACAACAAAGATCTAATCATGATCAATGGCTCAATTCATCTTAGACTCTATCAAATTACTTTTGAGAAGTCTCTAGAGAAAAAAGACGATTTCCTTAATACATTTTAATTAACTAGTCTTCTTAAGTTAGACTTAGGAAATTTTAATTATCCAATCAATTAATTTAATTTAAGGTGTTTCACAACCATATCTCACGAAACCATTTCTGGTTATTGGAGAACTTATGTTCATTAGCCTCTTTGATACCTTAGAGACTAGAACACCTTTCTCATGCTGCTACAATATCCAAAAACTAACACTCCCTCTTAGTGAGGAAGGTGTTCTCTCCTCAACATCCTTTTCCTCTACAACCTGTTGTAGGAAAATCCATGTTGTTGATGTCTGAAACTTGTTGCACCTCCTTCACATATCATGTTGATCTGAGTCCCTGTCACTGGAAATCACTATGAAGATGCGAACTGGTAAACATTATCCATCAACTACTGCACATACTATGTTCTACCTCACATTGTTGTTGCTACTGCTCTGTTTTTGATCTTGCATTTTCGTAGCATCTACTATAATAGTGAGTATGATCTCCTCAAAACCCTAAGCTCTAAGCTTCCATAGGGTTGCTCCCTCTGAAGCTAGACTCCCTCCGAGTCTTGATCTCCCAATGGAAAATATCTCTGGCTAGAACTGCATCTACACCCTACAACTGATCAATTCACATTTCCTGTGCCACTGATAATAAATCTGCATTGTCTCTCAAGAATTCAATTCAACTAGCTTTGTTGACACTAAACCTGTTATATGATATTGTGGGCCCCTATTGCAAGGGTGATAGTCCTATTACAACAACTGAAACTGATGTAACTGATCTCCATCATGCATATGCATTGTATCCTACCCATCTTGACATGCTAAGGTATCAATCCCCTAAACCTAGAGGTATTACTGCTATCAGTGCAAATTCCTCCAATCTAGTGGTTAACTCATCGACCTCTGCCAAAGTTTTTGTTTGATCCTACTTCTTTTCCCTCTTCCGTTGAGGACATTGGAATACATAGTGGCCAAATTCACCACACCCAAACCACTTGATCTTCGGCATGTCTTTCTTCTTCTTTTATCCTCCCATTGAGCCTTGTTTCTGACTAGGACCCTTCTTCTCCTTTCCCTTATTTGCAAGGGATATGTTCTCCTCATCCTCCTCCTTCGGTACCTTGCTGCTACTGTTGATAGTACCTGCTGCAAGACTGAGTCTCATCTCCACCTGAGTGAAGTCACTCCATAGACGATCCCATCAAAGTAGTGTATCATGCCTAGAAATAACTTGGATGAAAGACTTCCAATCCTTGGTGAAGCCGTTGTGAGCTATCTATACTAACTCACTTTCTTCAGGTTTCTCACCCACCTTCGCAAGTTCATCTCTGGCCATTTGTATTCTAGTGAGATAGGATCTAATGCCCTCTCCCTTATACATCTTGGCGGTCATTAACTTCTCCTTGAGAATCATTTTATGATTCTCTAATGGATTCCCATACAGTTTTATGATGACATCCCACATGTCCTTTGTTATATTCTTGTCTGCAATATGCAGGACTATGTGATCCCACACCCCATCTAGGACCATCCTCTTAGCTTTGGCCATTTCTTTCTTGAAGTTAGCCAACTGTGTGTTGAATTTTCCAAGACATTTGTCACTAATTCCTTCATACCATGCTCATCCAACATGAATTGCATTATGGCCTTATATACGTTAAAGTTAGAGGCTTTGTTAAGTTTTTCTTCACCCCTGAGACTTGTTGTGGCCATCTTTGCGAAATGTGAAAATTCCAAGTCTAGATATGGAATCCTATTGCAACAAATTGAACTACTTCTCCTACTTGTAAATTAGATTTAACAATTTATTTTGCAAATTACTTTTGAAAACATTGAAGAAGTTACTGAAGAAATCTTCACTTAAATTATATGTGAAAACATTAAACTGAGCAAGAGAAATAACACACACATGACACTATTATTTTTGGAAAAACGTCCCTAGAAAACCCAATGTGGGAAAACCAGTGCAACAAATTTGAGGGTTTTATTATTAAGCAACAACTAATCTGAATACATCTCTAATTGTCTCACCGAACAAATCAGTTACAGAGAACATGTATGACAGAAAGATTAGTGATTTTACCTCACCCTATCACTGCAAATCACGACTGATTTGGCCATTGAATGATGTGCCTTTGGCAGGCTCTGCACAGTCCCAACGTCAACCCTTATGGGCACTGCGTCACTCAGTTGGTGAATCGATCTGCTCCACTGAAATTATGATATCTGCCTCCCGGTCTCACGCCCCGGCTTCCGGATTCTTAAATTGATCTTTCAGCAAACCCTGAGATTTCCTTTGGCCCTCTGCGTAGCTCTGCGTGGCTTTGTGTCAACCTCCCTGGCTCTGCACAGTAGCTACTGGATCTCTTTCTACCCTTCTCTGTTAATGATTCTCCGACTGAGAAATGTTTCTCTTTGGATACTGTCTTTTCCCCTCTCTACAATGAAGAATCACTTAGATCGAAGTTTTAAACTGAGCACTGCTCCATCAGAAAATTCGATCACTAGAACCTTTTGCTTTATTTTACAAATGACCCTCAAGCCTTCACTTATAGTCTTCTCTTTGATACTTCAACAACCGAGATTAGATCTCCAATCAACGACTACGATTACATTTATACCTAATCTGATTTTTCTATAAGTTGCATCCACAGTTTAAATTAATACCCAAAAAATATTTTAATTTCCTAACTTAGACTTAGGGTCCTCATTAAAAATAATTAATTTATCAAATAAAATTGTTTCTGGGCGTAATTTCCTAAAACAATTTTTGGGTTATCTATAATTCATGTGTCTAAGCCTCTCCACAAAGTTTGAGACTTAGAGCACATCTGATGCTACCAAAAATCAACACTCCCTCTTAGCGAGGAATGTGCTCCAACATATATGCCTTGTTGCACACTACTCTGACTCTGAAGCATCTCCCTCTGTTTTTTTGATGACTGACATGGTGCCCATTAATAACTGCGATGTTGTAGCAATTGTACTGTTGTTGAACCTGTCGCGATCAACACTGCATCCGTACTACAACACCCTCTCAAATGTTGCATTTGTTGTTATCACTGCCACTACTAACACTGCACTGCAACTCATTTGCTGAGAGAAGAAACTGAAAAACATCCATGAATTTGAACAAGTGTTCAGGATGCATCTCGATGTTGAAACTCTGACTGCTGCTAGACCCATGTTATCCCTCTGAAGCACTGCATTGTTGCTGCCACATCTCCCCCCTGAATATGCGTGGGCACTCATGGCATACTCATCCTCATTGATCTTCACAGTCCCAGCCTTTGGATCGTGCTTCTCGTCCCTGTCCTTTTTCTTCAAAGGACACTGGGTAGCGTAGTGACCAAGTTCACCACACCTAAAGCACTTAATCTTCGAGACATATTTCTTACGACTCCGTTGCTCTTGCCGCCCTTTGGATGCGAGGGTTTCATTTTCTTCCTCCTCTTGCTTCAACTTCAATCCACTGCCACTGTTGCCGTCAAGTTTACACTTGAACAGGTCCCTCCTTAGCTCTTCTTGCTAAAGAGAAGCCCACATCTCTTCCTAGCTCGGCAAGGTTGTTCTACCCAGGATTCTCTGGACAAACACTTGCCATTCTTCAAAGATTGCGTTAAGATCCAGTATCACCATGGTTGTAGGAGAAGGGGTGGCCCCCATTGCTGCTATATGAACATGGATTTCCTGAAGTTTCAACAGGAACATAACAATACGCTCCCCTTTGTGCATCTGCATCATCCTCGGTTTCTGCTCTAAGCACATATTTCACTGTTCAGGGGAGCCTTCATACAGCACTGCCAGGGCTTCCCACATTTCCCTGGTTGTGTCCTTGCTAGCTATATGGGACAGTATGTGATCCTTGACTCTGTCAAGTAGCAACCTTTTAGCCTTCTCCATATCAGTCGTGTACTTCTTCGTATGATCTGGATCTGCAAGGAAAAATACCGTATTCGTCATGAAAATTTTGAGATCATACTCATCTAGGAGGCATGTGATTCTTTCCTTCCATATCACATAGTTTGAGGATCCCTCAAACCAGTCCTGATCTCTAAGCCCGTGAGCTGCCATGGTCGTCAATAATGTTGAATCTACTCCTCTTCTCCCCCCTCTGCGTAGCACTCGACATGCTTACACACTCCTTATGGATTTTGTAGATCAGCTGCTTGGATCTGTTGTTTAGATCTTGGAAAAATGAAATTCCCCGGCTAGGAACTTCTACAGGAAGAAAATTCCCTCACTGTGTTGCCGCATCCTCTTTTTACGACTTTCTTCTCAGCAAAACAAATTCTGCTTCAAAAAAGACTGCGTCCCACCAGCTCTGTGCTCAGGCTCTGCGTTTCTCCTTCTGGCTCATTGAAAATTATGATTTGGAATCCCTTCCTTTCTGTCGACTCACTCAAAGAGAGGCTTTCCCAGAAATTTCGTCCCTCTTTGCATGGACTGCATAATCCCTCTAGGGAAACCCCTTTTTTGTGAATTTGGAGACAGAGATGGACAGGGATAGGCTAATTCCCTTCAGCCATCCCCAACCCAAAGCTTTTTTGTATACTATTTTTTGCTATTAATAGAATTTACCCTGATTTACAAACAAAAGTATCACTTTAATAGTTTTGGAATTCTTTAAAAGACATCAGATAATTTATGTATTTATTATCACTTAACTAGGTTACTTATTTTGGATGCAAATACATTGTTCATATTCTTTTCTGAAATTTAGTTTTTTTGTTGTCCAAACAATTGTTGTTCTTTCTATTATCATTTGAGAAATACATAATTTTCAAAGTTAAAATTTTTCTTTACCGTTATTACATACATTAGCAAGCATTGGAATCTACAATATGATACATAGAAACTTTCCTTGGAATCTACAATATGATAAATAGAAACTTTCCTTTGATAGTCTTAGAGAGACAAATGTACTTTCTTGTTCACCATTTTACATGCATATTATAATATAACTCATCTTATTCCCATGGAAATTTATAATATACCTCATCTTATTCCCATGGAAATATAAATGATTACCCACTATTTTATTTTTCTTTAAATGAAAAAAATTAATAGAAAAGGTTTCAGGTAAATGTGTGGATGATAATGAGTGTAAGAAGGAAAAAATTATAGTGAATTTTATGGATGAATAAATGTTGATGCCTTCCTTTTTTTTCTCTTGGTCGATATCAAGTGAAACTTCCCATCTTGCTTGGTAGCCCTTTGGGCCAACTTATATAGAGAGAGTGTGAGGGTGTTGGTCTATCATAAATATTAAATAAAAATCATATAGCAAATATAAGTTAAGGACATTGAGTCCATTTTGGAGCCAAAATCATATTAGGAGAAACAATTAGAGTCGTTGAAACCATTGATGCCTATTCTCTTATTTTGATAAGATAGGGTTGTTTATAAATTATTTATATCCCACAATGTTGAGAAGATATCTCTAAAATCTTATTGCTATCTTTTTTATAAATTATTTATATCACAGAGAAATGAGAAGGTATAGCAAAGGACATATCTACTAGGCTATAGCGTTAACACTGCTTCCATTATACTATTCGCCCGTCTGTATGTTGCAGAAAAAGTCAAGAAATATTTTTGGCTTTTTGTAGTTAGCCATTAACGATTCTTGTGCCTCCCTGCTCTGGCCCCTCCATCTATTCAAATTCTTCCATTCAACATCCCATACTTTCTCAATTCTGATACCCATGAAGGTGTGTGGCAAGCCTTTTTTCACCCTTCCATTTAATTGTGAAATTATGCCTCGTTGTTCTTTCTTCGGAAGTTTTGTCATGACATTAGAGCTTATTATCTTTCCCGGCTTCCCTGCGATACCCCGTAATTCAACTTCCTTTCCTTCCAAAAATAATTTCAAGAAAAGTTATTGCATAAAATTAAAAGCTACCGCCCACAAAGATTGTAACCATTGTACTCCTAGTACAACACCAACACCTCCCATTGGAATGGAAAACATTGGACTATTCAATACATATTCCCCCATTGTTAGCTTGATATTATGGCATTTTCTAGAGTAATTTATAGTTCCTCCATTTGCAACCATCACTTAACACTCTAGTGTTGGGTATAGGAAGCAATTCAATTCCTTGGCTACCTTACAATGAGAGTTTGAGGAGTGGTAATTCCTGCCAATGCATTATAGGATATGGTCGAACTCATTTCTTCTTTCTCTAGAGTTGGTTCCTGGTGTATATGCTCTTCTTTTGAAGTTTCTTGTTCATTTTATTCCTCCTCTTCACAATATATGTAAAATAATTTCTTCTCAGCACACTTATGACCTTTAGTGTATTTTCTATCACAACTGTAGCAAAGCCCTTTTGCTCTTTCTTCTTCCAATTTTTGTGGTGTCAACCTTGTAGGTTGTGGAAGTCTAGGAGTAGCAACACTTCCATATTTATATATGTGAGTGGTAGGCTTCCTTGTCACCATAATTTTAATTTCAATTTTTCTTGCAAACCTAAATGCCTTCTCCAATGAATCAGGTTCCCAAAGGCGAACCTCATGTTGGATGTTATCCTTTAAAGTCACTATGAAGACATCAATCTTGTGTTCCTCTAGAATATCAATTACCCTTATATTCAATTTTTGGAAGTCCTCAATGTGCTCCACCATTGAACCCTTTTGTTTGAGATTTATCAATTGGCTATAGAAGGTGTTGCTCTTTGTATCCTCATAATGTGCTATCATTTCCTCTGTAAAAATTGACCAAGTGACAACTTTTTTACGAGAGAAAATCCATCGATACCATACAAATGTATTTTGTTCTAAATATAAAGTTGCAATGCGTACCTTTGTGTGTTTTGCACATTATGGAGATAAAACATTGCTCCATCTGTAGTATCCATGTTACAGGATCCTTGCCATCAAACTTCCTCATATCGATCTTTGGAATATGGTGGGTCTTCAATCCAATATTAGAGTTTATGAAATCATGATTAACATTTATTTTGTTCTCATCGTGAGTTTCCTGTACTACCTTTTTGCCATTAAGAATCATTTCTTGTATTAACTTTGTCAAACCTTCTATGTCTGCTTTTAGATCATTCTTCATGTCTTCCATGTTTTCTTTCATTGTTTCATCTATCTTAGCTTCCATGTCATCCATCTTAGCTTCCATTCCATCCATGCCATTATTCAAACCATCCATATTAGCTTCCACGCCTTTCTTCAAACCATCCATCTTAGCTTCCACACCTTTATTCAAAACTTCCATTTCATTTTTTGTTACTCTTTGCGAGAGCGAAATTTGGTGCACTTGGCCTTCTAATTTTGACATATCATGTTGCACTTCTTCCTCTTCATGATTCGTAGTTGAGCCTTCTGAGGGCTTAATGGCTGTTGAATTATTTTTAGGGGCCATTTTAGAACCCAACACTGATATCTATGCTTCAATATGCCCTTGGAATCACTTCAAACTGATTTTTCAAACAAGACTTAAGCAATTTAAAAATAAAAATAAACACCTTTTTCTTGCTTTTGAGGAGCTTGATATTGAATCTAGTGTATCTCTGTAATGTCGTATCCCCGAGATTTTATCTTCATTCTTTTAGTATGCCTCTAAATCTTCTTTCCAATGCCATAGGTCTGACCTGATTTGGATTCTTCAAGGCAAAGTTATGCCTAATCTCCTGCAATGACCTAATCATGGACTCGTTCAGTAGAGCGAACTTGGACGGTGTGCCACGTGTCACTGTTTCCTCATTCAGCTCGAAAATTGATACACAGGAACCTACATACCGTTTAATTTTGGTCACTTTTTACATAATTCCAAGTTGATGCTAAGAGAGAGAGTTATGACGATTTTCCCAAAGTCAAATGTTTGAGATGAAATTCGGGAGCCTTCAAAAACCCTAACTTGCACATATCATATCTCCAAAAATATTGTGAACCAAGATCTGAAATTTTTATACGACGTTTCTCAGGATTGCTTCGCAAATGGGTTTTTTTTAGCTTTTGAACCTTCGTAGAAAAAACATTATAGTGAAAATGCCATGACAACCTGTTTGAAGCAGCAAAACCCAAGAATCCAAAGCTCTGATACCAAATGTTATGAAACTAGCTCACAAAATAGATGAAAAGATAGATAAACTCCTTAGAAATCAGCCTCTTCGAGGGGGAAACCTCCTTTACATTACATAAATGAAAAATTCTTGGATGATTCAAATGAAAAAACCTCCTTTCTATATATAGGAGTCCATGCGGTCACAATATAATCCTAGCCAGCCTAATACTAATAACGTAAGGGCACAAAAATAACAATAGTGGGTTTTTATGGGGCACAATAATAACAATATGGGGACTACAGGGGTACAACAATAACAATAAGGGGGCTACACTAACAACAATAAGGGACTACACTAGTAATATAGGGACCTAACAAAATCTATAGGGAAATTTTAAAGTTGGAGCTCCTTAACGTCGCTAAACTTTAAAGTTTATTTCATAGATTCTAATTTCTATGACTCTAAATTCAAATATTTAAATTGGATTCTCAAATAATTCATGATTCATGAATCATAATAGTTATTCAATCAAATATGATTTTTAATTTATTGAAACATTGGCACTTCCAGGTTGCTAAGACTCGGTTTGTTTGTCACATCGTAGTCTTAACAAGGCTTATGCAGGTGAAATAAGCATTACAATCAATGGTAACCAATTCTATTTGGAATCAATGGATATAATCCTAAACTGAAAGAGCACAAGTAGTGAAAAGGTTGGTTGCTAATGATGAATGGTTGGATACGGTGGAGTACCTCTTGGCATTTACTAAGCCAATTGTGGATTTTCTACGCAAGTGTTGACACAGATATGCCTAATTTTGGAGAGGTGTATGGGGGCATTGATTCCATGATAGAGAGGATAAGGGTGGTTATAAATTCCAAGGAGAAGGACCCAAATGGTGTATTTTACAAATATGCAAAGTATATATTAACCAAAAGGTGGAACAAGATGGCCACCCAATTGCACTTTTTGGCCTATGCAATGAATCCAAAATATTATTCAGTAAAGTTGCCAAGTAATCTAGAAAGAACCGCACTAAACAAGGAACCAAAAGTCTCACAAGGATTTAAGAAAGCTTTTAGCAAGCTATTTGTAGATCATGATATTCTGATTCATATTCATTCAGAGTTTTCTCATTTTGTGGGATCAATGGGTTTGGGTGTATATCTTGATTATATGTGAGACAAGACCATATTAAGTTCAATTAATTGGTGGATCTACTATGGTAGGGAACTTCCACATATTCAAAAATGGGCCATCATGATCTTTTCACATGTTGTATTAGAGGATATTTCAACCTAAAACTGGCCTCCTAAGGAAAAATAATAAAATAATAGTTAAAATAATAAAACAAGGTTATGAATTTTGGAGGGAAAAGAAGAAAATTAATTTTTTAATTGTATCTTTGTCTTATATCCTTGTAGGTTTACTCAAGTTTCAAGTGTAGACACTCATTTGATGCATAGTTAAATTTTGAATCCAACAAATACCCATCATGCATACTTTTTAGAAGACCCACATTGATAAAAATGAAGATACATTGAAAAAATGTGTTGAACACAATTTTTAATGTATATTCAATTTTTGCCAACGTATGCATTGTCAAAAGTATGCATGATGGGTACTCATTGGATGCGGAATTTAATTCAGCATCCAATGGTGTCTACACTTGAAATTTAAGTAAACTTATAAGGAGATAACTCGAAAATGCAATAAAAAAATGTAGTTTTTCTTGTTTTCCCTCCAAAATATTTGCATGTACCTCTTTTTAGATTTAAAGGATTTTGATTGGCTTACATATTTTTACATGAAAATTATGTGAAAATTTTATGGGCACTTTTAGACTAAAATTTCCCCTAATGTTAATCTCTCTTTAGTAGAGAGGAACTGGAGTACATCTGGTTTCATCCATTCGAGGAAGCAAAACAAACTGGGCTCCAAGAAGGCTAAGAAACTAATGTATGTGCATTCGAACCTTCACCTTTTTTCACACAAGAGTGATGAATACAATTTTGGGCCCACCAAACTATGGTACGTGGAATTAGAGTTTCCTAAATTAGATATGATGTTGAATGCCATGTCTCATATGACTTTGTTTGATGAGTAGGCACCAATAATTGCATCTTCAAGTGGACATGGTAGCGATTCTCCCACTCTTTTAGAGGATCCAAATGTTGTTGTGGATCTTAATTAAATGGATGAAGAAATATTTGATGATATGTAAATGTAATTTATGATGATGTTTTAAAATTTTGAACATTGAACATTGAATACCATAATATGTCATATGATAGTAGACTGTCAGTCATATTTCATTTTATAATTTGTACTATGTAATATGCATTATTTATTTTGGTGATTGAAATTTGAAACAAAAACTTGATGATATGTTGAATGTTATATTAATCACTGATGATGGTGACAATTTTTATGCTGAATTGATGATCATGATTTGTTTATGTTGAATTCATAATGATGATTATGTATTTTCAAATATAGAATCTAGATTCTAAAAGATGAATGGAAATAATATAATTATATGTGTGTGTGTGTGTGCGTTGTTTCCTTTTCGTACATACATATTCGGAAAATTAGAGAGTACATAGATATTCTTAGAAAAATACTAACAAATCTCTGGAAAATTTCTCCACCACTCTAACTAGTAGATCGACCTGGAAACTCTATGTTTCCCTTGCAAAATCAAACTTGGCCTCCTCTAGTAAATGCACACCAAAAATGTTGATGCAAGAAATACGCACTTGTTGCAAACTATGAACTATTGATCCTGCACTCCTTCTGATGGTCCTGGTCCTGCACTCGCATTAGGAAACTCGCTCTATCCTCCGGATCTGATCCTGACAACTTGAAAAGTGATACGTTGCCCAGATCTGTGCATTGTCGAAACTTGCATGGCCTTCCTACTGGAAAACTCGACCTATGAAAATTTCAATGGAAACCCTCTCTCCTATTTATGTTGATCCCTCTCACTTATGCTCTATTGGCTCAAACTCTTCCCTTGTTGAATGTTGTGCACTGAGAAATTCGCATTGCCCTGCTCTCTTACTCCTTCGATGTGTCTTCTTTTCAAGCCTCATCAAATTGCTCTTATAATTCTCTTGCTGGAGCACCAACGATAAATATCTAATCATGATCAATGGCTCAATTCATCTTAGACTCTATCAAATTACTTTTGAGAAGTCTCTAGAGAAAAAAGACAATTTCCTTAATACATTTTAATTAACCAGTTTTCTTAAGTTAGACTTAGGAAATTTTAATTATTCAATCAATTAATTTAATTTAAAGTGTTTCACAGCCATATCTCGTGAAACCATTTCTGGCTATTGGAGAACTTATGTTCATTAGCCTCTTTGATACCTTAGAGACTAGAACACCTTTTTGATGCTGCTACAATATCCAAAAACTAACACTCCCTCTTAGTGAGGAAGGTGTTCTCTCCTCAACATCCTTTTCCTCTACAATCTATTGTAGGAAAATCCATGTTGTTGATGTTTGAAACTTGTTGCACCCTCTTCACATATCATGTTGATCTGAGTCCCTGTCACTAGAAATCACTATGAAGATGAGGACTGGTAAACATTATCCATCAACTACTACACATACTATGATCTACCTCACATTGTTGTTGCTACTGCTCTATTGTTGATCTTGCATTGTTGTAGCATCTACTATAATAGTGAGTATGATCTCCTCAGAACCCTAAGCTCTATGCTTCCATAGGGTTGCTCCCTCTGAAGCTAGACTCCCTCTGAGTCTTGATCTCTTAATGGAAAATATCTCTGGCTAGAACTGCATCTGCACCTTGCAACTGATCAATTCACATTTCCTATGCCACTGCAAATAGATCTGCATTGTCTCTCAAGAACTGAATTCAACTAGCTTTGTTGACACTGAACCTATTAAATGATATTGTGGGCCCCTATTGCAAGGGTGATGGTCCTATTGCAACAACTAAAACTGATGTAACTGATCTCCATTATGCATCTGCATTGTATCCTACCCATCTTGACACGCTAAGGTATCAATCCCCTAAGCCTAGAGGTATTACTGCTATCAGTGCAAATTCCTCCAATCTAGTGGTTAACTCATCGATCTCTGCCAACGCTGTTGTTTGATCTTACTTCTTTTCCCTCTTCTGTTGAGGACATTGGGATACGTAGTGGCCAAATTCACCACACCCAAAGCACTTGACCTTCGACATGTCTTTCTTATTCTTTTCTACTCCCATTGAGCCTTGTTTCTGATTGGGACCATTCTTCTCCTTTCCCTTATTTGCAAGGGCTATGTTCTCCTCATCCTCCTCCTTCGGTACCTTGCTGCTACTGTTGATAGTACCTGCTGCAAGACTAAGTCTCATCTCCACCTGAGTGAAGTCACTCCATAGACGATCCCATCAAAGTAGTGTATCATGCCTAGAAATAACTTGGATGAAAGTCTGCCACTCCTTGGTGAAGTCGTTGTGAGCTATCTACACTAACTCACTTTCTTCAGGTTTCTCACACACCTTCGCAAGTTCATCTCTGGCCGTTTGTATTCTAGTGAGATAGGATCTAATGCCCTCTCCCTTATACATCTTGGCGGTCGTTATTTTCTCCTTGAGAATCATTTTATGATTCTCTAATGGATTCCCATACAGTTTTATGACGACATCCCACATGTCCTTTGTTGTATTCTTTTCTGTAATATGCAGGACTATGTGATCCCACACCCCATCTAGGACCATCCTCTTAGCTTTGGCCATTTTTTTCTTGAAGTTAGACAACTGTGTGTTGAATTTTCCATGACATTTGTCACTAATTCCTTCATACCATGCTCATCCAACATGAATTGCATTATGGCCTTCTATACGTTAAAGTTAGAGGCTTTGTTAAGTTTTTCGTCATCCCTGAGACTTGTTATGGCCATCTTTGCGAAATGTGAAAATTCCAAGTCCTAGATATGGAATCCTATTGCAACAAACTAAAATACTTCTCCTACTTGTAAATTAGATTTAACAAGTTATTTTACAAATTACTTCTGAAAACATTGAAGAAGTTACTGAAGAAACCTTCACTTAAATTATATGTGAAAATAGTAAACTGAGCAAGAGAAATAACACACACATGACACTATTATTTTTGGACAAACGTCCCTAGAAAAACCCAATGCGGGAAAACCAGTGCAACAAATTTGAGGGTTTTATAATTAAGCAACAACTAATCTGAATACATCTCTGATTGTCTCACCAGACGAATCAGTTACAGAGAACATGTCTTACAGAAATATTAGTAATTTTACCTCACCCTATCACTGCAAATCACGGCTGATTTGGCCACTGAATGATGTGCCTTTGGCGGGCTCTGCGCAGTCCCAACGTCAACCCTTATGGGCACTACGTCACTCAGCTGGTGAATCGATCTGCTCCAAGGAAATTCTGATCTCTGCCTCCCAGTCTCACTCCCTGGCTTCCGGCTTCTTAAATTGATCTTTCAACAAACCCTGAGATTTCCTCTGGCCCTCTGTGTAGCCCTGCGTGGCTCTGCGTCAGCCTCTCTAGCTCTGCGCAGTAGCTACTGGATCTCTTTCTGCCCTTCTTTGTTGATAATTCTCCGACTGAGAAATATTTCTCTCTGGATACTGTCTTTTCCCCTCTCTGCAATGAAGAATCACTTAGATCGAAGTTTTCAGCTGAGCACTGCTCCATCAAAAATTTCTATCACTAGATCCTTTTGCTTTATTTTACAAATGACCCTCAAGCCTTCATTTATAGTCTTCTCTTTGATACTTCAACAACCGATATTAGATCTCCAATCAACGACTAATATTACATTTAGACTTGATCTGATTTTTCTAGAAGTTTCACCCACAGTTTAAATTAATACCCAAAAAATATTTTAATTTCCTAACTTAGACTTAGGGTCCTCATTAAAAATAATTAATTTATCAAATAAAACTATTTCTAGGCGTAATTTCCCAAAACAATTTTTGGGTTATCTGTAATTCATGTGTCTAAGCCTCTCCACAAAGTTTGAGACTTAGAGCACATCTGATGCTACCACAAATCAACACTCCCTCTTAGCAAGGAATGTGCTCTAACATATATGCCTTATTGCACACTACTCTAACTCTGAAGCATCTACCTTTGTTTTGTTGATGACTGACATGGTGCCTATTAATCACTGTGATGTTGCAATAATTGTACTGTTTTTGAACCTGCCGCGATCAACACTGCATCCGTACTACAACTCCCTCTCAAATGTTGCATTTGTTGTTAGCACTGCCACTACTAACACTGCACTGCAACTCAGTTTCTGAGAGAAGAAACTGAAAAACATCCATGAATCTGAACAAGTGTTCAGGATGCATCTCGATGTTGAAACTCTGACTGCTGCTAGACCCATGTTATCCCTCTGAAGCACTGCATTGTTGCTACTATGCACTATATCCCTTTGCATTGTTGCAACCTTGCCTTACGCTGCTCAGATTTAGCATTTCTGACCACTGCATTTTTCGTTTCTTCACTCCTCTGCACCAACTGAAAACTCCTCCAGCCTGTTATTGTTGATCTTGGGCACCCATAGCAAGGTCATGATCTGAGTGGAAAATCCTCAAGGATCCTGCCCAACTAGAGCTTTTGCGAACTTATAGCTCAATGTCACCACATCTCCCCCCTGAATATGTGTGGTCACTCATGGCATACTCATCCTCATCGATCTTCGCGGTCCTAGCCTTTGGATCGTGCTTCTCGTCCCTGTCCTTTTTCTTCAAAGGACACTGGGTAGCGTAGTGACCAATTTCACCACACCTAAAGCACTTAATCTTCGAGACGTATTTCTTACGTCTCTGTTGCTCCTGTTGCCCTTTGGATTCGAGGATTTCATTTTCTTCCTCCTCTTACTTCAACTTCAACCCACTGCCACTGTTGTCGTCAAGTTTACCCTTGACCAGGTCCCTCCTTAGCTCTTCTTGCTGAAGAGAAGCCCGCATCTCTTCCTAGCTCGGCAAGGTGGTTCTACCTAGGATTATCTGGACAAACACTTTCCATTCTTCAAAGATTGCGTTAAGATCCAGTATCACCATGGTTGTAGGAGAAGGGGTGGCCCCCACTGCTGCTATATGATCATGGATTTCCTGAAGTTTCAACAGGAACATAACAATATGCTCCCCTTTGTGCATCTGCATCATCCTCTGTTTCTGCTCTAAGTACATATTTCGCTATTCAGGAGAGCCTTCATACAACGCTGCCAGGGCTTCCCACATTTTCCTGGTTGTGTCCTTGTTAGCTACATGGGACAGTATGTGATCCTTAACTCTGTCAAGGAGCAGCCTTTTAGCCTTCTCCATATCATTAGTGCACTTCTTGGTATGATCTGGATCTGCAGGGAAAAATATCCTATTCTTCATGAAAATTTTGAGATCATACTCATCTAGGAGGCATGTGATTCTTGCCTTCCATATCACATAGTTTGAGGCTCCCTCCAACCAGTCCTGATCTCTAAGCCCGTGAGCTGCCATGGTCATCAAGAATGTTGAATCTACTCCTCTTCTCCCCCCTCTACGTAGCACTCGACATGCTTACACACTCCTTATGGATTTTGTAGATCAGCTGCTCGCATCTGCTATTTAGATCTTGGATAAATGAAATTCCCCGGCTAGGAACGTCTTGAGGAAGAAAATTCCCTCACTGTGTTGCCGCTTCCTCTTCTTATGAATTTCTTCTCAGCAAAAAAAATTCTGCTTCAAAAAATACTATGTCCCACCAGCTCTGCGCTGAGGCTCTGTGTTTCTCCTTCTGGCTCATTGAAAATTATGATTTGGAATCCCTTCCTTTCTGTCGACTCACTTAGAGAGAGGCTTTCCCAGAAATTTTGTCCCTCCTTGCATGGACTGCATAATCCCTCTACGGATTCGATTTGATACTTTCTACAGCTCTTCGGCCTCCATCTCAATGCTGGATCTGCTCTTTCTATTCCACAATCAATGCTTTGATACCATGTGAAAATTCCAAGTCCTAGATATGGAATCCTACTGCAACAAACTGGACTGCTTCTCCTACTTGTAAATTAGATTTAACAATTTATTTTGCAGATTACTTATGAAAACATTGAAGCAGTTACTGAGAAAGAGAAATAACATGCACAGGACACCATTGTTTTTGGACAAATGTCCTCAGAAAAAACCCAATGCAAGAAAACTGGTGCAGCAAATCTGAGGGTTTTATTATTAAGCAGTAGTTAATCTGAATACATCTCTGATTGTCTCACCAGAAAAATCAATTATAGAGAATATGATTGACAGAAATATTAGTGAGGTTACCTCACCCTATCACTAGAAATCTTGGCTGATTTGGCCACCAAATGATGTGCCTCTCGCAGGCTCTGCGCTTTCCCAATGTCAACCCTTCTGGGCACTACGTCACTCAGCTGATTAATCGATCTACTCCACATAAATTATGATCTCTCTACGTAGCCCTGTGTGGATCTGTGTCAGCCTCTCTGGCTCTGTGCAATAGTTGATGGATCTCTTTTTTGCCTTTCTCTGTCGATGATTCTCCGGCTAAGAAAGATTTCCCTCCGAATACCGTCTCTTCACTTAGATCAAAGTTTTCGTCCAAGCATTGTTCTGTCACAAAATTCGATCACTAGATCCTTTTGGTGTATTTTGCAAATGACCCTCAAGCCTTCCTTTATAGTCTTCTCGTTGAGACTTCAATGACCGATATTAGATCTCCAATCAATGATTAAAATTAAATTTAGACTTGATCTACTTTTTCTAGAAGTTTCACCCATATTTTAAATTAATACCCATTAATTATTTTAATTTCCTAAGTTAGACTTAGGGTCCTCATTAAAAATAATTAATTTATCAAATAAAATTGTTTATGGGTGGAATTTCCCAAAACAATTTATGGGTTTTCTAGAATGCATGTGTCTAAGCCTCTCCACAAAATTTGAGACCTATAACACATGTGATGCTACCACAAATAAACATGAAACTCAAATAAGCTAGAGGCTAATGAACTGGAACTCCCTTTTCTCTTTATGACAACTGGTTCTTGCTCCTTTTGTTTCTCGCTCCTCCTGGAATGCATAGATATGGATTCTGGAAACTCGTATAGCACAGAATCTTCTTCCAGGTGAGATGTGTAGCCTCCCTCTACCTCTGGAAGAAATTCGCTCTGCCTTCCAGACATGGATCCGACCTCTGGCAACTAATCAAACCCTCTTTCAACAACTCGAACTCTTGGACTAGCTAATTTGCATTGTAGAATTCGACCTCTTGTTGTTGGAATTTCACTATTCTCTCCTTTAGCTAGAAAAACTAGAAACCCTTTAAGAAATTGCTGAAAATTCCTCATGTGTGCTTTCCTCTTCCTTCCGAGCATGGATCTGCAATTGTAAATTCTTGCTCCAAATTTCTGCACCCAGATCTGATAAATCTACTCTGCAAAATTACGAATTTGCTCACCGAAAATATTTCTAGTCAATACCATTGCTTTCTACCATAGATCTGGAGCAAAATCGAATTTTCCTCCTCCTAGATATGGAAATCAATTTTCTGCTCCTCTGCAAATCGAACCCTATATTAGCCTGCATAGATCTAGAAGTTGGTGCTTCAAATCTCCCTCTGAGATAACACAATTTTCTTTCTTTCGCTTCTGAGCCTCATATTTGATCAACACGCTCTGATACCATGTGAAAAATCCATGATTGCAATAAACATGAAACTATTCTTATAACTGGTGCAATTTATTTTCCTTATGTTATTTAATTAACGACAAATAATGATGATCTCACTCTTTCAATCTTCACAATTAAATAAATGCTACGGAAAATAAATCAGGAACTCAGAAATAATGCACACACATAAAATGAGACCAAATTTTGGACCAACGTCCTAGGTTAAACCTCAAAGGGAAAATTGGTGCAGTAGACGAGGTTTATATTTTATTATCTTCAACAAATTAGAGAGTGCATACATATACTTACCAAATCACTGGTAAATCTCGAAAAAAATCTTCACCAGTCCAACTAGGAGATCATCCTGGAAACTCTATGTTTCCCTTGAAAAATCAAACTCGTCCTCCTCCAGTGAATGTGCACAAAAAATGTTGTTGCGGGAAATAGGCACTTGCTAGAAACTGAGAACTAATGATCCTATACTCCTATGTGGTGACCAAAATTCAAAAGATATAGATTATTCATCAGACTGTGAGATTCAGAATAATAAGTACAAAATAATAAGATTGACTATTTGAATGATAGTAAAACTCATAATTACAATTTCTGAAATCTAAATTAGAAATTTAATTAAACCAATATTGCTCTGAGATTACTCTTCTCTACAACGATCATTAATTTAAATTTTGAATACTAACCTGAAGTTCGGTGGCTGAAGATGTCTATGCTCCGATGTAGTTCTTGTTCTTGCTCTCGTTACCAAAACAACCAAAACCACCCAGCCAAACTGAATACCAATTCAATATTCAATCCCAAATTAACCCAAATTTGAGGTACTCTGGCCCCCGTGCCCAAAAACCTCAAGAACAACTAAGGCTTAGTTTCTCAGTAAGGCTCAGATTCTCAGTTTCCTTTAATCATTCAGAAACTATGAACTTCCTTTCTACAAATCCTTCTGAATACAAATCCTTCATTCAGAAAATATATGAACCCCCTTCTTCAAATCCTCCTTTCCTTTTCAATAGCCCATGGCTCTCCCTTCTCCCTTTTGTTCACCATCTTAAAAGGATATTATTATTTTTTTTAAGTGGTGACTGCCTTGTCATGTTTTTAATTTGGGCCGGATGCCACTTATATCATAGGGTGACAACACCTATTATTCAATTTAAGCGGTTGCTTTATTTTAATTAGGTAAAATGTTATAAAGCCATGTAATATTATAATGTTTAATTAATATTTAATTTTTATAATGTCTATCATTTTTAATTCTAAATTTTATATTTAACTTATGAAGGTTATATAGAATATATTTAAGTTTAATAGTATACTTATGTACTTGGGTATAGTTATATGTACGGTGTGGTAATCTTATGGAAAAAATCACTATACCATTATTATCTCTTACTTCATTTATTTACGAGGGCTAGGTATTTGATTAGCATCTTTAATCATAAATTTAATTATCATATATTTAGACCTTCTTCTTAAGTAATTAACATATGTACTAGTTCATTGTATGTGATGCATGCATATGTAGCTATCATATGCATGTCTCACATGCATGCTAATATTACCATGCTATTCGTGATTCGAGATGGGTAGTTACATTCTGGTGATCTTGCACCCGCACTAGGCAACATTGTTGTATCCTCCGGATCTGATCCTGACAACTGGAAAAGTGATATGTTGCCTAGATTTGTGCATTGGAGAAACTCACACATCCTTCTTGTTGGTAAACTCAGTCTCTACAAGTTTCAGTGGAAAAATCCCTTGGAAACCCTCTCTCCATTTTTTTACGATCCCTCTCACCGATGTTATGTTGGCTCAAACTCTTCTCTTGCTGAATGTTGCGCACTCGGAAATTCGCACTGACCTACACTCTTGCTCCTTCAATGTGTATTCTCCAAGCCCCATCAACTTTCTCTTATAATTCTCTCGTTGGAGCACCAACGACCAAGATCTAATCATGATCAATGGATCAAATAGTCTTAGAGTCCGTTAAATTACTTTTGAGAAGTCTCTAGAAAAAAAAAATGATTTCCTTAATTAATACACTTTAATTACCATGTTTTCCTAAGTTAGACTTAGGATATTTTAATTAACGTGTTTCAGAGCCATATCTCGCGAAACCATTTCTAGGTATTGCAGATATTATGTCCTTAGTCTCTTTGACACCTTAGATACTAAAACACTTGTTCGATGCTACCACAATATCCAAAAACTAGCATTGAGATGCTTAAGATAAGATAAAACATCTTCCAAGGAGGCTCGAAATCGATCTTGTAGGTACCGATTTGAAACATCTACCCTCTTCAAAATGTAATGGACTTATAAGAAGAATCAAATACATTCATTCACTAGGAACATCCATTACATGCCTTGACGTGGATAACATACACAATACTCTACTAGAAAAACTTTCCAAAATTAATCTTCAATAATTAGGGCACAACTTCGCGTATTCTAGAGCAACAATCCCATACATTAAACAATTTTCAAATAAAAATTCCATCAACCTGAAGCACTTACAATGAGACATGCAATATATCCATCCCTCATTCAAGAAGAAGATCTAAAGAAGAAAAGTGAATCATCTTCCACACATCAAAATGCATTAAAATATTCTCCAATAGCTTCAAAGAAAAAGTGAGGGTTCTTTACAAGAGAATTAATCCAAGTGTGATGATGATCAAATACAAATGAAAGTGAGTTATATTTATATTTTTTTCACAGATTTGAATTGATCCAGATTGGATTATTATATTATTTTTGATCCATATCTATGCATTTAGAGTGTGAAAAGTGGAGTAATAAACTCACGGGACCGTTTTTACCAGCCACACCCAGTTTGAAAAAATGGGGTTCGAAACCTTCATGTCTTCACACCTATAGTTTGGGAGGATCCCGCTTCAGCACCCATTATTCATGGAAATGGGGCTAGCCACGTGTTTGTTATGTAAAAGGCTCTAGAAGAGTATATTGTAACTCTAGTTAAGAGTTGATGTAGTAAAAATTAACCACTAGTAGGCTACCGAGCTATGTTATAACTGGGCCACTAGGAGGAAGAGTCATTCCATTCTTTCGAGAAAATTTTATTCCATAGATGAACAGAGATAGCCAAGAGAGATAGGAGGCAGAGCACACAGAGAGGATTTATGCATTGTAGCATCCCATGGGCCACAAGCATTACTTCTTTGTACCTGTAGCCATATTTCCAGATAGAGAAAGAGAGTGAGGCAACATCACCTTCCAGCTGGGTTTTCTCCCGAAAGGGTTTCCCAAAGAGCATATATTGTGTCTTCTGTGTGTGTGTGTGTGAGATTATTTTTTTATTCTCTACTTTTCTGCATAATTTCCATTCGCATGCATGCACTAATTACAGTTAAATCTGCAAATTTGAAAAACTTTAATAGAATTGTAATAGTATAAAATTTCATTATTTTAATATATTTTTATCATATATGTTGTGACGCATTGTCCATTGGAATATCCACAGAAATTTACGGATCATTTTGGTATTAGAGCCAGGTTTCTTTGGGTATTTTGTGGATATTGCAGGGATCTAGATCGACAAGGTTGGATATCGTAAAACCCTAATCATGGGCGATGAATCTGTAAACAAACCTCATGATCCTGTAGAAGTGAGGTTTTGGAGCAACAAGTCAAAAATATCAACTGCAATGTAAGCCTTCTCATGGCGGTCTTGAATAAAAAGCCAGGGATATTTGGAGAACATGGGGGTTCGAATGTAGAGGAAAAATCAGAACGGGGATAGAAGAACGAGGAGAAACAAAGAACCGGTCGAAGAAAGGACCCATAAAAGAGCAATCCGGTTCGAGTGTCGTGAACCAATCACAATCCCTGTTTAAAATGGAAGAAAAATTTGGTATCAAGTAGTACCACAACGATATTAACGCTCTAAATCTGAACCATTGGTTGCAGCAACTAGGAGTTTATTCCAGTGTCCATCCAATCGAGGAATTGAAAAATATCTCATTTGTGTGGCTTAAATTAGAGTGCCATGCACTGAATTGGTGTGAGAACCACACAAAAACCATAAGGTTGGAGGGAGAACCTCTAGTGACTAAGTGGGAGGATTTAGAAACCCTCATTAAGTCACAGTTTTATCCCGTTGGGTACATGGAGTACCAGTGGATCCGATGGCATTACTTCAAGCAAAAGTCGAATCAAAGCGTGCAAGAGTACACCACGGAATTCAGAAATATGGCTATAATGTTGGGTATCTCTCCAAATAACCCAGATGTACTCAAGTATTTGGGGGGTCTGCACCACCATCTATGCAAGAAAGTGATGTTGTTCAAGCCCAGATTGGTGGATGAGGCTTGTTTAGAGGCGCAATACCTGGAAAACATAAGCCTAAAAAGAGTGCAATCAAGTGGATCAAAGCATAAGGAGAAAGAAGATGCTTCTAAGGAGGGGAAGAAGAAGCGAAAATGGGGAAAATATAAAAACACATTAGCCACAACACACCAGTGTAAAGATCCTAGCAACCATTGTAACCATTGCAACGTTGGTGGCCATATAGAGAAGCTTTGGAAATTGCATCCAGAGCTAAACCTGAAGAATAAGAAGAAAGATAATAAGAAGAAGAATCTCATGGCCACAGATTTGAGCAAGTAATTTGAAATAAACTTGAATGTGGATGAGAATATTGTTTGTACGTCAGTGCATAAGGAGGTGAATCTGAGTAGCCTTCAACAACATGAAGAGAAAGAAATGACTAAAATCTTCCATATAAAGCTACGGGTCAAGAAGACAAAGATTTATGTTCTATTTGACTCACGATCACAGGTGAATCTCATTGCAATGGAGTTGGTCAAGAAGTTGGGGCTAGAAGTTCGTGATCATTCAAACCCATATCCATTGGGATGGGTAAATAAGGATGTATAGTTGAAGGTAACAAAAAAGTGCAAAATTAGATTTTCTATCATTTTTTATTTGATTGATGAAGTATAAATGGATTTGGTTCCCCTTAATGTATGTGGGGTCATGTTTGGTAGTCCATACATGTACATCAGTGATGCAATATTCATGAGGAGAGATAACTAGTACCGGTTCATCAAGGATGGAAAACCATTCATCATCAACGCAAACAAAGGAAAGTAAAAAATTTGACTTGTAAGTGCCAACCAAGCCAAGAAATTGATCAGTTCCAGCAAGAAGTATTTTTTATTGTTTTTAGGATATCACTAAGTCATAGTTTTATCCCATTGGGTACGTGGAGGAACATTGGATCTGGTGTCATTACTTCAGGCAAAAGCTGGGCCAAAGCACGCAGGAGTACACCACAAAATTCATAAATATGGCTATAATGTTGGGTATATCTCCAAATAACTAATGTGTTATCAAGTATTTGGGGGGTCTACACCGCCATATGCGCAAGAAATTTATGTTGTTCAATCCCAAATCAGTGGACGAGGCTTGTGTATAGGTGAAATACCTGGAAAACATAGGCCTAAAGAGAGCGCAATCAAGTGGATCAAAGCAGAAGGAGAAACAAGATGCATCTAAGGAGGGGAAGAAGAAGGAAAAAGGGGGAAAAGATAAAGATATGGTAGCCACAACACACCGATGTAAATATCCTAGCAACCACTACAACATTGATGCCCATACAGAGGAGAAGTGTTGTAAATTGCATCCAGAGATAAACCCAAAGAACAAGAAGAAATATAACAAGAAGAAGGATCTCATGGCCATGAATTTGAGCAACCAAGTTGAAAGAAACTTGGGCGTAGATGAGAAGATCATTTGTACGTCACTGTAGAAGGAGGTGAATATGAGTTGCCTTCGACAACAGGAGAAAGAAATGACCAAACTCTTCCATATAAATATACAGGTCAAAAATACAAATGTTGATGCTCTATTTGACTCAGGATCACAGGCGAATATCATTGCAGCAAAGTTGGTCAAGAAGTTGGGGCTGGAAGTTTGTGATCATCCAAACCCATATCCATTGGGATGGGTAAATAAGGATGCAGATCTGAAGGTAACAAAACAATGTAAAATTAGATTTGCTATCAGTGATGACTTTATTGATGAAGTAGATCTGGATGAGATTCTTGTTATTGATCACTTATGGGTAGTGTATATAGGAGAAAAAAAAATCTCCTAGATGGTCCTTCGCTGATAGTAATCAGCCCCTTAAATCTACCAGATAGCTCAATGTGCCATTGTATCCACCACCTAAGCCAGTCATATGGTCCCTCAGCCACTTGTCATGAATGTATGTTTGAAGCTGAACCTCCCGACCCCAAAGGTATGGATTTTCATTGGTATAGATGAGTAATTTTCCTTACTTGTCATGGGCACTTTTGGGCATGGATTGGTGGGGGGATTTGGCAAAAAGAGTGTGTTAGACTTGCATTCTTGTCTCCACTGCCTGATTTCGTGGTTACCCTTATATCCTAGTCCCTTAGGATCTCCTTTATTGACCATTTGGATTTTGGGTTGGCACTACATGAGAAATCTCAATTTTGGTTGCATGGTCCCGCTCCCTAATACCACCTACACCACCCACCTTCCAGTCATTTTAGCCCCATTCATCTATGTTCCCATATATATCCACATGTGTCCACTGGGTCCACATAGGGTTATCCTCCCTCCCCTTGTCCACACCTTGGATCGGCCTTGGAACGATGCCCCAGAGGTTGATGCAACTAAAAAGAAAAGAAAAAACATGATTTGGCCACTCTCAACAATAAATGTACCACAAAGTGCAAAAGATGGTCTAGACATACAAATTTAACACGTGCACAAAACAAAAACTGTTGAGATTCAACAAGATGATGAGCTTAGTGAAAAGAGTCGCCTTCACTAAGTGGGCCCGCATGCTATTTTTGGCGCGAGTCTATTTTTAGACTATGTCTATTTTTAGATATGATAATCATATTTCAGAAGTTGCAGGATGCTATTTGTGGATGGTTGATCAAGTTGCAAAAATAGATGAAATTATTTTTTTAGAATATTGGGCGAAGTCTATTTATAGATCGTTGATCTAAAAATAGATGCATGTCGATTATTATTAGCTCTTAATAATAATTAGACACTAAACAACAACTTATTCTCTTGGAGCACTTTGTTTCAGTGCACAGATGTGGCACATCAATGGATTGAGGGAATTACGCAATTCCCAAGGGTTTTGCTAGAGCTAATGCATGGAGACCTCCGTTAGAATTCAAGTGGCAGAGTTATGACACAGTTGGAAGAAGTAGTAATGGAGTTGTATTCAGTTTAACTCAATTAGACTCAGTTGAGCTAGTTGTATCTAGTCTAACTGAATGATACACTAGTGAGAGTGGATTGAATTAATTAGTTAATTAATTCACAAATAATAACTCATTAATCAACTAAACAATACATCAGTTAACTACAGTGCATGGCAGTTTTAGTGGAGACCCAGTGGAGAGATAGGTGAAAGGGCAAGATGGACTATCTGTTGTGACTATAGTGATGCATTGATTGCATCACACACACATTGGAGATGCCAATGAGGATTGCGCAGTCAAGGTAAGAGTAATTCGAATTCATTCAGAGCTATTCTTCAGCAGGGATTGCGCAGTGGAGGCAGGCTAGCAGGAGGCAAAGATCGGTGCATGGATTTGCAAGATTGTTCTTGATTAGTGTATGACGATTGTATTGTATTAAGAGCTTGATAAGCTTTGTATGAGGATTGTCATATTATTCCATGATACATAATATATAGTTGGGGTTTTTAGCTTCAGGCTTTCCCGGTTAAAAACAACTGTGTTATGTGCGATTATTTTTATTTATGCTTTACATGTGTGTGCAATTAATTTTCCGCAAAAGATTAACAAGTGGAATGATTCAGTATCTTGCATAAAGTTAAATAGTGTGATATCAGGTGGATCTAGGAAATCTGCATGCTTAGTTCATATAATTTCTACATGGTATTGGAGCATTGTTGATTGAATATTGCAATTGTAAAGTGAGTTTGTGCTGGTGGACAATTCGAATTTGCTACAGAGGATTCTTGGTGCAGAAGTCGAGTATACATTGAAATGTATTTCAACGGGTTGAGATTGGAGTATGCCCTTGATGGGAGCTCAAATTACGTAGCCTGGAAGGAGAGGATGGAGGCAGTGCTGGAAGATAATGGATTGAAGGATTTTATTGATAGCAATGTTCCTAAGCCGGGATCTAGCGATGCTGCATTACTTGACGCATGCCAAAAGAAGACAGCAAAGATGAGGAGAATTCTGTTGGAAGGTGTGAAGGACCATATTGTGTCCAGCCTTCACGGGAAAGCCACTCCATTCTTAATGTGGAAGGCTTTTACAGAGTTGTTCCAAAGCAGAAGTGACCAGAGGAAGTTAACAC
This sequence comes from Pinus albicaulis, assembly GCA_034641835.2. NCBI lineage: Eukaryota > Viridiplantae > Streptophyta > Pinopsida > Pinales > Pinaceae > Pinus > Pinus albicaulis. The sequence goes on from MU968317.1 coordinate 20,787,156, forward strand.
TTAAAGACAAGCTCAGAAAAATAAAAATGGAGAAAGGCGACAGTATTCCAAAATACCTTACGAATTTTTTCCACTGCAAGGATGAACTGGGAAGTGTGGGGGTTACTGTTGATGAAGAAGACTTGGTGAGCTTGGCTCTCCTTGGGCTTACAAAGAGTTGGCATAGCTACGAAGACTTTGTTAATGGACGGGAGAAACTGCCAGCATGGGAGTGACTTTGGTCGGATCTTGTGCAGGAGGAGATAAGGAGGGGTACCAAGGATGGATCTTCATCGAAGAATGAGGATGAAGAGAATTTCACTTTGGCTGCCAAAGCAAGGAAAGGGAAGTGGAAGAAACATCCTTCAAAATCCAATGCTAAAGGCAAGAAGCAGGATTTGTCCAAAGTGAAGTGTTTTCACTGTCACGAACATGGACATTTTGCCACAACTGTCCATAGAAGAAGAAGAACAAGAAGGCTGCTGGATCTGCAGCTGGAGAGGCCTTAGCCTCGCAATTTGAACTTGATTTCTCCTTGATCGCATGCTTGGTTTCAAGCTGTATGGGATTGGTGTGGTATCTTGATAGTGGTGCGTCTTTCCATATGACGGGAGACAAAGAGTTGTTTAGTGACTTGGAGGAGAAGGACCTCCAGATGCATATAGAGATGGGCGACGTTGGTCGGTACAATGCGACTGGCATTGGGACCATTACCTTTGAGAGGGAGTTTGGTAATCCATTCTTGTTGAAGAATGTTATGCATGTTCCAGGTCTGAAGAAGAACTTGGTCTCAATCACAATGCTGGAAGACAAGGGTTATGATGTTGTTTTCAGTGAGGGAAAAGCCTTCCTTCGACATAAAAAAAAGGGTAAAACCAAGAAGATAGGGGTTCAAATTAAGAATCTCTACAAGCTAGAGGTATATGGATGTGCTGCAATGGTGGGCAAAGTAGAAGAAGTGGTGAGCCAGGATGAGGGCGAATTATGGCACTGGATATCGGGCCATCTTCACCATGGCGCTTTGAAGATTTTGCAGCAAATTTATAAAGGACTTCCCAAGGGTACTCTTGCGCAGTCATATCAGTGCAAGGGATGTATTATGGGTAAGTTTGTGAAGACCACCTTTCATGAGAAGGAGAACCGTGCTTTGGTGATCCTAGAGAGAATTCACACAGACGTGTGTGGACCTTTCTCGGTTGCTTCAACGTGAAAACACGGAGTATTATCGTATATTTTTTGATGACTATTCTAGTAGATCTTAGGATCTTCTTCATGCGAAGAAAAGTGAAACGTTCTCAAGGGTGCTGTGAGTTCAAGGCATTGGTGGAGAAGGAGTTGGGAAGCAAGTGAAAGCTCTACGGGCCGATAATGGTGGTGAATACATCTCGGTAGAATTCAAATACTTCATAGAAAAGAGAATTGAAGAGAACTCATAAACCTCCTCAGCCCCAACGAATGGGGTCGCGGAGAGAAAGAACGAAAGATCGTGGGTGCTACACGAGGCGATGCTAGAACGCTTGCTCACAGTTTTACATTCATGTGACAAAGGACGCTAGGAAGAAGCTGGAGCCGACTGCAGAAGTTGGGATATTTGTGGGGTACACAGAAACACCCCATAACTATTGTGTGTATTTTCCAGATAGTCGGATAACTGTTGTGCGATGGGATATAAAATTCAATGAGGTGAAAGCCATGAGGTTGTCGCTTGAGAGGGAGCTATACTTGCATGCGGAGGAGGAACTTCTTGTTCCCAAAGATGAGCCTCTAGATGTGGATCAGCCACAGGAGGAGATTCATGGAGTGGAGGAGTCCACTCATGCAGAACCAAACATTAGACAAGGCAGAAAGCGTACCACAAAAGCTGAGAGACGGAAGCTTGATGCGGCACAGAATGTAGGAGTCCCTACATCACAGCACAGACAGAGACAGTCACCTAACCAATTTACTAGATACAAGGCTCTTATGAGAAAGTGTATCATGACAGAGCCATCTTCTTTTGAAGAAGCAGTGCAGGAACCCACATGGGTAGATGCCATGGTGGAGGAGTATGACTCCATTGTCAGAAACAGTGCTTGGAAGATTGTTCCAAGGCCAGTGGGAAAATCAGTTGTAGGATCAAGATGGATCTACAAGGTAAAGCAAGCTGCTGATGGGAGTGTCAAGAAGTATAAGGAAAGATTTGTTACCTAGGCTTCTCACAGATTGAGGGGATTGACTATGAAGAAACCTTTGCACCTGTCGCATGGTATTCTTCCATACGGACTGTTGACCACACTTTGTCAACTACCCCATAGCAGTACACCCCCATTTTTTCAAATGGGATTCGTCATGTTCGACATGGTTGCGCCATTCATATTCCATCACCCAGATTTCATCGACAGTTGACATTGTTATAAATGATGTAAACCCTTTCTGCATTGTTATGATGTAAATGATCTAAGTAAGACCGTCAGTGTATGTAATAGCCTAGGTAAGCCTAGTATGTTGTTGATGATCTCTATCCTAGGAGGTTTTTTGTCTCACTGATTCACGAAAGTGATCGGCAGAGTTTTTCCCTCCAGCCTCACCCCAAAGCTAGGGTGGATTTTATCATCAGCATACTAAGTGAGTCCTAGTGTTCTATTGAGTCCTTGTAAAAGTAGTTTGAGCTACTTGGTCTACTAGATCATATTTTGAGTCGCAGAACTAGGTATTTATTTCAGGGTCTGTACGAATGGGTTTTCCCCCTTCATGTATGTAAATGTATTATCTCATGTAAAAGAGGGTTGGAAAAATAATTATAGTCCCCTCTTAGTCAATTAATTAAATTTTCGGGTCAATTAATTAATAAAATCCTAAACCAGAAATTTAATTAATTTAGGGTCCTAAATTAGGATTAAATCTTTAAAGGCAAAATTTGTTGGTCCTTAGAAAATGATTTTGACAGCCCCAAGCCAAGGGAATATTGAGAATTTTAAGAAATATTGGACCCTTGGGCCCTGGTGGTTAAGTCAAGGTCAAATTTTGGGGTAATTAACTCAAAAATAGTATTTTTGAGTTAATTAAAATTGAATTAAATGATAAATTCGTTTTTTCCCAAAAATTTTAATTTCAACGCTCCGGATTAAAAGATAATTAACTCTTTTGGACGGTTGAGATTATTTTGACGAGGATCATCCAAACTAGCCGTTAGAGATCTTGTCCTATAAATTTAGAGGTCTTTGTCAGTATTGAGTCATCCGATCTCAGAATCGTGCACTTGCTCTTAGAGGCTCTTGTAAACTTTTTGAGGAATAAAGCTAAAGACTTTGGGGTTACAAATCTGGATGTTCCTTCTCAGATCTATGTGGTGAATTGTCTCTAAACTCTGCTACTTGGTTTCTTGCATTTTATGGTTGATGGCCTACATGGATTAATCTGCATACAGGTATCTTGTGCAGTTTTCTGGGTTTATAAAATAACATTCTGATTTGTCTAAGGGTCTCATGTTGTTTTCTTAAATCTCTATCAGTCTAAAGTTCAGATCTAAGTGTGCAGGGAATTTTTTTTTAAGATTGGACGTCTGGGGAAGTCTTCGGTTGGACCAGCCGACTCTCAATAAGCATAAATCCGATAAGCTCTTTATTTGTTAAATTCCGGGTCTATCTTACGATATTTGTGATTTTGCAGGGTTTTGAAGGCTTGTGCCTCTCACTAAAAATTTTAAACTTCTGAAAATTGTGCTAAACGGATTCAGATATGACCATGAGGGTTTTAAATTGTAAATTAGTTGTAAATTTGTAAATTTTTTTAGGACTGTGAGGGTTTTAATCGTTTCTTGGTGTGTATCTTCAGATCAGGTTGGTTTATTGTAGGTTACAGGTTCAAATCGAAATTTTTTTTAAGATCTAGGGCAGATCTGGCTTCCAAAGGCCAGATCTGGCCTCAAAGCTGCCACTGTGGGCAAGATCTGGCTTCAGAATCGCTGTTGGTGGCAGATCTGCATGATATTTAAATTAGAATCGCTGTTGGTGGCAGATCTGCATGATATTTAAATTTGAAGAACACTGAAATCTGAGATTGCAGTGAGGATTTTTTTTTTTAATTTGAAAGGAAAGTTTTAATTTGATTGGGTTATTCACTGCATATCTCTATATCTTCCCTAGCCGCTTCTGCAAAACGTCTGCTCTGCACCGTCCACCATTATTCATCGACTCTTAAACATATTTTTTCTGCCAACGAAACTTGCTGTCCCATCGATTAGCCTTCCACCTGCAAACTGAAAACGCATTCAAATCTTCAAAGCCGTCTTTGCAGGCTGCCATCGAGCCCTCCCACATCCGTCTTCCCTGTCCGCTTGGCTTCGTCGACCTGCAAAACGACAACAAACGCATCATAAAACGACAAGACTGTGCCTGGCGTCCAAGCTCCTCACGCTGCCGTCCATCGATCTGCACACGTCGGTCGTTCACCTGCAACACAAGAACAAATAAAAACGCATACATGAAGTTTCAAAACCCTTTCGATTCATCTTAGCGCGGGTTTCATTTTTTCTGTTGTATATAGTTTAGATTTTAGGACTTAGGTTTCGATTTTTGTTTTTAAGTTTAGTTTAATTTTCGTCATTTCGATTTAGATCGTTCCATGTTAGCGTAGATGTATTTGTTTTAGTCGATGTCTTTTGAAATTTTTTTTAGTGGGTAGAAGTTTTAATTTGATAGGTTTTAAATTTCATTTTTATTGTTGTTAGTTTTACATTGTTTCTTTTAGATTTAATTTAGATTTAGAATTATTCTAACTTAGTTCTAGTTTTAGTTTAGACTTAGTTTAGATCTAACTTAGTTGTAAATTAGATTTAACTTTAGTTTTTTAATTTAGATTTTTTAAATTTTAATTTAGTTTTAACTTAGTTTTAAATTTAGTTTAGTTTTAACTTTAGGATTTAGCTTTTAGATTAGAACTTTGTTTAGATTTAGAATTTTAATTTGTCTTAAAAATAAAATAATAAAAATAATAAAAATTTCCAAAAAAATCTTTAAAAAAAAATTATTAGAAAATACAAAATATAAAAAAAAAATTTCAATGGTCCACTGAGCCTTAAAATTTTTATCTAAGTTTGACTGTGGATATTTTAATTTTCGAGTTGGGTAATACTGGAACATCTTAATTTTGGAACATCTTAAACAACTGGCATTTTCATGATTGTGGTGTTTTTAATTGGATATCATCGTGATCAATCGTGGTTTAATAAGCAGCAGTTAGTCATCATTTACTGGTTTATAATTGCATAATGGGATTTTGTATGACTCCATAAGGCACTGATCATAAATGTGAAATCTAATCTAGATCTGTGAAATCCTATTAATTTTATCAAGTATTTGATGTTTTAGCTGTGTCACATGGATTTATCCTTCATTTCAAATAGGGTCTACCTCCCTTAGCCTGCAAGGAGACAACTTAAAGAGAGAGATTGGGGATAAAGGTGACAGCCCCTCAGTCTGAACCGTTGTCGCGGTGCCCTGAACAATCTGTGCGACAACAGGGTCCACAGTGAACCATCGCATCGGCAGAGAACGAAAGACGCAGAGAGACGAACAATTGAAAATTGCGATTGCAATTGAGCGATTGAACATCAGCCGTCGAATTTGATGAGGGATGGACGGCGGATATGTGAGTCGCTTGATAGCCAGTGGGACCCTTCGTTCATCGCATAGAAGGAGATCTGTTGGAGGATGCGATTGCGATATTGCGATTACGATGAAGAATGCAGACCCGATATGTTATGGACTGTGATTTTATATGTTTGAATTTCGGCTTTAAGGGCAACAAAGTGGGCTAGCGTTCAATTGATTAAAGGTTAATATATGTTTACTCCGATTTTTTAACCAAAGCTGAAGAGTAAATAGAAAGTAAAGCGGCAAGTATATATGTATGAAACAATATATATATATATATATATACATATATCTGTGCACAGTGAACCATCGCATCAGAGTAAAAACAGAGCAGTAGCACATGTCATTGAAGAATGCGATTGCGATTAATCGCATCGGAACTATTGCAAAGGAATTAATCGCATTGGAACTATCGCAAGGGAAGTAATCACAATCGGAAGTATTCAGAGGCGATTCATCGCATCGAGGAATAAGAAAAGTTCAGCAAGTGGGCTGGAAAGGGTGTTTTCTATGTTAAAAAGGTCTATTATTATTACGTCGAAAGTTGTTTGAGTTATATAAAAAGGCAGTTATATATGTAGCAGTTACACAACTGCAATGAACAGGAGAGCATGTAGAAACGGAAAAAGACAAAGACAGCTGCAGAAAAGACAAACACGCGGTGATCCAAAAAAAAAAAAAAACTGAATGGGTTGATTTGAAATCCATATTGTAACTAAATGTAAATGTTTTTAATTGGTTTTATATTGTTTGTGATGAATTGGCAAGTCCCCATAGAAAAACAAAACTCCACTGTAAAACAGAAATTTGTATAACTTGCTATATTTTTCTGAATGAGCTGGACAAAGAAATGAGAAGGCAGAAGGCAAAGAGTCAGGGCTATTCACTTCGAATTCCCTGTGGGATACAAACAGTCATGTGATGAACTCTATAAATGATATCACATTGACATGCATAGAGACGTTAGAGAATGCAGAAATGAAGCTGTGAGGCAGAGAAGAAGAAGGAATTGATAGAGAATCTGAGAAGATGCAGAAATGATACAGGGCAGATATGAGGATTGATGGACAGCAGAAAAGAAGGAACAGAACAGAGCTGATATCCAAGGTAAATCAACAAGTGTTTTCTTTTGAAAGAGTAAGGAAGTTGGAGCTTCCCTATCAAGTTGTAGCTTGATAGATGTCAGTTGTAGCTGACTGAGGTAGGAGCCTCCTGTAGGTTGTAGCCTGCAGAGAAATAGATGGGAGTTGGTGCTTCCACATCAAGTTGTAGCTTGATAAATGTCAGTTGTCGCTGACTGAGGTTGGAGCCTCCCATAGGTTGGTGCCTGCAGAAAATTGATGGGAGTTGTAGCTTCCTTGCAAGTTGTAGCTTGCAGAATTGAGGTAGGAGCCTCCTGTGGGTTGGAGCCTACAGAAAGTCAGTGGTGAGAGGGAGTTGGAGCTTGCCTTTGCATCACAACAATAATAAGATGTGGTTTTCTCCCTTTATGGGTTTCCACTTATATCTGGTGTCTCTGTGCATGATGTTTATGTGTTGATATGGTTTATCTCATCTGCTTAATACTTGCTGCTCTCATATTAAGTCTGTTGTTACATTATATTAATACTTGCTGCTCACATTCTAAGATTGCTCACATTCTAAGATTACTCACATATTAACTTGAACATGAAATGAAGGTGTGAATAAGTTTAATGAAAAAGTTTTAAAAGTCCATGAATGTGTTAAACTGATTCACCGCCTCCCCCTCCCAGTTTAACTAAGGTTTCAACAGGTACTCCTGAGAGTACTAGAAGACCATCATTTCCTCGTGGCTCGCACAAATTAGACATTTCTCGTGGGCATGGCAAGGGGCCAGCCAATAGATAAAATAGATTTGTTGTTTACTAGTCTTTTCTATTTTCTAGTAGTTTTTATCTTTTATAACTGTTGAACAGTTGAAACTTGACCCTTTCATATTTAATGACAATTTAAGTTTGAAGTTTGAATTTGAAAGGTGAAACTTTGAAGTTGGCATTTATAAGTTTACAAGTCATTATGAATTATGAATATGATGCTTCATGAAAGTTATATGGTGATCAATGAATCAATGATGATAAATGTTATATCAATGATGATAAATTGTATATATTGAATTTTGAAATCAATGAATAAATGATGATAAATGTTATATATTGAAATTTGAAATCAATGAATCAATGATGATAAATGTTATATATCAATGATGATAAATGTATATTGAATTTTGAAATCAATGAATAAATGATGATAAATGAATTATGATATATATCAATGATGATAAATCTTAGACATTGAAATTTGAAATCAATGATGATAAATGTTATATATTGAATTTTGAAAGCTTGAAACCTTCAGATTGATGATTCGCGAGACTCAAGAGTCAATATGTTGTATGCTTCCAACTTGTAGGCGTGGTGGATGAAGATTATAACCTCTAGATGATTGATGTTATATGATTCAATCTATGTTTTAATGCTTTTTATGTCTAATTCATCATTCTACATGCTTTTGTTGACATATATGCATCAAAATATATAAAATATATATATATATAAACGCTCCCCGAAACACTCCGGACCAGGAGCTTTTGGAAATGGCGCTCCCGCTCCCAAGTAACCTTGCTAAAGACATCAAGGGAGTGCTTCAAAATGCCTCCTAGTTCTGCTCAAATTGTCTCAAAGGGCTGCTTTTAGAAAACTGTTTCAAAAGACTGTCCACGTCAAGAAGAGAAGCTCCACAAATCTGTTGATGTTCTATATTGGACCAAGCTATTTTCCACATATCTGAGCTTCAATGATTCAAATAAAATGTCCTCCACAGAGCACAAAAAATTGTCACCACAGATCTGATTTTAAATGCTTCCACTGGTCCAAAAAAAACCCCACTACAAATCCAAGCTAGAACAGGTTCGAATTCTTTCACAGATCCACTAATTCATTTTACAAGCAGAAGACACCAGAAGTCTGAAAAAGTGCGAGAATGTGGGTCCAAACAATACTTATAGGTTCTGTCCTACATTTCCAAATTCTGCTTGTGACACAAGTCTGAGGTGTTATGGTGACTGTTCACAGATTTGTGGATTTCGAAGGTACTAAAAGTATGTATGCTAAGTCCAATGGTAAGAGACACTTTAATACTGCAATACCGAGCTACAAAACAAGTCTCCACAGGTTGTTGTTTGTAGAATATATAATCGGAGCTTCCAAATGGCAGTTCTGTGCAACAATTCTGTTATTCGAGCTATGTGTATTTTGAATGACAACCCAACACAAACTTTTGCCCAGACATATTCTTCAACTTCCTTCTCAACCTTCCTGTGTTTTTAACCTCTTCTCTGAAATCTTCACCAAAATTCTTGCTTCAAATGAGGTGTTGGACGTCATCTATATATAGAATTTGATTTATGACAAATAGACATGTCCTTTTGGAGTGAAGTCAACATGTATGAGTAGGCTAGCACAGGTCGGCTCAAGGACAAATTTATTTTCTTTAACTTCAAAAAATCATATCTCCCAAACCACCTAGAGTTTCGGGCCAAGTAATAGCTCATTGGAAAGCTAAAATTATGCTCTAAAGGATGGTGAAGGTCTCACAAAGAAATTATGCCTCTAAGATGGTGAAAATTACTTTTTTAATGTCTCTGGTCATTTATTAGTGCAAAAGCAAAATGTCCTCGAGTGTTGGGCATCTTCATGGATTGATTTCTTCATAGTTTGCCTTCTTCATCATAGGATCACCATCATCATGGCCTTGCCTTCTTCAACATAGGGTCATTAGGTCAGCAGTCCTTAAGATAGTGCATAGATATTGCATCAACCAAATGTAGCATCATTATAAGGACATCAAGCTTCACATCATTGGAGATTTGACATGTCATCATCAAATTATCGAAGGCAGAACATGTAATCATGTAGTGTTATCATCAAGATCATTGGAGGTAGGACATATCATCATGTGTATGTCTTATAGTCCTTCATCAAGTGCAGTGATATGGTAGTCTTCCATTATGATCATCAAGATACATGATTGACACTTCATTTGTGTCTTGACATCTTAAACAAGAGTTGCAATCATTTGTAATCATCCTCTGGCATCTTCAAGAATATTTGCCATCCCGATCACTGATATCAACTATTGACATCAATGACAACCTAGATTAAGAAAGTTACACAAGTATGGAGAAGGAAGCAAGTTGAAGCTGGAAGTCTCTTGAACACTCCAGCCAACAACACATGTTGTTGACTTGAGAAAGTCATCATTTATATTCCAGGTATTTGATGACGAGCCTCTGCCTAAAAAGAGACCGTGCATACAATTAGGGGGAGTTTTGTAATTCTTGAGATTTCTTGCAGAAGTTATTCGTGAATGGGCCCTATGAAATCTTTGATGAGTCACCCATGGACATTCATCATTTGATAGATCATCTCTCAAGAGAAACACCATTGAAGAACATGATTCCAATATTGACTTCTTCCACCTAATCATAAGGCAGCAATCTTTCTTGAATCTAGAGGAGGTTAAGCAGGTAGGGGGAGTTGGTTCATCACATGAAGAAATGAAAACATATCATGGACCACATTGCCAAAAAGAAAGAGCACCATGACAGGGGGAGTAACGTACCTATGAAGAACTACAATTCATGCAGAAAAGAAGCAACTTGTCACAGGGAGTACTCGGGTACCCCATTTGCCATTGATGTCAAAGGGGGAGAGAATGTTGAAAGGGCAAGAATATTTGCCATCCCGATCACTAACATCAACTATTGACATCAATGACAACCTAGATTAACAAGGATGACGCAATCCAAGTTGGAGTGACGATGTGCCAATTTCCAGGGCTGGAAGTGTAGTTCCTGATCTTCAAATTTGGGGCATCGGTTCTGTCGGTGCAAAACAGTGCCTAGCAAAGTTGACAAAGTAAGGGGAAACAGTCCCTCGGCAGATTTTCTTGCCAAGAAATCCGAGATTTGATCATGAGGAGTGATCATAGAGGGCTGATTTGACAAAATTGGCGGAGGCTTTCCGAGAGGGAAGTCATTTGTCAGAGGGAGCATACTCTCTAGAGGGTTTCTATTGCCAAGAAACCCAAATCCGGTCTTCTGTTGAGTGCAGCAGCAGTAGAAGGGAGAAGAGCAGTGTTGACAATATCGTCGAAATACGACCTAAAATATCGCTAGCCATCTTCTTTTCGCGGCTAGAAAAGGGAAAAAACGAATTTTTTTTCATTTCTGTTTGTGAGTGGCTGAGAAGGAAAGCTAAAGCGTTGTGGAGATTGTCAAAGAGGAACTGGTGATCGAACAACCATTATCACTAGTGCCTAAGAAGTTTTTCATCATCAAAGATTGAAAAGCAATGAGACAAAATCCATCTCTTCCATTAACAGGTATGTTCTTCCAAACCCATATTTTAATGAATTCTTTTATAGATTTAGGGCTATGCATCCTTGTCTCTTTGCCTACCAACATTGTGCTACTTTGTTTTTCTTCTAGTTACTATGATTTTCATGCCCATGAGCCAATGCAAGGGTTTTGACCATATTTGGACAGCAAGCTTCATTTTTTTTAAACCTTATTATGCACCCTCTTATTGCCAATTTTTTATTCACGTTGCAAATGTCGAATAATGTATTTGTATTCTTGTAGTAATTTTTTTTTTAAATGACATGCTTATTACTTATTAAGTTATTATTTTTAAATTTTTATACATGGGTGTTTAATGCCAATTTTTTGTTTTTTTGTGCCCTAGGTTTGAATTACTTCACTACAAAAATCAAATATGCCAAAAGCCTTGGACCCATTTTGAGAGTATGGGGAGCCAAATGGTGGGACAAATCGGGCATATTTATCATGCAAATTGTGTGGGACAAAAATGACAGGAGGGGTTATGAGATTGAAATACCATTTGGCTAGACTCTCTGGACATGATGTTGCCCTTTGTACAGTTTCTAGTCCGGATCTTATACAAAAATCTCTTGAAGCTATTGATGAAAAAGACAGAAAGAAGGAAGAGGCAGAAAGAAACAAGGCTGAACGTTCAGGTAGATCTTTCGGCATATCTTCTTCTGATTTTGAGGTTGAGGGTAGTGGGAGGGGCTCCACAGCATCACCTGCAACAGCTAGTGGGAGGTCATCATTTTTTGTTCCATGAACAGGACATGGAACACAACCTTCCATAACAGCAATTGTTAAAAAAAAGAGAAGCTAGAAGCAGATAGACTTATGGGGAAGTGTCTTTTTTGGAGTGACTTGCCTCTCAGCATCACCAAAACCAATCCATATTGGCATCCAATGTGTGATGCTATTGCTGTTGTGGGCCCAGGTTACAAAAGTGCTACATATGAGTTGCGGGGGCCAATCCTTAAAGCAGAAAAACATGACATCAACTCTAGATTGACAGAGTTGAAAAAGACATGGGAAGTGTCTGGATGCACAGTGATGTTTGATGGTTGGACAGATAAGAAGGGTAGGACCCTTCTAAATTTCTTGGTACATTGTCCTAAAGGTACTATGTTTATTAAATCAGTGGATGCATCAGCACACATAAAAGATGCAACAATGATATGTGAGCTATTAGATGGCTTCATCCGGGAGATTGGTGTGCAGAATGTGGTGCAAGTCATAACAGATAATACAGCTAATTATGTGGCTGTCGGCAAGATGCTTATGGAGAGGCACTGCACATTGTTCTGGACTCCATGTGCTGCACATTATATCGATTTGCTACTTGAGGATATGGGAAAACTCTCCTTCATGAAGGAGGTGATTGATATGGCTAGGAGTGTCCCCAAGTTTATTTATAGCCATGCTTTTGTTCTTAGCCTCATGAGGAGATTCACAAGAAACAAGGAGTTGTGGCATCCTGCAATCACACGTTTTGCCACCAACTTTATTACTCTTCAATCTTTGCTTCAATGTCAGTTTGAGTTGAAGCAAATGTTTGTTTCTAATGAGTGGCGTGATTGTAGATACAACAGAAGACAAGACAGGAGAGCCATTGCAAAAATGGTGTACATTGAGACATTTGGCAGGGAGTAGAAGAAGTGTGCTCAATTAGTGAACCTATAGTAAAGGTTCTGAGATTGGTAGATGGGAAGAAGCCTGCAATGGCTTATGTGTATGAGGCCATGGATAGGGCCAAGGAGGCCATTCGTTCTTATTATGCAGACAAGAGTTCTGTTGTGCATGATAAACATATGATGTTATCGGATGTCATTGATAATCCATGGACAGGGATGCTTCATCGACCCATTCATGCAGCAGCACTCTTCCTCAACCCTGCATTTTCATACAAATGCACCTTTGATTTTGATGGTGAGGTGATGGAAGGGCTCCATTCTTGTATTCAGAAGATGGTACCCGATTCTAAGTTTCGTAGCAAAATCAACCGCGAGATACAGTTTTATCAGGATTGTGTTGGCCTATTTGGCTTTGATGATGCTATTACGGAAAGGACCCTCTTCATGCCACATAAGTGACAAGCCATCACTCATTAGAATTTTCAATTTAGAATTTACTTATTTATAATTCTAGATTTCTAAAATTAAATTATGTAACTTGCATTTGAAAGTTTAATTATGTTTTATGTTTTTTAAATTTTATTTCTTTATTTTGTTGTAAATATTTGGTGGTGAACCTATGGTGCAAGGGCACCAAATTTGCAGAAATTGGCCATAAGAATCCTGATTCAAACATGTAGTTCTTCAAGGTGTGAGCGCAATTGGAGTGTATTTGAGAAAATACACTCAAAAAAGCGCAACAAGTATAACTTTGACCTTCATTCTTCAGTTGAGTAATTACATTTATTGTAATTTTAATTTATGACCCTCAAGTGTCAAGAGGGAAGACTCGTTAGTTTTTTTGACACTCTTACAGGTTGGAGTTTGCACGTCTCAATGATTTAGTGTATGTGCATTACAATATCCAACTTCGAGTGAAGCAAATACAAATACCAATGGATCCAGATGCCATTTCCTTAGACAATATTGATGTATTGTCTCAGTGGAGGGTGGAGACTAAGCATCCTGTCTTGGAGGAGTCACCTGCATGGTTAGAGCCAGAGGAACCATTAGAACAGGGGCAGCAAGATGAGGAGGACTCGGAGGAGGAGCAGCACTTGGAGCAGGAGGAGGAAGAGGAGGACGATGACGAAGAGGACACTGTGGGAGCATCAGCGTCTGCACCATTTGCTATAGAGATAGGAGTGCAGAGCTCCACACCCAGTAGTCAGTATTTGACATTAGGTGCAAGGTCAGGGCCTTCTACTGCTAGAGGCAGGTCTGAAAAACAACCCCTCATGTTTTCCCATAAAAGGGGGAGAGGGCCCTGATTTCAGATAGATAGCTGTTATTTTTATTTGTTTTGCTACATATAACTCATGATGATGAGATACTTTTATATGTGTGATGTTATTTTGTATTGGTTCTCCACATTTGAGTCCTTGATTGGACAATTATTAGGGATCAATAGGATTTGGTATCGCGTTTGATGTATCATTTTTTTTTTACATCATATATATCAGTGATTTCTTCATATTTATGTGCCAATGTGGTTATTTAATGTTGTTATTGCTTTATATGTTTAAAAACCTGAAAAAATGAATATATTATGCATTTTTTATGCTTGTCGATATTTTGCCAATATTCCCGATAAGATCTTTTATGGACCCTCGCCGATATTTTGCCGATACCGATATTATCAACACTGGAGAAGAGAACTTGCTTCAACAGTTTGAGCAGAGATAGCCCCATATGGACTGAGAGATTGGGATAGGTTAGACAATGTGTCTAACTTTGCTATCTGGAAAGCCAGAATCCTGACAGACCTCGAGGAGTATGGCATCAGAGATCACATTGAGAATGTCCTAGCTGTGCCGATCGATGTTGATGCTCTGAAGAAGTTCAATGAAAATCAGGCGCTGGCTAAGCGCTTGATCATGGATGGAGTGAAAGATCACGTGGTCCCGCACATTGTCGAGAAGAAGACGGCAAACGAGGTGTGGACAGCATTGACCACACTGTATCAAGGTAGCTTCGTCCAAAGGAAGATGCTTCTGGAGAATCAGATGCAAATGTTCCAGATGCACAAGGGAGAGGAGATCGATCCCTTCCTCTTCAGATTGCAGACTATCCGAGATCAGTTGATTGCCATGGGGGCAACTCCGGATGATGGGCTCATGGTGAGGACTGCCCTGAATGCAGTCATCGATGAGTTGGAGACCTTTGTCCAAAGTATCTTGGGTAGAGCAAAACTCCCAAATTGGGGGGTACATGTGGGCAATCCTTCGTCAGGAGGAGATTCGGAGAATAACCAAGAGGGAATTCAGTAGCGGAGGAGTCGAGATAAAGAAAGAGGGGGAGGAATATGCAGCCCTAGCATCTAAGGGGCAGCAACAACAAGGGAAGAAGAAGGACCTATCCAAGGTTCAGTGCTTCAGACGTGGCGAATTGGGACACTTCGCCAACACTTGTCCTAAGAGGAAGGGCAAGGAAGATTCGGATTCCAAGGTAGCAGCAGCGAAAGGGGACAATGGCAGCGAAGATGTTGTGGCCATGAGTGTTCATGTACCTCGAGAGAAGAGGTGGGGTAACATAGATCTGTAGAGTGAGCTACAGATGGTGAGTGGCGGGATCCTTGAGGTGCCAAAACTCTTGGATCAGATACGAGCTACGGGAACCTTAAGACAGTAGCAGGATGATGAGAGTCAGTGGATGCAGAAGATCATGGAGAAGCAGAGGCAGTGCTGGGATGTTGGATAGTAGAGCAGCGCAATGCAGTGGCAGCAGCAATGTGAAAGCAGAAGCACAGAGGCTGATGGGACTTCAGCAACACAGAGGGCAGTGCAGAGCAGCAACAACGCAAAGGCTTTAAAGGGACAACGCAGAGCAGCAACAAAGGGTGCTTCAGCGATGAGATGCAACCAGACTAACTTGTCTGTCAGTTGATTGGGTGATTGTCCTTTAGTTGCTTACTTCTCAGCAGCTAAGTTGCAGTGCAACAGTTAGCAGTGGCAATGCTTAGACAGCATGATGCAACAATTTGGGAGGGAGCTGCAATACAGATGTGTCAGTGACTGTGGCAGAGTCATGGGCAGCAGTACAGAAAGCAACAACGCAGTGGATGGAGGGCAGTAGGCCAAGCATCAGCAGCACGGAGACCGATGCCAGAGGTCAGGGTGATGCTTCAGTGGTGCAGTGTTGCTAGAGCACATTCCTCGCTAAGAGGGAGTGTTGATATTTTGGGTAGCATCAGATGTGCTCTAGCTCCAAAACTTTGTGGAGGGGCTAGAACACATGACATCTCCAAGACCAAGAAATCGTTTGGAGAAATTCTACCTGGTATAAAAATTATTCAAATAATTAAATTTTTTAATGGGGACCCTAAGTCTAACTTAGGGAAATTGAAAAATTAAAGTGAATTAATTTACACATGTGGTGAGAATGTTCTAAGTGACGTGGATGAAGCTTTCTCTAATCTTAGTCGTTGATTAGTGATTATATCACGGTCGTTGATTTCTCAACGAGAAAAGTATTAAAGGAAGGTTTGGGGTCAATTGGAGAATACACACACATTGCAATAGCACTTGAGCTAAGTCGAAATTCTAGGGCGTCGTTTGCTGAGAATTCTCGAGTGAGTTTGCAGTGCTGGTGAGCGACAGATCGGCGAGGGATTACACTGATCCGAGGCCGAGAATACATACATCAGAGAGGCAGATCTGAACCAGGCAGCGGAGAGGCCAGCAAGAGTGACGCAGCCCCGCCAGGCTGACGCAGAGGCAGTGCAGGGGCTGATGCAGAGGCAGTGCAGGGGCTGACGCAGAGGCAGCGCAGAGCCCAAAAGGGTGACGTAGGGGCAGCCTGTGCTACGTAGAGGCCACGCTGGGCAAGAAAGGCTAACGTAGAGGTTGGAGGGGCAGCGCTGGGGTTCCAGTGGGCTAAAAAAGGCTCGTATTCAGTTATTCCTTAAGGGTTTGTATCAGCCATATTTTCTGTCTCCGAGTGATAAGGTACAACTTCCGTGAAACTCTCTGTCGAGCAAACCACTACTGGTGCCCTAGATGAATTCAGATATTCTGCTTAATAAATAAAACCCTCAAAGAGTTGTTGCACCGGTTTTCCTGCATTGGGTTGTTCCGAGGACATTTGTCAGAAAAATAATGTGTCCTTTGTCATATGTGCGCTATGTTTCAGTAAATGATCTGTATATGTGTAGGCTGCAAATTGTGTTCACTTTGATGTTTTTCTTAATATTACAGTAAAATAACTTGTGCATAATAAAACAAGTAGGAGAAGTAAATCAATATTCTACAATAGGGTTTCTGTGTTCAGAAATTTTCACATGGTATCAGAGCGATTGCAGATCAAGCTGAAGCCATCAGCAAGAGGCTAAAGAATTTTTGCTGCAGTAGGGCAGCTGAAGCTCACAGATCCAGGAAGAGGCAGCGCAGCACTAGAGGGACAGCGCAGACCTAGCAGAAGGGTGACGCAAAGCTGACGTAGACCCTAGTGGGTGACGCACAGCCTGCCAGGCTCACACTAAGCTGACGCGGAGGCTGACGTAGTCCAAGCTAGAGTGACATTGTGCCAATTGCCAAGGCTGGAAGTGCAGCTTCTGATCTTCAAAGTTGCTGGTGGGGCATCGTGTTGATTTTTATAGCATCCGGAAGTGTTCCAAGTCTCAAACTTTGCAGGTAGGCTTGGACAACAGCATTCCAAAGAACCCAAAAACAGTTTGTGGAAATTCCACTCGGTTCATGACTTATTAAAATAATTAATTATTTTAATGGAGACCCTAAGTCTAAACTTAGGGAAATGAAATAATTAAAGGGTATCAATAAGTTAGAGTGTGAATCTTCTAGAAAACATAGATCAAGTCAAGTTTTAATCTTAGCTATTGATTAATCTTTTAATCTGGGTTGTTGGTTCTCCAACGGGAAGATTATAAAAGAAGGCTTGAGGGTCATTTGGAAAGGAAGTCGCGCATACACTCAGTACCCGAAGGAGATCGATTCTGAAGTAAGAGAATTTGATTTCAGTGGGAGAGTTGCAAGGCGAGGAGTTTGCAGAAGCAGAAAGAGGAGGGAGCCAGCAGTGATCGAGATTAGGGACGGAAGGCAACAGTAGGCCACTAGAGGCAGCTTGAGGTTGCAGCACAGGGAACCCATGCAGACTTACGCAGTCCAATGCTGGGACTGCATAGTGAATCACGAAGACAAACATAGGGGCCAACAGGGGTTGATCAAGGTGTCAGAGAATTACCCGAGGAAGCCAAAAATTCAGTCTTAGGTGTTTCAGAATTTATCTGCCATTATATTTTCCTGTAAAGATATCATTTGTTGAAGAATTAATAAAACCCTCATTTGTTGCACCGGTTTTCCAGCATTGAGTTTTTCCGGGGACAATTGTCCAAAAATAACTATGTACACGTGATTGATTCTTGTGCTTATGTTCCCTACTGTTTATTTCTCTGCATATATATTTGTGAATGTTGCAGTAGTATTTATTTTGATATTGGCCAGAAGATTTCTAAATAATAACTTATTTCTGAATAGTAAGTAGGAGAGATAAATCTATCACTGCAACTACATATTTTCTAGTTTGAAAATTTCACACATCGGTTTTGTCAGTGCATAACAGTGCCTAGCAAAGTTGACAAAGTAAGGGGAAACAGTCCCTCAGCAGATTTTCTTGCCAAGAAATCTGAGATTTGATCATGAGGAGTGATCATAGAGGGTTGATTCGACAGAATTGACGAAGGATTTCCGGGAGAGAAGTCATTTGTCAGAGGGAGCATACTCTCTAGAGGGTTTCTATTGCCAAGAAACCCAGATCCTGTCTTCTGTTGAGTGCAGCAGCAGTAGAAGGGAGAAGAGAACTTGCTTCGATAGTTTGAGCAGAGATGGCCCCATATGGACTGAGAAATCAGGATAGGTTAGACGGTGCGTCTAACTTTGCTATCTAGAAAGCCAGAATCCTGACAGACCTCGAGGAGTATGGCATCAGAGATCATGCTGAGAATGTCCTAGCTGTGCCGACCAATGTTGATGCTCTAAAGAAGTTCAATGAAAATCAGGCACTGGCTAAGCGCTCGATCATAGATGGAGTGAAAGATCACGTGGTTGCGCACAATGCCGAGAAGAAGATAGCAAACGAGGTGTGGACAGCATTGACCACGCTGTATCAAGGTAGCTTCGTCCAGAGGAAGATGCTTCTGGAGAATCAAATGCAGATGTTCTAGATGCACAAGGGAGAGGAGATCGATCCCTTCCTCTTCAGATTGCAGACTATCCGAGACCAGTTGATTGACATGGTGACAACTCTGAATGATTAATTTGAGCCATTGATTATGTTTTAATCCTAGTCGTTGGTGTTCCAACAAAGGATTATAAGAAGAAGTCGATGGGTAGATGGAGAAGACACCACTGCAGATACTCAATTGCCCAAGCAGTTCGATTTTATCAATGGCAGTGATTCAGCAGAGAAAATAGAGCCAGAGGGTGAGTAGCAGGTGGTAGAGGAGGGTAGCAATATTCCGAGAGGAAGTTTTCCAGCTCCAGGAAGAGGCAAAGGAAGGAAGGCCGAAATCCCCACAGGGTCTACATAAGCATTGAGCAGAGGGTGATGCAAGAGGCTCAACGTAGAGGCTACGGAGGTAATTTCATAGGCAGAAACAAGTTGTGTGTTTAGAGAAAATTATCACAATAATTTTTAGTATTTTCCTCATATTAGATTGCCAGTTGAGCATCTAAATTATTTTACTCAGAATTGTTGCCGAAGAATAATAATAAAACATTCATCTGTTGCACTAGTTTTCCCGCATTAGGTTTTTCCGGGGAAAATTGTCCAAAATAACTATTTCAAAATTTCTTGTGCGTGTGTGCTAAAATTTCTCAATTTTTCAATATTTTATTTTCCGCAGTATTTTTATGGTGAAAATTGCAGTTGTGATTTTATTCGTTGTTTGTCGTAGCAAATAAACTGCATAATTAAATTTACAATTAGAAGAATAATTTCCAGTTGCTGCAATAGATAAAATTTCCACATGGTATCAGAGCACAGTTGATTAGTTGGAGAGCTCAGAAACAAACGAAAGGAATTTCGTTGCTCAACAAGGGTAGTAGGCCGAAATTCCCAGGGGTAGCATAGTCCTTTTGCCAAGAGGTCGAGTTGCTAGAGGAAGTTCGATTTTTCTGAGAGGGACAGAAAAATTTGATCCTTCTAGATCGAGTACTTCTAGAGGCAGAGGGAGCAGCTCAGTTATTTCGTTGGGCGGATCTCGAGTTGGACGCAGAGAGATTTTTGCAGCAGTTACTAGAGCAAAGCCAGCATCGAGTGAAATAGGAAAAAGCACATTGTAAATTCTTTAGCATAACCATGGACAAAATTAACATTCAGGAGGCTTCAGATTTGTTTTCCAAGTTGGAAGATGAATTTGCTTGCTTGTCAGGATCATCTTCACAAGGTGTCTAGTATATAGACAGTGGAGCTTCAGCTCATATGACAGGGGTTAGAGGATATTTCTCTAGCTACGAGAAGGAGAAGATGGACTTCCAGATTACTATGGAAAACAAGACAAAATGTACTCCAATAGGGAGAGGTACCATAGATTTTCAAAGGGAGTCAGGAGCAAGTACCAGTGCTACAAATGTACTGCATGTGCCAGGTTTAGGTATGAACCTGATTTCAGTATCCCAATTACAGGATAAGGGGTATGATATTCACTTTGTAAGGAAGAAAGTGTATGTCAAACACCCAAGCTAGAAGAAGGTAAGACAAATTGGAGTTCGAAGCAACAGTTGTGCCGATTGCAGCTCGAATCTCCAATGGCACTAATAGGCAGTGACAGTAGCGGTGGGAAGGAGCTTAATGAGTTATGGCATAGGAGAATGGGACATCTACACCATGGAGCACTCAAGATGCTCAGATAAACAGTAACAGGGGTTCCAGAACTTGGCACAGAACACGATGACATGTGCAAGGGATGAGTACTTGGGAAATATGCCAACGCAACATTTCCAAGAAGTGACAACAGAGTAGATGGTGTGTTAGGACTTATACATTCATATATTTGTGGCCCCGTGTCCACTAAAGCTCTAAGTGGTGTCGAATACTTCGTCACCTTTATTGATGACCATCCTTGGAAAACCTGGATCTACTTCTTGAAGACCAAAGATGAGGTCTTCAATCGTTTCAGAGAGTTTAAGTCTCTCGTGGAGAATGCGACAGGGAATAAGATCAAGGTAGTTCACTCAGATAATGGTGGAGAATATATTGATAAAGACTTCACAGATTTTTGCATGAAAGAAGGCATCAGAAGAGAATGGACAACTCCATATAATCCACAGCAGAATGGGGTAGCAGAGAGGAAAAACATAACCATAGTTGGGGCTGCAAAAGCTATGTTGTATGACTAGGATTTGCCCAGATTTTTATGGGAAGAGGCATGTAACACGGCAGTATATATCCAGAATAGGACTCCTCATAGAGCATTGGGGAAGAAAACGTCAGAAGGAGTCTTCACAGGGAAGAAGCCAAAAGTCAGTCACTTCAGGATATTTGGCAGCGTTGCTTATTACCACATGCTATATGAAAAACGCACCAAATTGGAACAGACTGCAGAGAAGGGATTTCTCTTTAGGTATATCGAGACCTCAAAGGCATACAGGATCTACATTCCTAGCAGTAAGAAGATTGTAGTGAGATGAGACTTGAAGTTCAGGGAGGACTGAACTTTTAGGAGATCTCGAGAGATGCCTGCAGGTGATCAGAATCAGTCAGTAGAAGCTCCTTTGGTTCAGCAGCAGGGGCAGCCAATGAGACTGGCAAGAGGACAGTCACAGGGATCAAGTACAATGACTAGCACCGGTATTTCCTCGAGGCACGAGACCTGGGGAGTTCTCAGCAGACGAAGTAGCAGGGGCAGAATGAGGAGTTGGTTGAACCTCCCACCACTAATGGTCGAGCCAGCAAATAAGTTTGTCAGACATTAAAAGATGCAAAGGAGTTTATTGGAACTCCTAGGACAAACAAAAGGTAGCGCACACAGCCTGACAGGTACCAAGCACTGGTGGCTCAGATTGCAGAACCTTCCAGTTTTCAAGAAGCTGCATAGCATCAGGTGTGTGTAGATGCCATGGTAGAAAAGTACATCTCTATCATGACGAATGATGTTTGGGAGGTGGTGCCAAGACCTAAAGACAGGTATGTTGTAGGTTCTAGATGGATCTACAAGATCAAGTATGTTGCAGATGGTAATGTGGAGAAGTACAAGGCTAGGTTCATGGCAAAGGGGTATGCACAGAAAGAATGGATAGATTATGAGGATACCTTCACCCCAGTTGATAGATACACCTCTATCTAGTCAATTATATCCCTAGCAGCTCATATGAGATGGTAGATTCACCAGATGGACGTCAAGACAACATTCCTGAATGGGGTGAGGAAGAAGTGTACATAGAACAGCCAGAGGGCTTTGAGACTCATGAGAGGCAAACTCATATGTGCAAACTGAAGAAAGCTCTATAGGACTCAAGCAGGTTCCCAGGGCATGGTATGGTCGAATTGACAGCTACATGCAACAGATGGGATTCGTCAAGAGTGACGTAGATCCCAACCTTTACTATTTGATGGTAAAGGGTGAGCCACTCATCCTAGTTTTGTATGTGGATCATATCCTTTTGACAGGATAATCAGGGCTCATAAAGGACTGCAAGAGGGACCTGGCAACAAGTTTGACATGAAGGATTTGGGGTTGATGCACTATTTCCTAGGATTGGAAGTGTGGCAAAAGGATGGAGAGATATTCCTTGGGCAAGGAAGATATGCCATAGATATTCTGAAGAGGTTCAAAATGTAGGATTGTAGACCCATGTTTACGCCCATGATCACCAACTGGAAGCAAATAGATGCATCAGATGACAAGGATGTCGACCTTATCTTGTATAGACAGCTTATTAGGTCTCTCATGAATCTGGTCAACACTAGGCTAGATATTTGCTTCGCAGTCAATACCCTAAGTTAGTTCATGTTAGAGCCGAAGAGGGTACATAGGGTAGTGGTGAGGCATATTCTAAGGTATGTGCGCGACACATTCGAGTATGGGTTGAGATATAATCGAGGGGATGATGTCAGACTTTGTGGGTTCACAAATGCAGATTGGGAAGGCAGTTCAATCGATAGGAAAAGTACCTCTGGTTACTGCTTCAGTGTTGGATTAGGGATGGTTTCTTGGTGTAACAGGAAGCAAAAGTCAATAGCACTGAGCTCTGCAAAAGCAGAGTATATGGCAGTCAGCACAACTACGTGCAAAGCTATATGGCTTCGGAAGTTGCTAGTAAGTTTGTTCAAGCAGAGGATGGAGGCGACCATTGTCTACTGTGATAATCAGAGTTGCATAAAGCTCTCTGAGAATCCAGAGTTTCATGATAGGTCAAAGCACATAGATATTCGATGTCATTTCATCAGAGATTGTGTACAACGTGGATCGGTCCAACTACAAGATATTCCCACTAAAGGGCAAGTTGCAAATATACTCATGAAAGCTCTACGGAGAGCTAAGTTCGTCTATTTTAGAGAACTGATGGGTATGGTAGAGAACCCGTTTCAGTAGCAAGGACAGATTACTTTGGATAATTCTTAGTTGCAGCAGCAGCAAATGAGAGGGAGTTGCAGTACAGATTCAGTGTTGGCAGCAGTGCAGCAGGGTCAGCAGTAGCATACATCAGAGTTGCGCAGTAGTTGATGGGCAGCAATAGCCAAACATCAACAAAGTAACATGA
Organism: Pinus albicaulis; assembly: GCA_034641835.2. Taxonomy (NCBI): domain Eukaryota; kingdom Viridiplantae; phylum Streptophyta; class Pinopsida; order Pinales; family Pinaceae; genus Pinus; species Pinus albicaulis. The sequence goes on from MU968317.1 coordinate 20,810,560, forward strand.
GATGATGCAGAGACAGGGTGTTGTGGCAGCATGTGCAGCACTAGAACACATTCCTCGCTAAGAGGAAGTGTTAGTTTTTGTAGCATCACATGTGTTCTAGCCATGAAATTTTGTGGAGAGGCTAGAATACATGAGATCTCCAAAACCCATAAATCGTTTCTGGCAATTTCACCTAGAAATGTCTCAATTAGATTATTAACCATTTTTTAAATATTTCCCAAGTCTAAACGTAGGGAATATGGTTAGTTAATCAGTATTAATTGAGATCAGGTGAGAATCATCTAGAAACTCACACGAATCGGCAGTGAAATAATCTAAGCCATTGATTATGTTTTAATCTTGGTCATTGGTGCTCCAACAGAGGATTATAAGAAGAAGTCGATGGGTAGATGGAGAAGATACTAGTGCAGATATTCAGTTGCCATAGCAGTTTGATTTTTTAGTGGCAGTGATTCAACAGAGAAGATAGAGCCAGAGGGTGAGTAGCAAGTGGTAGAGGAGGGTAGCATCATTTCGGGAGTAAGTTTTCCAGCTCTGGGAAGAGGTAAAGGAAGGAAGGCCGAAATCCCCACAGGGTCTACATAAGCACTGTGCAGGGGTTGACACAGGAGGCTTAGAACAGAGGCTAGGGAGGTAATTTCAGAGGCAGAAATAAATTATGGGGTGCGAGAAAATTCTCATAATAATTTTGCTAGTATTTTCCTCAGATTAGATTGCCAGTTGAGCATCTAAATTATTGTACTCAGAATTGTTGCCGAAGAATAATAATAAAACCCTCATTTGTTGCACCGGTTTTCTAGCATTGAGTTTTTCCGGGAACAATTGTCCAAAATAATTGTCAAAAGTTCTTGTGTGCTAGAATTTCTCAATTTTTCAGTATTTTATTTTCCTCGGTACTTTTATGGTGAAAATTGCAGTTGTGATTTTATTCGTTGTTTGTCGTATCAAATAAACTGCATAATTAAATTTACAGTTAGAAGAATCATTTCCAATTGCTGCAATAGTTAAAATTTTCATAGATCTTGCTAAACAACTTGATCTTTATGTATGCCCAAGCAAAGATTTGACCATGACTGTCGCTACTGGGAAAAATTTTGAAGAGATAGGAGAATGTCATAAGGTTTCAATTCAAATACAAGAACTAGAACTATAGATAGATTTATTTGCCCTGCCGCTAACAAAAATGGGTAAAGTGCTAGGAGCATAATGGTTAATACAATTAGGTACCTATACTACAAAACTAGAAGAATGGTTCAAGGAGTTTAACTGGCAAGGATGACATTATAAATTATATGGTGCTATCACTTCCAGCTTCAAGGAAAGTGCAAATACACATGAGGACTTCACCAACTCACAAGGCACAAACAAAGTCAAAGTAAAAGATGCAGCAGAATGGTTAATACAATTAGGTACCTATACTACAAACCTAAAAGAACAGTTCAAGGAGTTTGACTGGAAAGGATGACATTATAAATTATATGGTGTTATCACTTCCAGCTTCAAGAAAAGTGCAAATACACATGAGGACTTCACCAACTCACGAGACACAAACAAAAGTCAAAGTAAAAGATGCCATTCCATAGCATTATGTTCAACTAGAGAAAACCCTTCTCTTTATAATTTGAGGACAAAGCATCTCTAAAGGGGGTGGCAATGTTATGAATATAAAATTCATTAAAAATATATTAATTAAATAATCTTAAAATAATAATATTAATAATAAATTAAATTATTTAATGATTATTAATTATGAAAGGCAAAAGTCAAAAGTTGTGACCATTCACCTTTGCGGCTAGTCAATGCCTATATAAGCACACCGCCACGAAGGATGTAAGCACCATTCAATTCTTATTTAATAATACAACTACTTACTTACACATACATATGTGAAAATTCTATTAACCTCTGGAATCCTACTACAGCAACTGGAAGATATTCACCTAATTGTTAATTTTCTAACTTAACAATATATTTGCAGTTTACTATGGCAAATACTGAATACATCACACTGCAACCTACACAAATAAATTGCGGAAGAAATACAAGTGTGGAAACAAAGCTGGACAAGGATAGATCACACAGCCATTTGACACAGTTAATTTTGGACTAATGTCCCTGGAAAAACCCAATGCCGAAAAACCGGTGTAACAAATCTAAGGGTTTATATATTATGCAGTAAATAGTCTTTAGTACAAATCTATGATTGACACACCCGTCAAATCATACAGAAAAACTGATAGAAGAGAACTTGTGAGACAAACCTCACTCCTCCACGGGAACCCGGCATTGATCTGCACCAAGACTAGACTTCCCTACGCTGCCTCTGCGTAGTGACTGCATCACTCTGAGCAGTCTTTGCGTCACAACAATGGCTACCCTCTGCCTCTGCGTTGGTCTCTCTGCTGGCTGGAGACTGAGGCTTTCTGGTCTCCGGAAAATCTCTCCGGGATCTAGCTCTGGCCCGATGTTGTCTCCTCAACAGGAAAACGACTTCCCTTCAGCCTCTGCGCAGTGTCTACGTAAGCACTGCGTCACTGACTCTGCGTTGTTGTTGTGGCTCTCTCTGTCTCTGCTACTATGCACTCTCTGACTCAGGATTCTTTCCAACCAGAATTACTGCCCCTCTCTGCAAACGATTTCACAATCAAATTTTCTTCTTGAGCACTGCTCACTAAAGAAATCGATCTTTGATCTCCGCCAAATGTATTTTCCAAATGACCCTTCAAGCCATTCTTATAGTCTTCTCGTAGAGACTTCAACGGCCTAGACTAGATCTCTAATCAACAGCTAAGATTAACCTTTGACTTGATCTGTTTTTTATAAATCATTCTCACTCATTCTATTAATTCAGTTTAATTCTTTTATTTTCTTAAGTTTAGACTTAGGGTCTCTTTAAAAATAATTAATTATTTCTATGGAATACAATCCGTGTGGAATTTCACCAAACGATTTCTGGGTTATCTGGAATACATGTGTCTAAGCCTCTCCACAAAATTTGAGACTTAAAGCACATCCAATGCTACACCAAATCAACAACATACAGAGTCTATACACAATTACCTTCTTCTCTGCCCAGATACCTGCTCCAACTGAATCTCTAACTCATGCTCATCAATTGTGTCTTCACCTCAACACATAAGCTCAATTCATAACTTTTCTAAGCTAAGATCAACGGTCAAAATTAACTCATCAAGTTAACTACAGATAAATTACTTATCTTTAGTTAACTTTCTTATCTTTAGCTTTCTTTTACTTTAACTCAAGTATCAGTCATAAATTTAGTTTGCATTACATGCATGACACATGTAACTCATCTGCATGCATGCAACTCTGCATCTAGCATGCAATTCACTTGCACACTCCGTGTGTCACATGCAATCAACAAGAAAACTCCACCTGTCACATGCAACTCACATGCATGTCTTGCATGTTGCATGCAAGCTCCTAAAGAGGCAAAACAAGGTTCTTCTAGTTAAGACACAAGGCTAGAAAACCTTCCGCAGCTACAGAAATAAACACATTTATTTCAAGGAATACCAAACATATGATTAAGGCATTCATCATATAAGTTAAAGCTTTGTAAGTACTTGCAAGGTGAGGCATACATTGCTTGATTGCAGCTAACATTACACGTTGCCACCTGTCAACCCGATTTTCACTGATCAAAGTCGATCTCTCTGTCAGCAATGGTGTAACGCTACTTGCTCCCAGTTCCTGAAAAGTTCTCCAAAACAGCACTAAATTATAACATTGACAACCATACAGAGCATGAGTAAATTCGAATTTCAAATACAAATAACACCACAGAATAATACATACAGTACATTTCTCTATAAGCCAATCAGCTCGACCTCCTTTCAAAGTACCTACACATACATAACCTCAGTTAAATATGTCAAAATTGTATTGCTAGCATGGTCAGAAGTTCTGAATTGAATTCCCTGCAATAATATAAATGGTAATTATTTAAAGTGGGAGCAATGTGCCTAATCTATATTGAGTTGTAACCCAGAAATTTGGAAAAGCTATAAAAAATTAACCCACCAAAAGCAGCGAATACATGCCATTGTACGCCAGTCGGAGTAAGCAAAAGTGGCTCCTCTAAAGCAACAATCTCTGCACTAGATCGTTCCACTCTCAACACAACTCCTTCAACTAATCCTCCCCTTGCATTGAAGAGCTCTACCCTTCCAAATTAAGACACATTTGGACTGCCTTCAGTACCATAGTAAATAGAAATCCAGAACTATTGCTAAAATGAGCAATAAAAACTTAGATCCATAAGTTGTCGCAATCTTATAGCAGATGGTAAATACAAGTGGAGTTCTTTAAGTAGTTTTCTCTAGTAAACATATATGATAACCATTTAAAATTCTATTGGATAAAGATACTAACACTTCCATGTTGGAGGAGAACTTAGCATTAAATGTATTTTTTATATTATGTAAACTTTATTGCACCAAGAGAATCAAGTTGCATTGTACAGCCCAGTATGAGGCAGACTATATGTCTATGTGTAACTCTGATGTCACATATGGTATAAGTCAGCCCAATATAATATTTAAAATAAAAATAAAAAAACAACAGCCAAGTATGGAGAAAATAATACCAAGCATTAACACACACACACCAATATTATGGATCTGAGCTAAGATGGATCTAAGTTGGACTTAGTAGACATTCGTGTTAGTAATATGGGTCTACTGTAAACATTGAGGTGTTACAGTTAAGTGTCAGGTGGTTCAACCACAATAAATGACTTAGGGTGATATACATGAAGTGTGAAATTTTATACATTAGAGGGTGGCAGTTGTATATTGGATAGCCTACTTTGGGTTCCCATAGATGCAGAAGTTGCAGAAGTGAGACATTGTGAAATTTATTTTTCCTACAATATGATTGGGTGAATAGAGTTGTGTTTGCAACCTATAAAATTTTACATGGTAACAGAGCAATATTGATTCTTTGAAGTTTTGGACCGTGATCAAAGGAAGACAATAATTTGTGTGATACAATGGTTCCAAAAAAACAGAACGAGTATCCTAGAGAGAAAAAGTTCAAATAGCAAAGGCAAGTCAATTTTTTTTAACAGGTATGATTATTTGAAGTTATGAAATGAAACTTAAATAATCATAAGGATGTGGAAATAAAATTATTTTCACATACAAAATGCATTTAATCAAAAGTACTTGGCAAAGAATAATAGACAAAAAAACAACATTCCTCACAACGAAAAGCAAAATTCTAGATCTGCCAAACTGATGGCTTGATGCAGTGACTCAGTTGACAGGCACAAAACTCATGTTTCAGACCAACAAACAGAATACAAATGAGAGAAAAAATTACAGAAGAAGAATTAACTAGAATAAAACCTATGTTTGAAAGCAATTGGGCCATGAGAGACACGTCTGGAAATAATAGTGAAGGTTATGTTGTAGTTTTTTGGAAGAACAAAGGCACAAAACAGATGATTGAAACAAAATGAGTAACATTAGCAATAAAGGCAAAGAAAAAAATGCCCAGACAAGAGTAAACAGAGACATCCACTATCAGTGACTAAGCAAAACAAAATGGGCAAAAATATTGAAGACCTATCAATAGACGAAAAGATTTGAAAAATGTCCACAAAAGACCAATGCTCAACATGGACATGTTCCACCATCACCTTGGGTTTTCTTTTCTATGTAGCCCTCCCAAACAATAGCCTTTATCGTTCCCACCTACAACACACTCATTTGAGTACATTAGGGAGACTAAATTTGAATATATGTGAACAGCAAACTCTCAAAGGCAGAAAAGAAAGGACAGCAGGGATGTTCTGATGCAGGAGCATTAGGCAAAGAGAAAATACATTGTATTTTATTAGAACTTAAGGGTTTTTAAGTTTTTAGAGGATCTAGATTTTTATGGATGATTTGAGTGGGTTTTAAGTATTTTTAATTAAATATTGTAAATAATTCTCAAATGTTTGAGAATATGAGAAGAATTTGATCAGTTGAGGATGTAAAGGGATGAGAGATTTTTCTAAATATTAATTTAGAAATTAGTTTCATTAATTATGGGTGAGAGAGGATCCTTAGGGATTCAAGAGTGATTTTAGGATTTTGTTGAGAAGTTGAAAGGATTGAACTTAGATTAGATCATTCTAAATTGTATAAATTATTAAGCCTCAAAGGCATTGAAGATCAGAGAGAGTGTGCATAGAGGAATAGAGGAGAGAGCAGGGGTTTCTATTTAGAAGCCTTCGGGCAGATTGTAAAAGGGCCAATGATTTGGAAATCAGGCCAAGGAAGGAGATTGTTATGTAAGTATTGTGTGTATTAATACAGCATTTGCTTTTCTGAAGTTTATGCCCATTATTGAGTTTGTGTAGGATTGAATTTGTGTGTTCAATGCATGAAGGGGAATTCGATCTTTTTTGAATTCTGGAGTTATTATGTTGTAAGGGAATTTGTATTTTAGTCCCTATGGAAGAAGTTCAACGTTTGCAGAATTCCATTTAAGACTATTCGATAAAATCGATTGAATCGATTAGATTCGATCTTTGATTGTTAGTTACGGTGGCAGAGACTCGAGAGGGTGTTCTCGCCTTCTTGGTTTCGATCGGTCTATATCCGTTGGGTTAAGTGAAACGCATTTGATCCACGGGTTTGTTGATGAATTATATGTGTTTGACCTGTGGAAGGTTCCAATAAGAACAACGAATTTTTGTAAAGGACGCAGTGTTACTACGACAACTGGTCATTCATATACTTTCTGTGCTAATCTCTATCTGTTGAAATGATGTCTCAATTGTTGAGTAATGCGTAGGAAATGTTCAGATTTTGTGAACCTCTGGTTTGTTAATTCTGCACATCACTGAACGTTTTATAAAGTTGTGTAGAAATTCGAAAGGGCTTGGACGATACAGTCATCGATCAATAGATGGATTGATGACCCAACAAATGTTTTAAATAATATTCTGAACCTTATGGTTGAATAAAAAGCCAGATGTTAAATCCGGTCAAGCAGAGATCGATTGGGAGTCAGCGCAGAACCAGGAACGGAACAGTAGAATCCTGAGATGTAGAGCGTTAAACGCAGAGTAAGCACTGAACTATGATGCGTTGGATGTGAATGCCAGAGTTCACGCGTGGAAAGATCGCAATGGAATTGTGAAGCGAACAGCAAATCGAAATGATAATTGAATGGGCCAGATGTATAATTAATGTGGTGCGCTGGTAAATTATGATTGAATGTTATTCGGCTTTTAAATAAAATCTGAGTTTATGTGAATTGCCACAGCGGGAGATCATGCACAGGGCATTGGCATTAGATCGATGATTGAAACGAATGTATTGAAACCCACATTATCAAAGTCCAATTCGTTTGAAGAAGAGCGAATGCAAATGTGAGCAAATCGTGTGGAAAACTGTGAAGTCAAGGTGACCAAACAGTGGATAATGATGGTCAAGATGTTTTATATAGGTGGAGCTTCGATTTGTGTGCGGATCAGTCACTGGCGGAATTGGTGAGTAAGCTCTTGTTAAATTTATAACCCAAAGTAGCTTTGGAATATCATGGATACATGGTGAAATGAAAGTATAGCAAGTGAGATATGTTGGGTATGCCACAGGTAGAAAGGCTTAAATTATTGGCATGATAATGTGTAACTTAAAGAGTATAGATATATTAATGCTTGTTAATATCCGGATTTGCAAGTGTATATCTCATTGTAAATGTGAGATTTCAAAAGCTATGGACCATCATTATTTGGAATGCAAAGTTCGAATATTTATTCGAATAGTCATAAGAAGGGTTTATTGAATAAGACCAAGTATGACATGAGAGGGATCTCGCTTGGAATAAGCGAAGGAAGAATTTTTTTTGATAAAGGGAATTCGACTATGGTTTTATAACCATGTATTAAAATTGAAGAGATCTTCCTTGAAAGATTAATTTTTAAGCTTCCGCAAAAGTCTATGAAATTGCTAGTGAATGGAATTACTTGGCATGAATTTGGAATTGCATTTTTATGTGCATAACATTGGGGGAGATTGTGGGTATTGCAGGGTTTCCCTGCATCATGTGGTATCAAAGCAGGAAGGCTCTGTTGAAATTGAAGATGTTTTTTTTTCTGAATGAGTGCAGGAAGGTTCTGTTGAGAACTGAATTGTGTTTTATTTAAATGTGTGATGAAGATTGAAAGGAAGATCAGATTCTAAATCTGATATGCAAAGGTACACAATTGCAGTGAACAGGATTGCAGAAATGAATGGAGGACAAGATCATGCAGGATCTTAAAGGTGAGATAATTTTCTGATTTGAAATTTGTGATTAAGGTTTATGGTTGCAGAGAAGATGATGGCAGTGAACCTGACATTCAGCTAAAGGCTGGATAGGGAGGACACTTGCAGTGTTCTGAAGAGAAGGTGAGTTGAAGAGATAGCCCAGAGAGAGCAGACGAGAGTGCTCAAGAGGTTCCAGAGTTAGTGAACCAATACTTACCAAAAGACCAAGTCCAGTGAAGTGGATTGATGAGGTAAGTGACAGCAGGAGAGCTTGCTGTTGTAGAGGCTAGTGCAACTCATGGTGAGTGAGAAACTCATGGGGAAGATGATCATGGAGGATCAGAGAAGAGGTTCAGAGGAATGCCACAGAGGTAAGATGACTGATAAAGTCAGAGAAAGAGAAATTGCAATAATGAAGGTACAATTGCAGGTACTACAGGAATGGCTGCAAGAGCAAGAAAACCAGAAAGGAGGATGGATCTTTCCACTGAAGGGAAAAAGAGTGATTTGGCAACCATTGCAGATGAGGTTGAGGCAAAGTGAGATTACCATATTGAAGGAGGAACTTAGAGTTCTTGAGCTAGAGATGGAATTTGAAGATTCCACACACAGATCTGTCCAAAGAAAAGTGTTGGAGGAAGCAGTCAAGACTGAAAAGTCTTGCGGTTTTAAAACTAATAAGTTGTGTATGTTTGCAGGTACAGTACAGGGAGACGAGCAAGCTTTAAAGTTTGTTAAAGAGCAGGAGAGAGAATTGAATCTGAAGTCTGTTCAGATCAATGCTGAGATAGCAAGATCTCAGGAGGAAATGAAGACAAAGAAGTTTAATCAAAATATTAAAGTAGAAGAAGGAAGACCATCTGATCATTGGTCAAGAGCTGGTGAAGGTATGGAAAATTGTGTGAAGTTTCCAAGTTCTACTCCTAATGAAATTGTTGAATTGTATAGGAAACTAGATCTTCAGAAAAGAGAATTGGAGAGACAGAGGACTTATGTACAGGATAATTTGATGAGGAAGCAAGGCAGGAAGGTCTTCATGAATAGTGTTTATGAAGCAGATGATGGAAAGAAGGAGAGACTAGCTGATAGTCTCATGATGAATGCAAATCAGCATACTGATGTGCTGACAAAGGAGTTGGAAGAAAACTCAGAACAACATACTGAAGTGTTTCCAGAGGAAACTGAGGAGGAAGCCAGTAAAGATTTTCTGAGTCCTGAAGAAGACTTGGAACTGCAGAGAGAAAACTTGGTGATTGAATCAACAAGTGAGACCATTGGGTCTTGTGATTTTGAAGCTGACAATTTGATTGTGTTTACAGGTGATGCAGAAGAGAGTCCATCACTTGGAATTGTCTTGGAAGAAGAAGAACTGTGGCAGAAAGAAGGTGAGACAGTCATGTCTCATAAGCAGAGGCTTGTTACCATGGGTGACAAGAAAGAGTTGGCTTGTCTGTATAGCCAAGAGAAGACTGTGGGGCAAAATTTTGGAACTGCTACAGTGATAGAGGATGAGGCTACAGTGTTTGAAGAACTTGATTTGATTGCCAGAATCAATCAAGATGATGATGGACAATTACTGAAGATTGTCAAAGGGAAAGACGAAGGTTATGCTGGAACTAATTTGCAGCATGTTGATAAAATGCTTGAGAAGAAATGGCTGAAACGTTTGCTGGAGACATTTGAACCAGAGAAAGAAGTTGCAGGTGATGAACAAAATAAAAATGTTGCAGAGAGACAGGAAGTTTGGGAGGCAGCAACATGTGGGGTAGCATTTGCAGGAGTAAAACCAATATTAGCAACAATCGGGGAGGTAACAGCTGAGGCAACATTAACAACAGCAACATCAATGTTGGCAGCAAGAGGAGCAGTAACAGCAGAAGCAACTACAGCAGCTGAATTAACAGAAATTGGAGACAACAGTAGTAGGCTGGACATAGAGATTGAAAGCATCAGAAGACTAATGATGAAGGTGTCTCAGAAGCAGCAGAAAGCAGTGAGAAAGCAGAAGAATTTCAGCAAGGGAAAGACAAAAGCATAGTATGAAAGCATAGTTGGAGGCAGGATGCAGAACAAGATATGGAAACCTGGAGAAAAGCAGCAAGCAACAGCAAGAGCATTAGGCAAAGAGAAAATACATTGTATTTTATTAAAACTTATGGGTTTTTAAGTTTTTAGAGGAGCTAGATTTTTATGGATGATTTGAGTGGGTTTTAAGTATTTTTAATTAAATATTGTAAATAATTCTCAAATGTTTGAGAATATGAGAAGAATTTGATCAGTTGAGGATGTAAAGGGATGAGAGATTTTTCTAAATATTAATTTAGAAATTAGTTTCATTAATTATGGGTGAGAGAGGATCCTTAGGGATTCAAGAGTGATTCTAGGATTTTGTTGAGAAGTTGAAGGGATTGAACTTAGATTAGATCATTCTAAATTGTTTTATATAGGTGGAGCTTCGATTTGTGTGCGGATCAGTCACTGGCGGAATTGGTGAGTAAGCTCTTGTTAAATTTATAACCCAAAGTAGCTTTGGAATATCATGGATACATGGTGAAATGAAAGTATAGCACGTGAGATATGTTGGGTATGCCACAGGTCGAAAGGCTTAAATTATTGGCATGATAATGTGTAACTTAAAGAGTATAGATATATTAATGCTTGTTAATATCCAGATTTGCAAGTGTATATCTCATTGTAAATGTGAGATTTCAAAAGCTATGGACCATCATTATTTGGAATGCAAAGTTCGAATATTTATTCGAATAGTCATAAGAAGAGTTTATTGAATAAGACCAAGTATGACATGAGAGGGATCTCGCTTGGAATAAGTGAAGGAAGATTTTTTTTTGATAAAGGGAATTCGACTATGGTTTTATAACCATGTATTAAAATTGAAGAGATCTTCCTTGAAAGATTGATTTTTAAGCTTCCGCAAAAGTTTATGAAATTGCCAGTGAATGGAATTACTTGGCATGAATTTGGAATTGCATTTTTATGTGCATAACATTGGGGGAGATTGTGGGTATTGCAGGGTTTCCCTGCATCATGTTCTACCATATTCTAACTATTTGAAGGGATGTTCTACCGTCCAACAAACATTCTTTCTATGAGAAGTTGGAAAACTGTCGATTCTTTCATTTATGTGGCTGGAATAGTTAGAGCAGAACTTAGACATGAATTAGGGGTTGATTGTTTTCACATTCCCATAGATCATGACACATGGATGCAAAGGACCATGCAGAGGTGGATTGAGCATCACTGGTGGCTTGAGACTTGTTCCAGTTAATTTCTCGTTATTTTTCATTGTGGCAGACTTGACTCTTTACTATTTAAATAATGATGAATGCAATTACATGGTTATCATTATATCTATTTTGATTAAATTGTGTAATTAATAATTGTCAACTAGATCATGGATCCTGATAATTTAATTGTATAAATTTGTGATGAATTATGTTTAAAAAGATCTCGATTTTTTATATCATTTTATGTATTTAATATTTCGGATGGGATCCCTTATGTCTGGGACCCGTACATCCCTATGACATCCTCTAAATTTTGAGGGGCCTCTCCACATGTCCCCAAGATGCATTCTCATCCTCCCCACTATTACCTCTCAGTTTCACTTCAAGAATATCTAATTTTCTTTGCAAATTTGTTCCAGCATCTCAACCAATATCATGCATATCACTAGATAATGTCAAAGTCCATGGCTTTGTGATCAATTGTGCCATCGCGGTGATTTTTATCATGTATCATGATCAGCTAAAACTGTGACTATTGTATCTTATGAATTGTACTAGACTATGCCTAGTGATCTATGTAGTGTTTTTTTTCATCTAGGTGGTTTCTCAAACCCTTCAGGTTTGTCATGGTCCATACTCTTAGTCCCCACTTATTAAATCTTGAACTTATCACCCAGCAATTAATTCCTAGCATATTATTACAGATCTACTGAATAAAAGCACAACTACGTTTTTAACGCAATTATTCAGTGAAAGAAAAAATATTAATCAATCTCAATCACATATGACACAATTTTTTCCCAATCAACTATTCATTAACTTAATAATCTAAACCTACTTAGGCTCCCATCGTGGAATAATGGCCCAACTATGGAAAATACATTTACAATATACCATGGATCTGATCCAACTGATCAGACCCTAGATCTATCCTTGATCTGCTTGGCTAATTTGGATCTCCAATGTTGTACTCCTACACCTTCCTTAACCCAACACACTTGAGTATCTCACTCCTCACTCCTCACTTGGGTATCTCACTCCAATGTTATGGATGGCCGAGATTAGATCTCGCCTCACTTGAGATCAATTATTGAGATTAAAACACAAAGCTAAAGTAAATACTTTACTTTTCCTAAATTTCTTTAGCCCAATAGCCAACATAATTAATTATGTGTTTTTGCTAAGTTTGACGTAGGATAAGTTACAATTGCATCTTACTCAATACTTGAGCAAGCGTACTAAAGAGCCTTTGGGTGACCTTTGCACATCTAAACACTTAGGCCTATGCAAAAGCACCTGTTAAAGCTACAAACACTCCCTCTTAGCAAGGGATAATTTCGCCACTCGAAACTAGCTCTGATCCTACATCTACCGCCATAGCCACTCCCTTGAACTGTGAAAATTCGGAATCCGAATCGCTACTTCAGTAACTTATAGTATTTCTTCTACTAGTTAATCTTGAATCAAGTTATTTACGGTGTTACATAGTAAACATCGAAATAAATTCTATTGCAACCTTCACAACATAAAAAATATTGTGGAAACAAAATACTAAACAGGAAAGAAAGAAACACACACAAATATACCATTGTTTTTGGCCTAATGTCCCTAGAAAAACCCAATGTGAGAAAACCAGTGGAGCAGTTGAGGGTTTTATTATTATGCAGTAGTTTTCTGAATACAAATCCTTGGATGCCCAAACTGGCAATCTAATACAGAAAATAAACTGGCAAAGAGGTAGTGAGAAATTATCTCACTATCACTAGCGATCCAACACTGATCCGAGCTCTGGATGGCTTGCCCCACGCTGCCTCTACACAGTCACTGCATCACAGCCTCTAGGAAATGCATCACCCTTCCAATTGATCATTTTCTGACTCGAAACTTCGATCTCTGAACCTCCGGTTTCACACCCCGCCTCCCGGCACTAGATCTCGACTACTCCTCAGCAAAACTGCGTTGCCTCTCTGGACCTCTCGATGCCTCCTCTACAATGCACTCACCGTATCAGGAAAAACTTCCTCCGGCCAACTATCCCTACCCCTCACTGCAAGAATTTTTCTCGATCTCTCTCCGGCAATTGTTGCGCTGCTCTCTTGAGAATTCGATCTCTAGATCTCTCTCTCAATGTGTTCTCCAAATGCCCATCGAGCTCCTTATAATCTCTCGTTGACATATCAACGGCCAAGATTAAAACATAATCAAAGGCTAAGATTAACTGGGAGTTGCTCCTCATCTTTATCTAGAAGTTTCACATCCGACTTAATTAATACACTTTAATTAATCACACTTCCTAAGTTTAGACTTAGGAATACATTAAAAAATGATAAATTATTTTAATCAAGCCATATTTGGATGGAATTTCCCAAATTGATTTCTGGGTTTTGGAGAATGCATGTAACCCAGCCTCTCTAAAAAATCTCGAGGTTAGATCACATCCGATGCTACAATAATCAACACTCCCTCTTAGCGAGGAATGTGTTCTAGTGTTGCAACCTCCTAAACCACTCACTCTGACTTCTGCACCATCCCAGCTGCATTGCTGATGTCTGGTTGTTGTTGCGCACCAACTACTACGTTGCATCTACGCTGATGCTGACCCTATTGAACTGTTGTCAACTACTACATACGCACTGCAACTATATTGTTGCTTCCATTGCAACATTTGCAATTGTCTCTCATCTGTTGCCGCTGCAACTAAGAGATGTCCAGACTCCATCATATTGAACCAACTGTGTTCAGTCCAATGCATCTGTCAACTGAGTTTTGACTGCTGCTAGCCTCTGCGTTGTTGCTGACTCTACACTGTGCCAACTGCACTGTGAAAATTTCTTAATCTAAGAAATCGTATTGTTAATTCTCGATTTACTTCTCCTACTTGATTACATATACAAGTTATTAATCTGAATATTCAGAATTAACATCGAAGTAAATACAAATAATAGCCTACACATATAGATCAAATACTGAATAACATGATCAAATGACAAAGTGACACAGATTTTTTGGACCAATGTCCCCGAAAAAACCCAATGCGGGAAAACTGGTATAGCTAGCTCTGGAGGGTTTTATTATTATGCAGAATCTGAGTACAACAATTCTGGGCACCAAACTTGGTTGGCCCTACAGAGAAATATATATGGCAACAATACCTCTATCCTCAGAGATAGAAAATATGGTTGATTGACACCCTCAAACAAGATTTACAAAACTCGAGCCCTTTTTGTCCCACCGAAAACCCCAGTGCTACTCCTCAACCCTCTGCGTCAGCCTTCCTGGCCTATGTCAGCTTCTGCGCTGCTCTGGAAGGCCCTGCGTCACCCCTGAAGGGCTTACGTTGCCCCTGCGCTGCCCTGACTGGGCCTGTGTCAGCCCTGCATGGCCTTGCTGCCTCTGCGTGGCTTTGGTTGCCTCTGCATGGCCTTGGCTGCCTCTGCGTTGCTCCAGTATGTTGCCTCTCTGCCATTGTTGTACTCTTGGCCTTAGATCAAACCATCTCCTTGCCAATGCTGCCCCTCACTACACTTCAATTGCTTCTGAAATTCTTAGCAAACCACGCCCTGGAATTTCAGCTTGGCTTCAGTGCTTTGCCAGTGTGTGTGTGTTCTCCAACTGACCCCAAGTCCTTCTCTTATATTTTTCTCATTGAAACATCAACGGTCATGATCTAATCTCCAATCAATGGTTAAGATTGGAAGCTGCTTGATCCTCGTCACTTAAGTCAATCTCATCACATGTTTAATTTAATTCACTTTAATCTTTTAATTTTCCTAGGTTAGACTTAGGGTCCTTAATTAAAAAGATTAATTCTTTGAATCTCTTAAACCTGATGGAATTTCTTCAAACGCTTTTTGGGTCTTGGAGATCTCGTTTACTCCAGCTCCTCCACAAAATTTGGGAGCTAGAGCACATCTGATGCTACCCCAAAATCTCAACATGCATTGCTGCCAACTCTGCTCTGCTATGCTCAGTCTCAGACTGCTCCTAGGTACTGCATCTGTCACTCTGGCACTTAATTGCACCAACTGCCACTAGTCCATCCTGCTATTGTTGTTATGGGCTCCCATGGCAAGGTATTGATCCAAGAGGTGGACTCCTTTGGGATCTTGCCCATGTTGTAGCTCTTTGGGGCTACAGAACCATATCACCCCACCTCTCCCCTAGAGGTATCTCGGTGATCATGGAAAACTCTTCCTCCAATCTAGACGACAACCTTTCTATCTCAGCGGAGACATTCTGTTGTTGAGAAATTAGGGTTTTTTCTTTAATTTCTCCTTCACGATAATTACTTGTGATTTCGTTTTGCTTCTTTTACTTGCATCTTATCTTTGTTAGATTATTACGTTCTTCATCAATTCAATTATCAAATGCACAAGAGACACAAATATTTGTTAAAATTTGGGTACCAGAGGACAAGTGGTTCCCTAAAGCTTTGATCTTTGGCCTAGGGAAAAGTGTCCAAATTTATTTGTACTTTTCTCCTAAAGTGACTTTATAAGTGGTAAAGTCAATCTAATTTAAAAGTGACTTTATAAGTGATAAAGTTACATTCTAATTTTAAAGTGACTTTATTGAAGTCAATGAAAAATTAGAAAGTGAAAAAGTGACTATGGAAATAAGAGGCTAAGTGGGTCTTTATTTAAGTGGGTGAGTTAAAAAAATAGAAAGTGAGAATTAAATGCACATTTATTCTCATCCCTAGGTCTAAATGAATCTCAGCCATTAGATCTTAGGATTACCCAAAAGGTCATTTAGGGTAAAAGGAGAGGAGAAGAGGAAAAGATCAATTCAGTCTTTCATGAGCTATTCAGAGAAGAGAAGAGAGAGCAAGGAGAAAATTAAAAAGTTGAAGGAGGGCAGCAAGGAGATTTCAGCAATCCGTACAACAGCATTATTGGCACAAATCCCAAGGCAAAATTTGTACAGCAGGAGTTTCGCACAGATTTAGAGGAAGGAAAAGGCACATAAATCGAGGAAGCAGGACAATAGCTTCAACACAAATTTTGAGGCAAATTTTGGGCACGAAAACCAAGGAAAAGCACTGCTATTATTCCGGCACAAATTTCGAGAAATTCGTACAGCAGCTAGTAACACAATTTTCGAGGCAGATTTTTTGGCACGTTTTTCGAGGAAGTACGATTGTACCTTTTCATGCACTCTGTACAGCCATACGACTATACTACAGAATTATGAGCACGCTTATCAAGGGTAACAGTTCAGCATTTAATGTTCATTTATTGTTGTAATTTTTGTTTTGATGCTGCACATTTTCCGAGGCAGAGTGCAAACACGGAAATCAAGATAAGTTAAATTTGTGGTTGCTGCAATTTTCACTGTGTACTTCAGTTTCTCTGTAAAAGCATTTTCAGAAATAAAGAAGAGCTCTCAAAATGGTTTTCCCCAAGAGTTGTAGGGGGTTTTTCCAAGGTCACATTGACCAAAAATCACTGTGTTATTTTATGTGTGTGGCTGTCATAATTTGTTGTGTTTTATTTCTGCATTTTCCAGCAGTTGTGAAATCTCCAAATTTGTGTTTTCAGAAATTTCTGTCATTTCCATATTTTAGTATTTATGTCATGTTCAGATTTAAAACTATATGCATGGAGTGATAAGGAAAACTGATAACCGGAGTAGGGGTTGAAATTTCTACATGGTATCAGAGCTTGGTTGGTTGAAAAGTGTAGTTTGGGACAGCAAAGTGAAAATCACAGCAAGCTGATTTTTACACAAAAAACTAAACCTTTACCACAGATTCAAAAATTTCAGTTTGTTAGGACAGCAAACATGTCTTTGGGTTTGAGGGTGGAAGACAGGTTGGATGGGGAGAGCAACTACAATGCATGGAGGGAGAGAATCCAGAGCATCTTTGAGGAAGCAGAAGTCTGGGGCATTATGGTACATACCACATAGCACCCAGTAGCAGTACCTGCTGACCCTGTACAGTCAGCAAAGTTCAACAAAAAGAATGCTAAGGCAAAAAGACTGATTCTGGATGGAGTTAAAGATCATGTCACTCCTCATGTGAGAGGAAAGACTTATGCACATGAAATGTGGACAACCTTGACCAGTCTTTACCAGAACTCAAATGAAAACAAAAAAATGGTCCTAAGGGAGAAACTAAAGGCCATTAAAATGGCTAAGACTGATAGTGCTACAGCATACCTCGGAAAGATCACTTCAGCGAGAGATGAGTTGGCAATCGTAGGAGAGACCATAGCACCCACTGAGTTGGTGAAGATAGCCTTGAATGGTCTTCCCAAGACTTGGGAGATTTTTGTGGATGGCATTGTTGCACGTGAGAACCTTCTCGGATGGGAGAGGTTGAGGGATGATTGCATTCAGAATGAGATCAGAAAGAACCATCTTGGGGCAGCCAAACAGGTGGAGGAGGATGACAATGCGGCATTGATGGCAAGAGGCAAGAAGGGCAAAGGAAAGAAGCAAGCTTCCACCAGTGGAGGTGGAGGCAAAGGCAAAGGTAAAGGCAAGCAGGTGAACAAAGAGAAGGATTGTTCCAAAGGCAAATGTTGGAATTGTCCAAAGATGGGACACTACGCAGTTATGTGTCCGGAGAAGAAGAAGAAAAAGGGAAAAGAGAAAACCATGGCAACTTCTGCAAAAATAGAGGGCTTCTTAGAGAGCTTTGATCGAGAGTTTGGGTTCATAGCTTGTGAGGCCTCCAGCGCAGGATCACCTACCATACAGGTTCAGAGGGAGTGTGCACTCTCCTCCACTAGCAGAGCATCTTCTAGCATTTGGTATGTTGACAGTGGGGCTTCTCATCATATGACAGGAGTCAAAGAGTACTTCTCAGAGCTTTCAGAGAGTGATACTGCTATGGAGGTAGTACTTGGTGATGACAGCACTGTTAGAGCAGTCGATGTGGGGACAATGACATTTGATAGGGAACCCAAACCTCCCTTGAAAGTGTCAAATGTTCTATGTGTCTGGTATGAAGAAGAACCTGATATCCGTCTCAACACTTGAGGACAGAGGGTATGAGGTGTTATTCAGGAGAGGACAGGTGCTTATATATCCTAGGAGAACTCCAACTTCTTCAGCTAGAATGATTGGTGTGCGCCATGTTAAGGTGTACAAGTTCTCATTCCAGCCCCTGATGGCAATGAGTAGTAGCACCCAAGACAGGACCGACAGCAGATCTAGCAGTTCAGAGTTGTGTGAGATTTGGCACCGAAGGATGGGGCACATGTCTCATGGGGCCTTGAGGACATTGCGGGAGATCACCACTGGTGTGCCAGATTTCAGTTCCGATCACCTTGATGTATGCAGAGGATCTGCTATGGGGAAGTTTGCCAAAGCCCTTTTCCCAGCAGAGCAAAAGGGACCCTTGACTTGATTCATACCGATGTGAGTGGTCGGATATCTCATGTATCCTTGAGTGGCTATGAGTATTATGTTTTTTTCATTGACGACCACTCCAAGAAGACCTAGATTTATTTCTTGAATACCAAGAGTGAGGTCTTCAAGCGGTTTCATGACTTCAAAGCTCTTGTGGAGGCCTAGACAAGTCGGAAGATCAAGGTCCTCAGATCGAACAAAGGAGGGGAGTATACCCTTGGTGAGTTTGTTGACTTTTGTGTTGAGGCAGGCATTAGGAGGGAGTTCACGGTTCCTTACAACCCCCAATAGAATGGGTTTGTGGAGAGGAAGAACAAATCCATTGTAGGGGTTGCCAAAACCATGCTTCATGATCAAGGATTACGTTTATTTTTGTCGGCAGAGGCCTGCAACACTATTGTTTACTTGCAGTACAGAAGTCCACATCGTGCCTTGGGCAATGTAACTCTGAAGGAGGCTTTTTCTGGGAAGAAGCCTGATGTTGGTCACTTTCGTATCTTTGGGTGCATTACATACTCCTATGTTCCTGTTGTAGCCACTACAACACCACCCAAAATTTTGGGTATATTCAAAATTTCGGGTCCCCCTCTGCTCGCTCAGCCCATTAAGTTTTCAACTCGGCCTTCAGTCGGTAATATCCCCATGACCTATTTCTGCCCAGCCCTGTCACCTCACCCACTTGTCTTGTTGTCTCTTGACTACGCTAGGATTTGGGGTTTACTGCTTCAAAGCGCATTGAGAGTTCCTCTGCGGATTCAAAGAGATGTTCCCCTAGTAGCCATCACCAATCAATGGGGCGTTGGGCTCGGGTAGATGAGGTCTCGAGTCCGGCTCGTATTATGAAACCCTAATCATGGAAGGGTTTGGGAGAAACCCTTGTTTTTCAAAAGGATGATCTTCTTTCCTGTAGTTGCACTCTCATTGGCTTTGCAGAACATTACAATGAAAGTCAATGCCTAGCCTATTCCCCTAAGTGCTTGTTAGGTTCTACCCTTCAACGTGCGCATTAGGGTTTGCGTGAACCGCATGCCCCTTTGTGCCCTCACAGCCCTAGATTCATGTAAGCCAGCCCTGCTTTGCGTTTAATCCCCATCCTCCAAGAGCATGGTCTCGGTTATTTAAAGAAGGCCTTCTATGTGAATGAATCGTTACCTTGTGGAATCATGAAGTGTTAAGGTCTACTACGATCGATGGTTGTATGAAAATATAAGTTTTAAGCCAGTTTATGGACTTAGGAATGCTCAAACAATTAAGTTAAGTTGCAATATCTTAGTTCGTATATTTCAATGTTGTTGCTCCTCAAATGAGCTATTTTTAGTCTTTTGTTTTTTCTAATTATTATCCGAGAAGTTGACTTATTCTCGTACTATTCATTTCCGGAAATCGGTGAAAGATGTCATAACCATTGTGCACTGACTTATGTAGCAATTTCATGAAGGTTTTAATTGTTCATTTGAACTTTCCGAATCCTCGAAGGAGTTTTGGGTACACAAGAATATTTGCTCTTCAACATGCAGTAAGTATTTGACATATGATGTGGTGGGAGTTCGAAATAGGTAAAGGGTTAATGCTTTTTGAAATGAGCATTACCACAGACCTTTGGAATTCGTAAGGGTAGCCACCATAAAAGAAAATCGCACTTCAAAGATCATCGAAAGTCCCTTCGTCGATTCAAAGGTCTTTTAATAGATTTCCCTCGGCGGCATATGAAGGAGCATGAAGCAAGGTAAAGTCGTTGCCGTTTATCGTGAACTTACGATGGCTTATATCGTGATTCCAGTAAGGGTGAAGTGGGGATTATATCGCAAAGGCTTGTCTCGTATGCCGCATCACATGAAGCGCCTGTTGCCCAAGCATACCATTGAGGCAGTTCCTCTTGCACTAGCGATAAGTTTTGTTGCTACACACAAACAAAGGGTAGCGCCAACCGCCTAAGGGATGTAGGAACACCAGAAAATCACTCGCATTGGTTATCAACCGGATTTGTCCCATTGTAATGCGTGATCTCAAAGGGGAATCACAAACCGGCCTTCAGTCACCATCTATAAAGCAATAGGGAGGAATAGATGAGACCCACGACTTATTTTCATCGTTAGTAGCAAAGCTGCATGTGCGCCATTCGAAAACATCAGATGGTATTTCCAAAGAATCGCACTTCATCAGCAATGTCGACAATATGCATGTTGCGCACTTGATGATCGCCAATTGCGTCCAGAAAATGCGACCTCCGGAACTTTTGTTTCATAAGCAACGTGAGCCCTGCACAACATGTGAATCGCCGCTGAACCAGAGCCAGGGATATGTATGATAGCCCCCGAGCTCGATCGCTCGATCTTCATGAAAGTCTGCACATCTGGTTGCTCACAAAGTTATCACGGCCACCACTGCTCCCTATCGCACGAAGGTGAACTCAGGCAACAGCAAATGACACCATGCGCACCTTCCTGCTAGCCTTGGTCAAACACGATCACGCGACCTCCATGATGCGCGACCAGTTGTAGGGTCGCACCACCACCTAGCAATAGAACTCACGAAATATGCGACCGTACAACCTTTCCTTTGCCGGTCTTAGTGAAATGCGGCCTCTCCTCAAGTGCAACCTATGCAACCTCTATGAGCTGCGACCGGTCGCAGGGTCGCATCACAGCCAAGAAGCGGACCTCGCAACCTCACAGGCTATGCGACCTCTATGAGCTACGACCAGTCGCAGGGTCGCATCACAGCCAAGCAGCGGACCTCGCGACCTCACACACTATGCGACCTCTATGAGTTGCGACCAGTCGCGGGGTCGCATCACAACCACGCAGCGGACCTCACGACCTCATAAATTATGCGACTTGGCGACCTCTCCCTTGTGGGTTGTAGTGGAACACGACCTCACCTCGAATACAATTGTGCGACCTACATAGAGCACACTCCGTCCTGTAGCCTCCGTCGAGGCTCCGCTCGAACGTTTCAACGAAAGATGGCAAAGCACCTTGGCACATGAACCGTGAGGATGTGCTCAAAAAGGGGTATATGGGATTACGTGAAAAGGAATATATCACATTTAAAGGAATTCTCACAACTTATACATTACAAAGTAGATGAAAAGGGGAAACAAATGCGATAAGATCACCATTGCCAGCGATAAAGAGAAACTAGGCTGAGCAATCACGATACCTGCAACTTAAGGCTACGGATCCTTACTCATTCAATTATTATTTGTGATATTTTATATTCAATCCCATTTAGACATGTTTATATTGATTCCTTATGTACAGTTTTGTGTGTAGGATTGAAGTGATGGATGGAAACAAGGCAAAGCCCATGGCCAGTGACCGTAGCAGAGTAACTGGAAAGATATAATCCAGAACAACCACATGCTTTAGCAACACTACTACACAGAAGGCAGAAGGGTGCATGGAAAAAGTTAGTGTTTTCTCCGACACACAAGGTACATCCTACAAAGCTTGAAGAAGCTCACTAGAGGCTCAATGACACATATGCCGCCGGTCCATTCACACAAGACTAGTACCAGGGAAAGGCACCGTGTTTTGCAAGGGCTGAGTTTTCCAAAAGGAGAAGAATAGAAGGAATGGCCCTAGGTCGCAACCTCCCAAGTCGTAACTAACCTCAAGTCGCAGATGACCCCAGGTCGCAGGTCGCAGATGACCCCAGGTCGCAGGTCGCGGATGACCTTAGGTCGCATGTCGCGAATGGCCCAAGTCGCGAGCCAGCCCAACAGTCGGGAAGACCAAGAGTCAAGGGCAACTCAAGAGTCATCTCAGCCTATATGTACAACTTCAAGAAAGGATACAAGGACTTTTAGCTCTGCAATTGAAGCCAGGATGACAAAGGAATTGGTGCTTGAGCACTAAAGGCACTCAGCTCTTGGTATCAAATAGAGAGAGAGGTAGCAAGGCTAGGGTTTTGGTATCATACATTGAGATGAATAGCCCATGTTCCACTATTAGGTTTTGACGAGTTGTAAATATGTATTTGATGTTGCAACAGCATTAATAATATATTATCTTTTCCGGCACTAATTCACGTGCTTGCTTGTGGTGATAATACTAGCTGCCTAATATTACACTATGTTGTACGTGTGCTTTCATGCATGCAATGGGTCATGAACTAATTCACAGTGGTTGCATGTACGTTTGCTCTTAACTCCTGCTGTGTTTTCTTTCATGTATGTCTGACTGGTTTTTCAGCTCACCGATCCCACTCATAGCGTACCCCCTTTTATTTTTGCTGCTTAGACTTGCTTATATCTTTGTTTGTGGTTTGTCAATCTTGGGCTGATTTTGCTTCACTGATTGGTCATTTCACCTTTGCCTCCACTTCATCATCTTCTCATCCAACAACCAAGAGTGGAAACACTTATGGCAACAGCCAGGCCCACATACCGGAGGGGCTCCTATCCCAAATGGTGTGAGATCTAATTGGGACCTTTCACCGGGGAGACCCCCCTTGTTGTCGGCAATACAATTTTTCCCATCAACAAATTGGCGCTAGAAGGAGGGCCAGATGACAAGCTGAGCCCTTAGAGCCTGCAGTTAATCTCATATCTGTAAATGGCTCGTCCCCAAATCATTCTCCCGAGACGTCTATCGAATTTATCTGGTTCTCGATGCTCAATCCCCGATGAACCTTTGTACCACTTGTCCCAGTTAAAATTCGATAGTGAGAATGGAATTTCCATAACCGAGTATCTTTCGGATTTCTTTGAGTTTTGTGTGTTACGAAATTGACGATGAGGAGTTGGCTTGTGTGCTTCTCTCCCTCACTCTCGAAGGTCGCGTTAAGCAATGGTGCCGCACATTGCCGGCAGCTTCCATCCATTCGTTCAAGCAGCTCGTCGGTGAATTTCAACAAGCTTTTCACAGGTACGATTTTCAAAATGTATTAATAAGGTTAAATGAGATCAGAATGGAACCTAACGAATCTCTAGAGGAGTTTTCTATCAGATTTGTTCATTGTTGTTTTGAGTTCCCTAAAAGGGATGTCGATTGGGCATATTTAATTGAACAATTTCAACAGGTGGTTTTCGTTCCCCTAAAACCCCTTCAATCGGTAACAAAGCCTGATCCCAATGTTTATTATGATAATCCTCAAGTTGCTAGTTGTTCGGATTCTGCCCCTTATATTTCCTTGTCTATCTCCTCGAGTCCAGAACACATTCAGGCCTCCAAGAAGAGTATTACTATCTGTCACATTCCTTTTCCTCCTCTTGAATTGTCGTGTAATGGAGTTTTGGTCGCAAAAGTTTCGAGTGATGATAGACCTGTACAGGAAAATAAAACCTGTTGTATTACTTCTGAATCTTTCACGCACCCCGTCAAATCAGAACTTGAAAACCATATTGGCCTAACATCTCTCCCTGTTAATGAAACCAATCTCAGGTCCACTAAACATTTTCCTAGGTCCAGTTCTAAATCTCATTCGGATAGCGACAATGAATTAGGCCTTGTCCCGAATCAAGTTGATTGCCCTGCAAAATCCTTGGACCGTGATATGCATGCAGGAACATTGCCCTCTCTGGTTGACACTGATGTGCGAGATGAAGTTCCTTGTACGATTGATACCCCGCATCTGAATCTTTTCATCCATTATTCCCTGATTCATTTCGTGAGTCTGCCACACCAGTAATTTTTTCAAGTCATTCAAATTTGTCTTATACTAGTGTTGACGACAATCACGAACACGCGAGTGGTGTTTCACAATCACATTACAAAATTAATGAATCTCTTATGTCTGATCTTTTTCATCCGAAATCTTTAAACAATCAAAAGAGTGACTACCTGTCTCAGCAACCTCAAGATGTTTCTTTTATTGATTCATCCCAACTGTTAACCCCAAGGGAGCCTAACATGCTAGGTACCCAACTTGATCAAATTGATGGCTCCAATGATCGCTACTTATCTGAAAACATATTCACTCACGCCTTTGAGAACTGCCATTCGTATCTATCTGTCGACCATATGAAGCCACTGAAATTCGATGATCCGCTTTCAGATGATTCAGGGACTCATCAGGAAATCGAAGCAATTCAGCTTCTGCTGTTTGTTATCTCAAGTTCTCACAATCCTTATGAGACCACTGAAACAAGTCAAACTAGGGTTTCTCAAATTAGGGTTTCTAAAATGACGGTTCCCACGTATCACACTCCTCTCAGCATAACCATGATAGATGTCAGCTCATTTGGGGAAGCCTTCCATTCGAGTGATGTTTCTCTGGGCAGATCTTTCTATCCCCTAACCACTAACTGATATGCCATTATACCCTAATTTATTCATTGGAAGGAAAACACGGCCATTGTCTCTAATCTTTCCGATTGTTGCCCAGCGAGTACCAGTTGCATTCAGGCACAAGCGTGTGATGTTTTCCAAACCTCTCTATTGCCTGAAAATTTTCCAGTCAATTCATCCCATCCTAGGAAATCTAAAGAATCTGATACATTGGATTGTCAATCTGTCAGTGCGCAAACATTTGGCCGAATTAATAGTAAGCCCACTGACGGTCGTCCAATCACCACAAATAATGATCACATCCATTCGCCAGTTGATCTCATGAAACCATCGAAGTTTGAAATCCCCCCGCTCGAAGTTCCAGGGTTTGTCCAGGATGATGAGGCACTTTGGCCTCCGCTGACGATTACATCAGATCCTCACCTCCCCGACGAAACCCAGGGACAACTTCGAACTAGGGTTTTCAAAATTAGGGTTTCTGCACTTGGATTCGCGAGCACCTCATGTTCACCTAGTGGATGCTTATTTTTTTCATTCCATCAAATTGATCATCCTCAACATCATGATGAGATTCCCGGCTGGTTTAACAGATCCTATCCGATGAATATACCTACAAATAGGCAATGTCTTACCCCACTTCCATCGGACCTAGGGTTGTGCGTGGATGGATGTGTGTCATTTATAAATGATTTTAGGTTTCAAGTACATATTTTTGTGTATCATGATGAAAGTGCAATTCAGCTCGAACAATCCATTCTGGCACGTTCTCTGGTAAGTAGCCTTGACCTTCTTGTTGTTGCACATGCTTTTCAGGTGAGTTTTGTTGTCGATGCACAATTGTGTATGTTGGCTCTGATTGCAAACATTGTTGTTCTTGCAGGGCAGCGACTAATGCGGTGGCTACACTGGAAAGTTGATTTCACATAACCCGACCGCCTCTCTGGTTAAATTACGGTTTTAGATTTAGGCTAGCTAGGATCTGTTTATAAAAGTTTGTTAGTTCAAGTTGTTAATTAGGTTTACTTGCTAAGGTTTTGCTTTATGGTTCAAAATTATGTTTGATGTCTTTTCTAACAGTGAGTAGCTTCATGCATTATAATTTTCCATGTATTTTACACTCGTGCTTTTTCAGTTCGCTTATTACTACATAATATTCGGATAATCACTGCATGTGCTTTGCCTTGTTTTTTCCCCTGCAACTAGTTGATCTTTCTCGCACATGGCATTGCATTGCGTCATAAGCCTCATCTGTTGCATCACATTGTACGCTTTCTTCCTTGCGTCATATGCACTGGTTGGTGACATAGCTTTGAAAGTTTTTGTACATTGCATACCACTGCATGAGCCCTCATTGAACCCGGAGCCTTAAAACCCTTGGTGCCCTGACTATCCTCCTTACTCCTCCTTGTACATGTTTGAAGCCGGATGGGTTGCCTTCACCTCTCTGCACACATCGAAACCCTAATGATCTTTCACGCTTTCCTTGCCATAATTGTTGAAACCCTAACTCTATTGTTTGTGTGAGGTCGCGGTGGTTGCCCCAAGAGGCAACTTCTCTCAAAACAAGTCATCAAGGTCACGTTCTCGACATTATTCTTGCGAGTCTAATTCATTAGCTAGGGAGATACGAGCAAGTTGCTTACGGGGAACCCTAATGAGTTTGAATGGCCTATACCCGCAACCTGAACCTTGTGCTCGGCATGGTCTTGAATATCTTAATGATCTGTTTTGCATGTTTCACCTGTGGGTGGTAGATGGGATGTGAAGGCTTGGCGTGAGGGAAAACCCAAATCAAAATATCTTTCAGTTTCTATCAAACAAGAAACAACCTCTCTTGCCCGTAAAATAAGTCGAGATCCCTCATCCGCCCATGCAAAATAACTGCCACGAGCACATGAAAATAAGTGCTAGAAGCACATGAAACAAATATGGGTAAAGGATTGAGAAAGACTTCCTGCACATAGAGGTAACACAATGACTCCGCCGAGGTACTGACCAGGCTCGCTTGCAACGGAGCAACGTTTGTGATTTCTTGAAGTGACTCCGTCGGGGTACTGTTCAGGCCTGCTAGCAGCGGAGCAACACCAGAAACTTATTTTAAAATTCTGAATATAATAAGCTCGCTACCTTGCTCTCTACATCATCATGAAACTACTGGCAAGCGTGAACTTCTGCTTGGGCATTTTCTCATTAACAAGACCTCACTGAGGCACAAGGATTGGGAATATCTGTAAAGGTCTAAGTAATACGAAAGGTACCCACAGAGCCTGTTCAATATTCCCTTGCATCACTATCCAGACTCAGGTTATTGTGGGGGCATTGAAAGAGATGATGGATTCTACCAGTGGTTCGCCAATTGTTGTAGCCGCTACAACACCACCCAAAATTTTGGGTATATTCAAAATTTCGGGTCCCCCTCTGCTTGCTCAGCCCATTAAGTTTTCGACTCGGCCTTCAGTCGGTAATATCCCCACGACCTATTTTTGCCAAGCCCTGTCACCTCACCCACTTGTCTTGTTGTATATTGACTGCGCTAGGGTTTGGGGTTTACTGCTTCAAAGAGCATTGAGAGTTTCTCCATGGATTCAAAGAGATGTTCCCCTAGTAGCCATCACCAATTAATGGGGCGCTGGGCTCGGGTAGGTGAGGTCTCGAGTCTGGCTCATATTATGAAACCCTAATCATGGTAGGGTTTGGGACAAAACCCTAGTTTGTCAAAAGGATGATCTTCTTTCTTGTGGTTGCACTCTCATTGGCTTCGCACAACATTACAGTGAAAGTCAATGCCTAGCCTATTCCCCTAAGTGCTTGTTAGGTTCTACCCTTCAACGTGTGCATTAGGGTTTGCGTGAACTGCATGCTCCTTTGTGCCCTCGCAGCCCTAGATGCATGTAAGCCAACCCTGCTTTGCGTTTAATCCCCATCCTCCAAGAGCATGTTCCTAGTTATTTAAAGAAGGCCTTCTATGTGAATAAATCGTTACCTTGTGGAATCATGAAGTGTCAAGGTCTACTACGGTCGATGGTTGTATGAAAATATAAGTTTTAAGCCAGTTTACGGACTTAGGGATGCTCAAACAATTAAGTTAAGTTGCAATATCTTAGTTCGTATATTTCAATGTTGTTGCTCCTCGAATGAGCTATTTTTTAGTCTTTTGTTTTTTCTCATTATTATCCGAGAAGCTGACTTATTCTCATACTACTCCTTTCAGGAAATCGTTCAAAGATGTCATAACCATTGTGCACTGACTTATGTAGCAATTTCATGAAGGTTTTAATTGTTCGTTTGAACTTTCCGAATCCTCGAAGGAGTTTTGGGTACACAAGAATATCTGCTCTTCAACACGCGATAAGTATTTGACGTATGATGTGGTGGGAATTCGAAATAGGTAAAGGGTTAATGCTTTTTGAAATGAGCATTACCACAGACCTTTGGAATTCGTAAAGGTAGCCACCATAAAAGGCAAACGCACTTCAAAGATCATCGAAAGTCCCTTTGTCGATTCAAAGGTCTTTTAATAGATTTTCCTCGGCGGCATATGAAGGAGCATGAAGCAAGGTAAAGTCGTCGTCGTTTATCGTGAGCTTACGATGGCTTATATCGCGATTCTAGTAAGGGTGAAGTAGGTATTATATCGCAAAGGCTTGTCTCGTATGCCGCATCACATGAAGCGCATGTTGCCCAAGCATACAGGCGTTCCTCTTGCACTAGCAATAAGTTTTGTTGCTACATGCAAACAAAGGGTAGCGCCAGCCGCCTGAGGAATGGAAGAACACCAGAAAATCACCTGCATTGGTTATCAACCGGATTTGTCCCACTGTAATGCAAGATCTCAAAGGGGAGTCACAAACTGGCCTTCAGTCACCATCTAGAAAGCAGGAGGGAGGAATAGATGAGACCCACGACTTATTTTCACCGTCGGTAGCAGAGCTGCATGTGCGCCATTCGAAAACATCAGATGTTATTTCCAAAGAATCGCACTTCATCGACAATGTGGACAATTTGCATGTTGCAGAGCAACTTACACAGAGTGCACTTGATGATCGCCCGTTGTGTCCAGAAAATGCGACCTCCGGAACTCTTGTTTCATAAGTAGCGTGAGCCCTGCACAACACATGAATCGCCACTGAACTAGAGCCAGGGATACGTATGATAGCCCCCAAGCTCGATCACTCGATCTTCATGAAAGTCTGCACATCTGGTTGCTCACAAAGTCATCACGGCCACCACTGCCCCCTATCCCACGAAGGTGAACTCAACCAACAGCAAATGACACCATGCGCGCCTTCATGCTAGCCTTGGTCAAACGCGGCCACGAGACCTCCATGATGCGCGACTAGTCGCAAGGTCACACCACCGCCTAGCAATAGAACTCACGAAATATGCGACCGTGCAACCTTTCCTTTGCTGGTCTTAGTGAAATGCGACCTCTCCTCAAGTGCAACCAATGCGACCTCTATGAGCTGCGCCCAATCGCAAGGTCGCATCACGGCCAAGCAGAGGACCTTGCGACCTCATAGGCTATGCGACCTCTATGAGCTGCGACCAGTCGCAGGGTTGCATCACAGCCAAGTAGCGGACCTCGTGACCTCATAGACTATGCGACCTCTATGAGTTGCAACCAGTCGCAGGGTCGCATCACAACCAAGCAGCGGACCTCGCGACCTCATAAATTATGCCACTTGGCAACCTCTCCCTTGCGGGTTGTAGTGGAATACAACCTCACCTCGAATACAATCAGTGTATTAAAAAGTGGTCGGTTTGAACCAGAAACCGGTCAAACCGGCCAGTCAGAAGGACCAACGGTCCAAACCAGTTGGAAAACCCGGTTATACTCTCCCTGTCGCCCAAAAAGCCTGGTTAACCGGTGTTGACCGGCCAGTTAAGGACAGAACCGGCCAGTTTATGAATAAACCAGCCGGTTCTGTCCTTAACCGACTGGTCAACACCTCTTTTGCTACGGGGACCCACAGACGGCAAACAAGGAGGTTTAGGGACCCCACATAATGCAATTTTTTGAGCTTTGGAGCTTTTTTGAGGGAAATTTAGGGTTGTTTTCCTCCAAAAATATCCCCTCTAAGAAAAGCATGACTACCCTCTCAATTTCCTGACACATCCTGTTGGCATTTAATGGTAATGTTAAATTCTTAAAGTAAAAGTGACATTTATGTCACTTTTACTTAAATCTTTAACATTACCATGAAATGACTCATGATGTTTAAGAGTGGTTTCGGCCTCATTGGATTTCATATGGAGAAACTAGAATTTTAGATTTCACTCAAAATTCAGCAGACTTATGGTTTTCAGGGTTTCATGGTTTGGGGGTTTGCAGTGTTTCCATTTGATTCTATCATGTGTAAGGGTATGAGATTGGCATTTGATCAAGAGCATGAAGTCCTTTAAGAACCTTGATGTTGGTGGCATTGATTGTTGAATTTTGTTGATGTTGGTGGTATTGATTGTTGAACTCCCCTACCGTGGCCTTCACAAGAATGTACCCTTCACTCAAAGGAAAACAACTGGTTAGGCATGCTAATCTATTTCTACCGCATTTTAAGGTTGAGAAGATGAACCCTTCACTCAAACCAAAATCATTGGTTAGGCATGCTAAACCTTTTCAATTTCTATCATGTTATAAGGTTGAGTAATCCAAGTCTGAAGACTTTGAGCTAGATGATGTTTATGTATCTCTTGTTGATGATCCCATTTTTAGTAGCGATGAATCAATGATGAGTTTCATGAGAGACCATGTTGCTCAGTGATTTGTAGTTTTGATGTCTATTTTTGCTACTACTACTACTACTACTAAAGTTGTAGAGGAGTTTTAGGAGTCCCCAAACTCTGAGCCATATTATTTATGTAGCTCATGTTGATGATCCCTTCTCTAGTAGTGGTGATGATTTTGATCATGATGAGGAGTGATCATGTTGTTGATCACTAATATGGAGTCTTGTATTAGGCCAATGGCCTCATAGCTTGTAGCATTGCTTTTGGACTTTATGGGCCATTTGGAGCCTCATTGCTTATGTATTTTTCGATGATATGTATTTCACTCGTTGCCATTTTGATATATTCACCTTTACATGGTATATAAATGAGCAAACTTTGCATATTTTTTCTCTATTGGCTTGGAATCATGGTTGCAAATCTTAAAAATAGTTTTTAATAATTAAAAAATAATTATTTAATGTATTTTTTTAAAAACCGGTTTGTTTAGACCTGACCAGTATCGGTTAGACCAGTTCTGGTCCGGTTACCGGTTCATTAGGTCCACCGGTCCGGTCACTGGTTCCAGTTTTTAATACTATGAATACAATTGTGCGACCTGCATAAAGCACACTCCGTCCTGTAGCCTCCGCCGAGGCTCCGCTCGAACATTTCAACGAAAGATGATTGTGCAAACAATGCAAAAAACCCATGTTATGGAAAAGCACCTTGGCACATGAACCATGAGGACGTGCTCAGAAAGGGATATATGGGATTACGTGGAAAGGAATATATCGCATTTAAAGGAATTCTCACAACTTATAGGTTACAAAGTAGATGAAAAGGGGAAACAAATGCGATAAGATCACCATTGCCAGCGATAAAGAGAAACTAGGCTGAGCAATCACGATACCTACAGCTTAGGGCTACGGATCCTTACTCATTCAATTATTATTTGTGATATTTTATATTCAATCCCATTTAGACATGTTTATATTGATTCCTTATGTACAGTTTTGTGTGTTTGTAGGATTGAAGTGATGGATGGAAACAAGGCAAAGCCCATGGTCGGTGACTGTAGCAGGGTAACTGGGAAGATATAATCCGGAACAACCACATGCTTTAGCAGCACTACTACACAGAAGGCAAAAGGGTGCATGGGAAAAGTTAGGGTTTTCTCCGACTAGGGAGGTAGATCCTACAAAGCTTGAAGAAGCTCACTAAAAGCTCAATGACACATCTACCGTCGGTCCATTCACGCAGGACTAGTACCAGGGAAAGGCACCGTATTCTGCAAGGGTTGAGCTTCCTAAAAGGAGAAGAATAGAAGGAATGGCCCTAAATCGCAACCACCCGGGTCGCAACTAACCTCAAGTCGCAGATGGCCCCAGGTCGCAGGTCGCAGATGACCTTAGGTCGCAGGTCGCAAATGGCCCAAGTCCCGAGCCAGCCCAACAGTCGGGAAGACCAAGAGTCAAGGGCAACTCAAGAGTCATCTCAGCTTATATGTACAACTTTGGGAAAGGATACAAGGACTTTTAGCTCTGCAATTGAAGCCAGGACGACAGAGGAATTGGTGCTTGAGAGCTAAAGGCACTCAGCTCTTGGTATCAAGTAGAGAGAGAGGTAGCGAGGCTAGGGTTTTGGTATCATGCATTGAGATGAATAGCCCATGTTCCACTATTGGGTTTTGACGAGTTGTAAATATGTATTTGACGTTGCAACAACATTAATAATATAATCTCTTTTCCGTCACTGATTCACGTGCTTGCTTGTGGTGATAATACGAGCTGTCTAATATTACACTATGTTGTACGTGTGCTTTCATGCATGCAATGGGTCGTGAACTAATTCACAGTGGTTGCATGTACGTTTTCTCTTGAATCAGTGTTTATTTGTTCCTTGCCATGTCAGTGATCTATTGTGAACTACTTTGCTATCAACTTCTGGCGTGTTTTCTTTCATGTATGTCTGACTAGTTTTTCGGCTCACCGATCCCACTCACGGCGTACCCCCTTTTATTTTTGCTGCTTAGACTTGTTTGTATCTTTGTTTGTGGTTCATCAATCTTGGGTTGATTTTGCTTCACTAATTGGCCATTTCAACTTTGCCTCCGCTTCATCATCTTCTCATCCAACAACCAAGAGTGGAAACACTTATGGCGGCAGTCGGGCCCACATACCGGATGGGGCTCCTATCCCAAATGGTGTGAGGTCTAATTGGGACCTTTCACCGGGGAGACCACCCTTGTTATCGGCAGTACAATTTTTCCCATCAACAGTTCCCAAGGAGAAGCGGACCAAGCTAGAACCCATTGCAGACAAGGGCATCTTTGTGGGTTATAACGAGACCTCGAAAGCTTATCAGATTTATATTCCAGCGAAGAGGAAATTTGTTGTCAAGCGGGATGTGAAGTTTGAGGAGGAGAGAGCTTTCAGGAGGCCACGGGAGTTAGAGTATCTAGAGTAACTAGACCCTCAGGAGCAGTAGAGTCAATCACAGGGATCCAGTGGTTAGGGATCAGGAGGTACATCGATTACAGTGTCAGGTCCATCAGTGAGCAATGGATCTCAAAGTCAGGTGGGTGGTGCTTCGGGCAGCATGCAGAGTATTCCGCAGAGGAGTTCACAGGGTAGTCCACTGATGGACAATTCGCATGGTACTTTAGCTTCTACAAGCACAGGTTCAGGCATGAGGTCGGTTGGTAGGCCTTCAGGAGTTCAAGCTTCTGATGATGATGAGGATTCTTTCACTCTGGTGGGAGATGTATGCTATGGGAAGAGGAAGCCCACGTGGCTTCAAGACACCTTGCGCGAGGCCACATCAGTTGCTGAGCCAGAGAGACAGGTTAGAGAGAGCAAACCACATGAGCAGTTTTGTAGCTACATGGCATTGGTAACAAGCATTGTTGACTCTGAGCCTTCTAGTTATGAGGAGGCAGCCAGCCAGCAAGTCTCGAGAGAGGCCATGATGGAGGAGTATTCTTCTATTGTGAAGAACGATGTTTGGGAGGTAGTGTCGAGGCCTGAAGGGAAATCAGTTGTTACTTCCAAATGGCTCTACAAGATAAAAAATGTTGCAAATGGCAGCATCAAGAAGTTCAAGGCTCGGTT
This sequence comes from Pinus albicaulis, assembly GCA_034641835.2. NCBI lineage: Eukaryota > Viridiplantae > Streptophyta > Pinopsida > Pinales > Pinaceae > Pinus > Pinus albicaulis. The sequence continues at coordinate 20,844,486 of MU968317.1, forward strand.
TGTGGCGAGAGGGTTCTCACAGGTAGAGGGAGTTGACTATGAGACCTTCGTTCCCGCAGCTCGCTATACATCTATCCGCTCCATTATATCGATAGCAGCAGAGATGGGTTGGAAGATCCACCAAATGGATGTGAAGACCGCATTTTTCAATGGATCCATTCAGGAGGAGGTTTATATTGAGCAGCCGAAGGGCTTTTAGGTGCATGGGAAGGAGTCTCATGTATGCAGATTGAAAAAGGCACTCTATGGCCTCAAGCAAGCTCCTAGAGCTTTGTACTCAAGGATTGATACATACCTGGAGCAGTTGGGTTTCACAAAGAGTGAGGTTGATCCGAACCTATACTTCATTGTGGTGGATGAGGAGCCTCTCATTCTGGTGTTGTATGTGGATGACTTGGTCATCACTGGTGCAGAGAGACTCATTGAGGTCGGCAAGAGAGATCTTGATTCAGACTTTGAGATGAAGGATATCGGCTTGGTGCATTATTTTTCTGGGATTGGAGGTGTGGCAAAAGGGGCATTTCTTCCTGGGATAGGGAAAGTACATTGTGGACATTCTTAGCAGATTTCACATGGAGGATTGCGAATCCATGTGTACACCTATGATCACTAACTAGAAGAAGCTTCACGCTTCAGATTCTGAGTTGGTGGATCCTACTCTATACAATCAGTTGATTGGTTCATTGATGTATTTGGTCAACACTCGACCAGATATATGTTTTGTAGTTAACACGATGAATCAATTCATGTGTGAGCCCAGGAGAGTGCACTGGGTGGCTGCAAACACATTCTTCGTTACTTGCAGGGTACTGTGGATTATGGTTTGGATTATAGACAAAGTGATGGAGTGAGACTGGCAGGGTACACTGATTTAGACTGGGCAAGTTGTGCTTCCGATAGGAAGAGTGCTTCCAGGTGTTGTTTTGGGTTGGGTTCGACAGTTGCGTCGTGGTTCACCCGGAAACAACAGTTAGTTGCATTGAGCTCAGCTAAGGCAGAATATATGGCTGCTAGTTTGGCTAGTTGTGAGGCCATATGGCTTCACAAGATGTTGTTTGGTCTATTTGGTCAGGCATTTAGACCTTCAATGATTTACTGTGATAATCAGAGTTGCATAAAACTCACGGAGAATCTAGTTTTTCATGACATGTCAAAGCATATCAGGATCAAGTATCACTTCATTAGAGACTATCCAAAAGGGAGTTGTCAAGCTTGAGTATGTTTCCATAGATGAGCAGGTAGCGGACATTTTGACCAAAGCCTTACCACGGGGCAAGCACGTCTATTTCAGAGACAAGATGGGAGTGGTGAAGAACACTTTCCTCGGTAAGAGGGAGTGTTAAAATTTGGATACCAGAGGACAAGTGGTTCCCTAAGGCTTTGATCTTTGGCCTAGGGAAAAGTGGCCAAATTTATTTGTACTTTTCTCCTAAAGTGACTTTATAAGTGGTAAAGTCAATCTAATTTAAAAGTGACTTTATAAGTGATAAAGTTACATTTTAATTTTAAAGTGACTTTATTAAAGTCAATGAAAAATTAGAAAGTGAAAAAGTGACTGGAAATAAAAGGATAAGTGGGTCTTCATTTAAGTTGGTGAGTTAAAAAATAGAAAGTGAGAATTAAATGCACATTTATTCTCATCCCTAAATCTAAATGAATCTTAGCCATTAGATCTTACAGTTACCCAAAAGGTGATTATTTAGGGTAAAAGGAGAGGAGAAGAGGAAAAAATCAATTCAGTCTTTCATGAGCTATTGATAGAAGAGAAGAGAGAGCAAGGAGAAAATTTCTAAGCAGTGAGAAGTTGAAGGAGGGCAGTAAGGAGATTTCAGCAATCCGTACAGCAGCATTATTGGCACAAATCCCAAGGCAAAATCCGTATAGCAGAAATTTGGCACAGATTTCAAGGAAGGGAAATGCACAAAAATCGAGGAAGAGGGACAACAGCTTCAACACGAATTTCGAGGAAGATTCTGGGCACAAAAATCAAGAAGCACTGTTGTTACTCTGGCACAGATTTCGAGAAATTCATACAACAGCTGGCAGCACAGTTTTCAAGGCAAATTATGGGCACGTTTTTCGAGGAGGAAGTACATTTGTAGTTTTACATACAGCCTGTATAGTCGTACAACCATACTACAGAATTCTGGGCACATTTTTTTAGGGTGACAGTTCAACATTTAATGCTGTTCATTTATTGTTGTAATTTTTATTTTGATGTTGGCACGTTTTCCGAGGCAGAGTGCAAGCACGGAAATCAAGATACGTTAGATTTGTGGTTGCTGGAATTTTTACCGTGTATTTCAGTTTCTCTGTAAAAGCATTTTCAGAAATAAAGAAGAGCTCTCAAACTGGTTTTCCCTAAGAGTTGTAGGGGGTTTTTCCAGGGTCACATTGACCAAAAATCACTGTGTTATTTTCTATGTGGCTATCATAATTTTGTTGTGTTTTATTTCTGCATTTTCCAGCAGTTGTGAAATCTCCAAATTTGTGTTTTCAGAAATTTCTGTCATTTCCAGATTTTAGTATTTATGTCATGTTCAAATTTAAAACTATATGCATGGAGTGATAAGGAAAATTGATAACCGAAGTGGTGGTTGAAATTTCTACAATATTTAGGCTTTCAAGCCAGGGCCAAAACCTCTCCCACTTGGAGAGGAAAACTCGATAATAATTCTTCCTATAGATCTTCAATTGACGAGTACCACGAACATGACACAAACTCTTGACACTAGTATGCCTCCAAGTTTCTTGTCACTCCTCTTCTAGGCTCCTTGTGATGATCTTATTTTTTGCACTGCTTCACACCAGCCTTATGGAAGCATGGTCCCTAGCCTTCTATTCTTTCTTTCTTGATCTAGCCTCGGTTACCTAGACACTTCTCCTCAGCCTACCTTTCTACGTCTGTAATGCCTAAGACAGAGATCTCATTTTTCTACAGTAGCTCTCCTTTACGCTATATATATATATCCTTAGTTCCTTTCCAAATAGGATGACCCAAGGCTAAGGTTGTACAGCCTATCCTACGCACTGATAGCAGCCTCCTCACGCGTTGTATTGCAAACTTATTCTACACATGGATAGCCCTCGGTCTACTTTTTTCTCACATCTATCTTTGTACTGCTTACAGTCGGTATCCTGTTCTATGATTGCAGATCCTTATTTGAGATGAATAGACCCAAGAACGAGTTATGTGAGAGCCCTTCCTCTTCGCTGTAATGTGATCTTCCTTCACACTAACCTCAGACCCTATCTCGCACTTCTAGTTGTAGATCTGTCTGAACTGTTGGTGTAGTTATGAGGCCGCAGTCTTCTTATTTATATAGGCTAATTCACTGTCCCGGGCCGACATATCTTGTTGAGGGTGAGCCGACTTCATCAAGGGAGATTATCCAACATACTTGAGCCGACTTTATGGAGCATATTGACAAGGTCTTGAGGCATACATTTACATCAATAATTTTCCTTTACACAAGTGTAACGTGACTTCATATACATGACTCTAATTATATTTATGACAAGATGAAAAACTCCTAAAGACATCAAGAAAAAAGTCTTTGACCTATAATAAAAACTCCTTGCTCTTGAAACCCATGAGGCAAGCATTACAAACTACAGTTTATTATCTTTGTCTTCTTCATTACATAAATTCATAATTACAAGCCATTATGAAGATCAAACCTAGTTACACTTTTCAGCACTCCCTCTTAACTAGGGAGTTACTCATAATGGTACATGGTCACTCTCAATCTGAAGAATCTCATAAGAAGAATCGGATTGGTAATTCCATCTGTATAGCATCATATCAACCAACATTGTCATAGTGCAAGGCCTTGACGAACAGCTCCATCTGTCTACGAGATCTTTCAGCTCAAATACTGGCGAGACCAATGATGAATAGACACCTACATCATTGTCTCTCTTAGATCATACCCCACCCGAGTTCACTCAGGGTATATCCAGGACTATTCTTATCTTGGATACCCAGTCCTCAAAGAATATTGGTCCTTCCACGATTACTCTTATCTTGGATGCCCTAATACATCCTCAAGAGTATCAGATGCCAGATGATTACCCAATCCTCCATTTTGTTTTCCTAGGTGAAGACCAAAATGATGTGTCTATCTCTCCCTCTCAACTAGGGAGGACATATTCCACGAAGGAATGTACTTAAGCTCCCTCTCGCCTTAGGAATTACCAAGTTTCTTCCAAGTAAGAAACTTATTACCAGGCTCCCTTTTAATCAGGGACATGCAGCAGCAATGATGAAAACACCCAGCTGCTCATGAAGAAATTCTTTCTTCAATGTCATGAGTTTCTTCGTTGTGAGGAGTCTTCATCCTTGGGATCTCTTCATAGGGCATAGATCATCCATCACTTTCAACCATGAGTCATGTCTTTTATCAGAAAGTGATCCATCTAGTCTAGCTTCATGTTATGCTGCTTTCCTACAAACCATATTTCTTCCAAGGATCTTTCATCCTGCCATATGGTTGTCAACCTGTGGAATACATATACTTCCCTTTGGAAACCCTGCATAAGCTCATCAGATATTATTTAATTATAAATATGAACATTTAAATCAAAATTGTCCTTAGTGATGATATTTCACCATGACATCTTCTTGTAGGCATCGGCATCCTTGTACAAATTGACACGTCTCCTAAAGATATGTACTGTCAAGGGTTTCCATCTTTTCCAGACTTCTATCAGAGTCTACATATCTTTCCAGGAGATTTCCTAGTCAAGTCTTTTTGGCTTCCTTGGATGTTTGACTGCCTCTTATCATGGTTGTACTTCTCACGATCTCTTCCTTTCTTTCTCCACACAATTTTATTTTATTCCCAGGAGCCTCCAATATGCAGTTCCTTGATTGTGTACAGCCACCTAATATTCCATATGAGGACATATTATGTTGATTTCATCTAGTGTGGATCATGCCTTTTGGCAACCTGTGCAGCAGAGGAAATTCTATTTTCCTTTGATCATACTTCTAAAGATAGAAGTATACTACCTACAACCATATGCCATGACTTCATAGCATCCAGTGTAAGCATATATATACATGTACCTCATCTCTTTTCCTTTTGAGTCATCCTGTAGCAGCTTTCCTTAGAATGAAAAGTTTCATTCTCTTGACCTGCTTCATCAATATGTCATCATATCCTAATCCTAGAATTTTGCAAGTTAATATTCTTGATGAAACCTTTTGCTTTCTTTCTAACCGGTGAATCCAAAGAGGATTCCATTAGAAAATGTCAACACCTTTTTCCATATGATTGATGAATGATGAACCCTGATTTAGATGACTGCCTTTTATAAATATTATTGTCAGTGTGGTTCCTAGGAGCCACTTATCTCATAGTATAGTTGTCACATAAATGTGTTACAGACATCCTCCTATGACAAATGCTCCTCCTTCAATGCTTCCATCATGATGCCAACTCTAAAATGATGTATCTATCTAATATACAATGCTTCCTAACATACTATTTTACAACCAACAGATACCTCTTAAAGAGGAAGATGATCTCAATCATAGTAGAGATCTTTCACTTTTTCTTTATTAGGTTTATTTGAATCTAGTTCTTCCATTTCTCTGACAACATAGGCTTCTTCCTTCTTCCTCTTGTCCTTATTAGATTTGGGACAATCTTTTTTATAGTGCCCAAGTTCATTACATCCATAGCATTGTATCTAATCCATATTTCTCCTCTTCTTCTGAGGACCAAACTTACCAAATCTTCTATTTCTTCTTGACATGGCAGCATAGGCTCAATTTTCTTCATTTGATGCAGGTGACAGAGATATGAATGTGACAGAATGTCACATCACATCGGCTACTCAATGCCTATCCGGGGTTGTGAATCAACAAAATTGTAGGTTTGTTGACTTTAATTATAAAAATACACAAGAGGTATTTCTAATAATAATTTATTAATATATAAAATGTATAAGTGATGATAAATGTTACAATGAGGCCCTGCTTATATACCTAGGCAGGTGGCCTTCCATGACTGAGCATGTCTTTTAAGACATGTCTTTTCAATTAACTAATGACCATTTAAATAATCATTATTTATATTTATTTATGTTTTACATTTATTTGTATTTATTCTATTTGTTATGAATTATATTCATACATTGCCCCTTTCTTCGAAATCTTTGTCCTCAAAGCTATATTGCTAATGATTCCTTCATCTTGTGCTTATCATCTGGACATATATAACTTGATGTCACTGGTACTTCATCTTGTATAATTTTGCAGGTGATTATGTCTTGAATTTAGGGTTATCGATATTTTTTCTTTTTCTTTTTTTAACTATAAATTATATATAATTTTAAATTATATAAAATATATATATGATATAAATTGTATAACTTTTAAACTAAATGTCCCCTTGTAATTTTAAACAGTGACGTACCCTTATAAATTTAACTATCAGATTGAATTAACCGAATATAATTTTTGTTACCACCCGATACGACGTGGTTGGCGTTGACAGCAATGATTGGGTTCACGATTTATATGGACAATCGACGGTAAGGCACAACACAGTAATGACGTGGCAATGGGCAGCAACGTGGACGGTAAAACAACCCCGTATAAGTCAAACGACGTGTTGCCCCATAACTCGTCCGGTCTACCTCACAAAAACACTGGGGACCGAAACAAGAGTGGGGACCGAAACGAAGATACATACGTGGACCTGTGGCGTGACCTTCGGCTCAGAGAAGACATGACGGTCAGGACCCAAGAAAAACTTTGGTAGGGGACACGACTAGAAGTCGATGAAAATGTTAGGTAGACCGAACAGTGGAATGGAGCCGAGAGAAGAAATACGAGACAATTTGGATAGATTGTTGGTTGGTGATGATCTAATAAAACATCAGCTGTGGCTTCTAGGTCTGCGGGCCTTGAGATGAAGGAGAACGGTTGCGCCAACTTGTAGTCATGCTGCCATGCATCGATCGAACATCTGAGATTGTGATTGGGTAGCACAGACTTGTTTTCCGAGAACCGAATGTTGTTGTCGTCCTTGATTTTGAGCGTGCCTTCCCAAACAGCGACGAGTGATGACCCTATCTTCCAAGGCACCGACCTTGTCTCTATGAGGCTCCAACCTCTTGGGCTCCAACCGTCAACTTCACTTCATCAAAAATATGTTTGGTTATTCTTCACAGCTCCCAATGTCTTCTTCAACGAGCCCTCTCAATCTTCAGCAACGTCTTCACTTGGTCTCAATGTCACGTCATCAATGACAACCTTGTTTTCTTAGAAGGTATCGCCACTGCTCTTCATGTCACCCAAACAATTTTCTTCAAGGTCACATTATGAGGACTTCATCAATGTATCATGTCCACCAAAGATATCCAAGAATCTTCAATAAGTTGCTTCAAATATGATCTTCAAAATGGTCTCCAACAAGCTATTTAAGAAGTCTCAAATCTTCAAGATTGTCTGCTCTAGGGCTACTCCAAAAACAAGTCTTCAACGCTCAACAAGTCAAGATACAAATCTGTCTCAAGTAAGGCTTCAAAAGCTGCTTCCTAATCAATAGGCCTGCACACCAAATATTTTGTGGACTGCCACAATAAGGTGTCTATAATAAACTGCCCCAAGATACTCTCCAAGATCAAATTGCTTCAATTTTCTTCAAGAAGTTCCTTCAGGATTTCCTTCTTCAACTTCAGTTCCACCATAGATTAGGCTTCATATTAGCCTTCAAGTATGCTCAAGATGACTGTCCTAAAGACTGCTTTAAAACCTGCTTCAAAAGGCTGATTCAAGGTAATCTCCAAGGGCTTCCCAAGGTCTGCAACAAACAGTCACTACAGATCCAAATTTGTCTTTAAAAATGCCACCACAGTTCCACAGGTTCGGTTATATCCTCCCACAGGTCTGAAAACTCATCACCTCTATTCTAAATAGATGGTAATAACAGGTCTGAAAATAAGAGTATTCCACAGATCTGAAATGCTGATATTTTCCACAAATCTGCAAAAGAGGGTCTCCACAAAAGAGAGTCTACACAGTTCTGAAGTATATTCTTATTCACCACAGGTCTGCAATCAAACTCACTGTTCTTTTAAGACTCATTGCTGGTCCAAAACACTGAGCTCCCTTCTGTCCACTGGTTTAAGTGGCTGTAACTATATATTGTTCTTGAGCTGGAAGAATAAAGGAATCTTTGCCCCAAACTGTAATTTTTAGTCCTCCTCGACCTTTGTTCTGCTCCTGTGATTTCTCTCTGAAATGATCACCGAATTTTGATGGTGAAATTAAGTGTTGGACGTCAAATTATACTAGATTTTGACCTTTAATAAAGAGACACGTCCCTTGGAGGGAGGCCGACATGAATGTCTGAGTGTAGGTCAGCTAGCCTTAAAAAAAAATATTATTTTTAAACTTAAAAATTCATTCTCTCACAAACCGCTGGGAGTTTTGGGGCAAGTAAAGGCTCGTTAGAAAGGGAAAAATATACTCTACAAGATGGTATAAGATCCATTTTGAAAGGTTGCTTCTAAGGTGGCGAAAAACATTTTTCTTTGTGACTGTCCTTGAATTATTTAATGTAGAAAATGATTAGGACAGTATGGCTTCTTGTTTGGCTTCTCCATTGTTTGTCTTCTCCATTATTTGGCTTCTTCATCATCATAGGAACATGTAGGACATCCACGTCGTCATGAGAGTGTCCAGCAATGAGTGTATCATCCATGTCATCACATAATTGTGCAGTGATTTGTTATAGTGCAGCATCATTAGGAGAACTCCAAAATAGTCTTCCAACCATCAAATGATATCTTCCACGTTATCATCTAATCTTTCAACCTTCATCAAGTGCCATCATCAATTGTGGTCATTCATTTAGTTTGACTCCATATCTCATCAAGGGTTAAGGTCTAGATCATCAAGGCGCATGCAACATTATAGCTAGTTCAAGGACCTCTTAGGACTTCTTCATTAGTGGTTTGACATCTTCGTGGGCTGACCTCTTCATTGATGGCATCCTTGTCAAGCAAGAGTCATGACATCATCATTTGGTACTAGGCATCTCAACAATATTGACATCTCAATCAATGCCATATTGACATCAATGACAACCTTCATTAACAGGGAGAGCCCTTGGAAAATACAAAGCCGAAGCCTCCACTCCTGTAGATAGGTCCAACCATTGTATACTTACATTGAGAAGCTAGACAAATGCGAACATAAGGAATCTTGTTGAAAATTGCAGCAACCCTGTGCTTTGGGCCCCCTTTGAGAGAGCCTCTACAGCTTCCTTAGTGTCTTATATGGTTGGAGATTTTCTTTGGCGATGCCAAATGTCGGATCCTGCAGGAGTTCACATATGAAAGACCATTCTTGATACCCTACTGCTACTCCACTAGCACCGAGAGATTTCACATCTTGAACAGTAGGTTCCAGTTGTGCAACTATGAGCATAGATGTCAAACAGGCCGTATAGCTGGATTTCAAAATTAGAACTACAAATAGCCATATTATAATCACAATTCGGGACAAACGGCTCAGGAACTTCTCCCCATGTGTGAAATACAGCTTCGAGAACGAAAACCAAAGCAGAGTCACCACTTGATCTTTGCGCTTTCCTCTAAAATCAAGATTTATTTTATGCTCAAGCAGCCATATCACAATTCCTGTGCATACAAAGAATACGCCTGTTGTGCACCACGGGCGTAGAGTAAAAGGAAGCATAAATTCCCAAGTGTTACTCGCAAACAACTCCCACATTTCAACATTTGATGGGTGATGCAATGTCACTGATTTCACTCCCGCCAATATCACATTACAGGTTGTTTCAACCCCAAGGCCATCAAGGCCAAAGATGAGAACATTTGCACCGGCTAGGTATCTCATAGCCACCCTTTCATAAACTACCAATTTTATGTTGTGCAAATCTTTGTCTATGTATATTTGTTATTGTCCATGATCACAAACAGGAATTGAGTTTGTGCCAGAACCAACAACAATCGCCATGTTAATCAGATTTGTTTTCTTCACTTCTACATCACTTTCTTCCTTCTTTATTTTTATTCTTTTGTGGGGATATTCTTCTGGGATGTCATGACATGGCGCATTTGAGCAACAACCCATTTGAGTATTACTTGCTTCCTTTTCCAATTTAGGCTTCAACATGAAATCCATATTTTTCTTCAAAGCATTAGACGACTGTTCTCCATTACAATCTTCATCATGTTTCATTTCTTCACAGTCACTATCATCTTCCTTATTATCGATTTCCTTTATACATGTTTTAAATTCTGCATATGATTTTTCTAATTGCTAAAACTTTTCTTGAATTTTTCTAATCTGCTCAATTTCTTCGGGATCTACACGTAATGGCATATATAAAGTTATCCTGGTTAGAAGAAAGACAGAATAGGAGAAAACCCAATGTTCTCAACAATCGGCATCAAGTGGCAAAATTCTTCTAACACAGGCAAATTGCACTATCTTCAAAACTGTTGAAATTTGGTTACCGGAGGACAGGTGGTTCCCTAAGGCTTTGATCTTTGGCCTAGGGAAAAGTGTCCAAAAGAATTTAATTTTTCTCCTAAAGTGACTTTGTAAAGTTATAAAGTCAAATATAATTTAAAAGTGACTTTAAGTGATAAAGTTACTAAAGTCTAATTTTAGAGTGATTTTAATAAAGTCAATGTGAAATTAGAAAGGAAAAGTGACTTTGGAAATAAATGACTAAGTGGGTCTTTATTAAAGTGGGGTGAATTAAAAAATAAAAAGTGAGATTTAAATGAGCATTTAATCTCAGCCCTAAATCTAAAGCTATTTTAGCCATTGGATTTAAGGATTCCCCAAAAGTCACTTAGGGTTAGGTTAAAGGAGGAAAAGGTCATTTTATTCTTTCATGAGCAGATTGAGAGAGGAAGAGAGAAAGCAAAGGAGAAATTTCTGAGCAGTGAGGAGAAGGAAGGTAGCTACTAGAGACTTCAGCAAAATCCATACAACAGCAAAGAGGCACAAAACCCAAGGCAGAAATCCGTACAGCAGGGGGTTGGCACATTTTTCGGGAGAGAGAGAGGCACAGTTTTCAAGGAAGACTATACAGCAGCTTCAGCTTTTATTTCTGGGCAAATTCTGGGCATGAAAATCGAGGAGAGAGACTGTTGGTTGACGACACGAATTTCGAGAAATTCGTACAGCAGTCGTACAACAGCTTTGGCACAGATTTCGAGGCAAAGGAGCACGAAAATCGAGGAGGATTTGTTGTCAAATCCGTACAGTTCGTAAAGCCGTACAGCTGGGCACACATTTCGAGAAAGTCAGTTCAGCATTTAATGTTGTAAAATTTCTGTTTTGAGTTTTTCCTGTTTGGCACATTTTCCAAGGCGGAGAAGATGCACGGAAATCGAGATAAGTACATTTATTGAGTTGCTGAAATTTTTGTTGTAATTTCTGCCTCATTGTAAAAAGCATTTTCAGAAATAAGAAGGAGCTTTCAAACTGGTTTTCCCCAAGAGTTGTAGGGGGTTTTTCCAGGGTCATGTCGACCAAAAATCACTGTGTTAAAATGTTTTGTGTGCCTGTTTTAGTCTACTGATTTTTATTTCTGCATTTTCCAGCATTGTGAAAAATTTCCAAAATTTGTGTTTTCAGCAAATATTATTTTCCAGCTTGTTGAATGTAAGGTTATGGGAAAGGGCATTTAACTATATGGAGAAATAAGGTGAAACTGAAAACCGGGGTGGGAAAATAGAAATTTCTACATGGTATCAGAACTTAGGTGTTGAAAGTGCAATTTGGGACAGCAAAGGAGAAAAATATAGTCTATTGATTTTTCACTCAGAAAATTCCAGCAAGCTGATTTTTCACACACAGAAATTTTATCTTTACTAAAGCAGTGCTATTTTCAGTTTTTAGGACAGCAAGGATGTCATTGGGATTGAGGGTGGAGGATAGGTTGGATGGGCATAGCAACTACAGTGTTTGGAAGGAGAGAATGCAGAGAATCTTTGAGGAGGCAGAAGTCTGAGATGTCATGGTGCATACCGCACAGCACCCTATTGTTGTGCCCACTGATGTTGTTCAGTTGGCAGCGTATAATAAAAAGAATAACAAGGGTAAGAGACTGATTCTAGACGAAATCATAGACCATTGCATTCCTCATGTGAGAGGAAAGAGAAATGCTCATGAGATGTGGACAGCATTGACCAATCTCTACCAGAGTACCAATGAGAACAGAAAAATGGTCCTAAGGGAGAAGCTGAAGACCATTAAAATGGGTAAGACTGATAGTGCAGCTGGATATCTCACAAAGATTACTAATGTGAGAGATGAGTTGGCAGCAGTTGGAGAGGTCATTCCACCCACTGAGTTGGTGCGGATTGCAGTGAATGGCCTCCCCAGTTCATGGCTGAACTTTGCTGATGGGGTTTGTGCACGTGAGACCCTTCCCACCTGGGAGAGGTTTTGGGATGATTGCATACAGACAGAGATCAGGAAGGGTCAGCTTGGGGTAGCCAAGCCAGTTGAGCAGGATGAGGATGTAGCACTGTTGGCAGGAGGCAAGAGAGGCAAGAGAAATAAGCAAGCTTCCACAAGAAGTGGTGGAGGCAAAGGCAAAGGTAAAGGTAAACAGGGTAACACGCAGAAGGACTATTCCAAGGTGAAGTGTTGGACTTTTCAGAAGATGGGACACTATGCAACTGTGTGTCCGGAGAAGAAGAAGAAGGAGAAGAACCAGAACATGGCAGCATCAGCAGAGGTAGAGGAGTTTGGGTTTATTGCGTGTGAGTCCACTAGTGCAGGATCACTTGCCACAGAGGTACAAAGGGAGCATGCATTTCCCTCGACTAGTGGAGCATCTTCGGGTATCTGGTATGTGGAAAGTGGGGCTTCACGTCATATTACAGGAGTCCGTGAGTACTTCTCAGAGCTTTCAGAGAGTGGCACTGATATAGAGGTAGTACTCGATGATGACAGAGTTGTTAGAGCAGTCGGTGTGGGGACACTGACATTTGATAGGGAACCCAAACCTCCCTTGAAGGTGTCAGATGTTCTTTATGTGCCAGGGATGAGGAAGAACCTCATATCCATCTCATCTTTGGAGGACAGAGGATATGAGATATTGTTGAGGAGAGAACAGGTGCTGATATATCCCAGGGGCGCTCCAGCTAATTCAGTTAGAGTGATAGGAGTACGCCATGCAAAGTTGTACAAGTTTGCATTTCAGCCCCTTTTGGCATTGAGCAATAGTACCGACAGCAGAGCTAGCAGTTCTGAGCTATGTGAGATTTGGCACCGCAGGATGAGGCACATCTATCATGGGGCCTTGAGGAGATTGCGGGAGATCACTACAAGTGTGCCAAATTTCAGTACTGATCACTTTGATACTTGCAGAGGATGTGCGATGGGCAAGTTTGTCAAATCCCCTTTTCCCAGCAGTGACAGCAGAGCGACTGGGATACTTGAATTGATTCATTCCGATGTGAGTGGTCGGATGTCTCATGTTTCCTTGAGTGGATATGAGTATTATGTATTATTCATTGATGATCACTCCAGGAGGACCTGGATTTATTTCTTGAAGACCAAGAGTGAGGTCTTCAAGCGGTTTCAGGAGTTCAGAGCTCTTGTGGAGACTAAGACAGGTCAGAAGATCAAGTCCCTGAGGTCGGACAATGGAGGTGAGTACACCCTTGGAGAGTTTGTTGACTATTGTGCGGAGGCAAGCATTAGGAGGGAGTTCATTGTTCCTTACAACCCCCAGTAGAACGGGGTTGCGGAGAGGAAGAACAGATCCATCGAAGGGGCTGCCAAAGCCATGTTACATGATCAGGGGTTGCCATTGTTTTTGTGGGCAGAGGCCTGCAACACTACTGTATATTTTTAGAACAGGAGTCTGCATCATGCCTTGGGACATATGACTCCGGAGGAGGCTTTTTCTAGGAAGAAGCCTGATATTGGTCATCTTCGTATCTTTGGGTGTATTGCATACTCCTACGTACCCAAAGAAGAGAACCAAACTAGAGCCCACCGCAGAGAAGGGTATCTTTGTGGGCTATAGTGAGACCTCGAAAGCCTTTCGGATTTATATTCCCGCACAGAGGAGAGTTGTTGTCAGGCGGGATGTGAAATTCGAGGAGGACAGAACCTTCAAGAGGTCACAGGAGTTAGAGTATCTGCATTAGCCAGACCCTCGGGAGCAACTGAGTTAGTCGCAGGGATCCAGTGGGCAAAGATCAAGAGGATCCAGAGGTACATCGATTACGGTGTCAGGTCTGTCAGTGAGCAGTGGCTCGTAGAGTCAGAGGGGTGGTGCTTCGAGCAACGTGCAGAGCAGTCCGCAGAGCAGTTCACTAGGGAGTCCACTGATGGATACCACACGCATTTCAACATCTACAAGTTCAAAAGTGTGCAGAGGACACAGAGACAGACAATGGGAGCCTGTGCCTCAAGGATGGATGAGGAGGAGGAGTTTCATTCTCCAGTGGGAGAAGTGTGCTCAGGGAAGAGGAAGCCCACGTGGCTTCAGGATACCTTGAGAGAGGCCACATCTGTTGCTGGGCCTAAGAGGCCGGTCAGAGAGAGAAGACCACCTGAGAGGTTTTGTAGCTATATGGCAATGGTTGCCAACATCCTTGACTCTGAGCCTTCTAGCTATAAGGAGGCAGCTAGCCAGTAGGTCTGGAGAGAGGCCATGTAGGAGGAGTATTCTTCTATCATGAAGAATGATGTTTGGGAGATGGTGCCAAGGCCTGAGGGCAAATCCGTGGTTACTTCCAGATGGCTTTACAAGGTAAAGCATGCTGCAGATGACAACATTGAGAAATTCAAAGCAAGTTTTGTGGCTAGAGGGTTCTCCCAAGTAAAGGGAGTTGATTATGAGGACACCTTTGCTCCCGTGGCTCGATATACTTCGATCCGCTCCATTATATTGATAGCAGTAGAGATAGGTTGGAAGATCCACCAGATGGATGTGAAGACCGCATTTCTCAATGGCTTCATATAGGAGGAGGTGTACATTGAGCAGCCACAGGGCTTTGAGGTGCATGGGAAGGAGTCCCATGTGTGCAGACTGAAGAAGGCCCTTTATGGCCTAAAGCAAGCTCCTAGAGCTTGGTACTCCAGGATAGATACATACTTGCAAGAGATGGGTTTCACAAAGAGTGAGGCAGATCCGAACCTTTACTATATTGTGATAGGTGAGGAGCCTCTCATTCTGGTGCTGTATGTTGATGACTTGGTCATTACGAGTGCAGAGAGACTCATAAAGCACTGCAAGAGAGATCTTGCGGCGGAGTTTGAGATGAAGGACATCGGCTTGATGCATTACTTTTCAGGTTTGGAGGTGTGGCAGGAGGAGAGGCATTTCTTCCTGGGGCAAGGGAAGTATATTGTGGACATCCTTGGCAGATTCCAGATGGAGGATTATAGACCCATGTCGACACCGATGATCACCAACTGGAAGAAGCCTCATGCTTCAGATTCCGAGTTGGTGGATCCCACATTGTACAGACAGTTGATTGGTTCCTTGATGTATTTGGTCAACACCAGACCAGATATATGTTTTGCAGTCAACACGATGAGCCAGTTTATGTGTGAGCCTAGGAAGGTTCACTAGGTGGCTGCAAAACACATTTTGCGGTACTTGCAGGGGACAGTGGATTATGGTTTGGATTATAGGCAAGGAGATGGAGTGATATTGGCAGGTTACACTAATTCTGATTGGGCAGGTTGTGCTTCTGATAGGAAGAGCACTTCAGGGTGTTGTTTTGGGTTGGGTTCGGCAGTGGTGTCTTGGTTCAGCCAGAAGCAGCAGTCAGTCGCATTGAGTTCAGTGGAAGCAGAGTATATGGTAGCCAGACTAGCTAGTTGTGAGGCCATTTGGCTTCACAAGATGTTGTTTGGCTTATTTGGTCAGCCATTGAGACCTTCAGTGATATACTGTGATAATCAGAGTTGCATTAAACTCACAAAAAATCCAGTATTTCATGACAGGTCAAAGCATATTGGCATCAGATATCACTTCATCAGAGACTATGTTCAGAAGGGAGCTATGAAGCTTGAGTATATTCCCACTGATGAGCAGGTGGCAGATATTCTTACCAAAGCCTTACCATGGGGCAAGCATGTCTACTTCAGAAACAAGATGGGTGTGGTGAGGAACACCTTCCTCGGTAAGAGGGAGTGTTGAAATTTGGTTACCGGAGGACAGGTGGTTCCCTAAGGCTAAGAGGGAGTGTTGAAATTTGGTTACCGGAGGACAGGTGGTTCCCTAAGGTTTTGATCTTTGGCCTTGGGAAAAGTGTCCAAAAGAATATAATTTTTCTTCTAAAGTGACTTTATAAAGTTATAAAGTCAAATATAATTTAAAAGTGACTTTAAGTGATAAAGTTACTAAGTCTAATTTTAAAGTGACTTTAATAAAGTAAATGTGAAATTAGAAAGGAAAAGTGACTTTGGAAATAAATGACTAAGTGGGTCTTTATTAAAGTGGGGTGAATTAAAAAATAGAAAGTGAGATTTAAATGAGCATTTAATCTCAGCCCTAGATCTAAAGCTATTTTAGCCATTGGATTTAGGGATTCCCCAAAAGTCACTTAGGGTTAGGTTAAAGGAGGAAAAGGTCATTTTATTCTTTCATGAGCAAATTGAGAGAGGAAGAGAGAAAGCAAAGGAGAAATTTCTGAGCAGTGAGGAGAAGGAGAGCAGCTAATAGAGACTTCAGCGAAATCCGTATAGCAGCAAAGAGGCACGGTTCCCAAGGCAGAAATCCGTACAGTAGGTGGTTGGCACATTTTTCGAGGGAGAGAGGCACATTTTCGAGGAAGACCATACAGCAGCTTCAGCATTTATTTCTGGGCAGATTCTGGGCACGAAAATCGAGGAGAGAGACTGCTGGTTGGTGGCATGAATTTTGAGAAATCCATATAGTAGCTTCAGCACAGATTTCGAGGCAAAGGAGCACGGAAATCGAGGGGGGGGTTTGCTGTCAAATCCGTACAACGGTACGGTCGTACAGCTGGGCACACATTTCGAGAAAGTCAGTTCAGCATTTAATGTTGTAATAAATGTTGTAAAATTTATGTTTTGAGTTTTCCCTGTTTGGCACATTTTCCAAGGTAGAGTAGATGCACGGAAATCGAGATAAGTACATTTATTGAGTTGCTTGAATTTTTGTTGTAATTTCTGCCTCACTGTAAAAACCATTTTCAGAAATAAGATGGAGCTTTCAAACTGGTTTTCCCCAAGAGTTGTAGGGGGTTTTTCCAGGGTCATGTTGACCAAAAATCACTGTGTTAAAATGTTTTGTGTGGCTGTTTTAGTCTGCTGATTTTTATTTCTGCATTTTCCAGCATTGTGAAAATTTTCCAGAATTTGTGTTTTCAACAAATATTTATTTTCCAGCTTGTTGAATGTAAGGTTATGGGAAAGGGCATTTAACTATATGGAGAAATAAGGTGAAACTGAAAACCGGGGTGGGAAAATAGAAATTTCTACAAAAACAATGTTGAGGAGATCAATTCAGAAGGAGAAAATTGGTCCCCAAAGCCTCAACAGCCATGAGTTAACAAATATAATCCAAGGTGCGCTTGAGAAGTGCAAAAGATCAAAAAATAGGAAATCAGAATCAAATTGTTTTCTTGTGAATGCATGGTTTGATGATGAATGCAAAATGGCAAGGAGAACCTTGAAAAAGGAAGGAGAGGGGAAGATGAATGTAAAGTTATATAAGCAGATTTTAAAAAAGAAAAAATATGAGTTCATGCAAACAAGGAGGGAAGAGCTGATATATCTAGGCAAGAATAACACAAAACTTTTTTGGTAGGCACTTCAACCAAGGAAGAAGCAAATTGAAAATCATATTACAGCCAATCAGTGGTTGACTATGTAAGGAAACTCTATGAAAGAGAAATAGAGGTTGAGCCTCCTCCCAGGATCAACACATCTACAAAGCTTTTCACAGTACAGGAGGTGGAGGCAGGAATTAAAAAGTTGAAAGCAGGGAAGGCAAGGGACTTGGTTGAACTTCAAGCAAAATATCTAAAGTGGGGAATGAACATTTTGGCACCCCACATCATGGAAATATTCAACAATGTCATTCAGCAAGGGTTCCCAAGGGATTGGACAACTAATCTAGCAATTCCCCTTTTTAAAAGCGGAGACATTAATAATCCTTCCAACTATAGAACCATTATGATCTCCTTTGTTTGCAAAGCTTTTCAGTGGCATGGTAGAAAATAGAATCAGTAAGTGGGCAGAAGTAAAAGAAAAGAGGGCAAAAGGGCAAGCAGGTTTTAGGCCGAAGCATTCTATAGTAGATCATGGTATCACACTGAGACACATTGTTGAAAAGGTTTGGGGGAGCAAAGAAGAAGTATTTTGCTGCTTTGTTGACTTCAAAAAGGCATTTGACACGGTCCCTAGAGATAAGTTGTGGCGTAGAATGGAAGAACTTGAAATTCCTTTACAATATAGAGTTGTTGTCCATAGGCTTTATGAAGAGGTGAAAGTCAAGATTAGAACTTCAGCAGGCATTTCAAAAAGTTTTAGAAGTGACATCGGAGTCAAGCAAGGTTTCCCTTTATCCCCTACCCTTTTTGGTTTATATATTGACAAACTGGAAGAGTGGCTAAATTTGCAAGGTGGGGAGGGTGTTCGATTGGGGGAGTTTGTGATTAAGCTTCTTCTATATGCCGATGATCTTGTGCTGGTTGCTAAATCGGCCCATGGATTGCAGATGCACCTATATGCCCTTGAGCATTTTTGTAAAGCAGTGGGGATGCAAGTCAATACCAATAAGACCAAGATAACGATTTTCTCTAATAAAAGGAAGCAAAGCCAGCATACGTTCTTCTTTCAAGACAACATTCTTGAAGAAGTAAATGAATACAAGTACCTCGGGATCAATTTCAACAACAAGCTTAATTGGGAGGATTGCAGAAAGAAAGAATTTTAGGAGGGTGGAAAGCAT
The DNA here is from genome assembly GCA_034641835.2 of Pinus albicaulis. NCBI lineage: Eukaryota > Viridiplantae > Streptophyta > Pinopsida > Pinales > Pinaceae > Pinus > Pinus albicaulis. Next base: position 20,863,442 of record MU968317.1, read on the forward strand.
TATATGCACTTCAAAATAGATGTATAGAGGCAGAGTTATGGGATTGGAACACTATCAAGGTACTTTTTGGACTCCTAGTTTGTCCAGTGATATTATATGGGTGTGAATTGTGGGCTAGCAGCATCTCTATTTCAAATTGGAAACAAATTGAAAAAATTCAAAAACGTTTGATCATGAGCAAGTTCAAAATAAAAAGTTCAGTTCCCTAAGAGATAATGTTGAGTGAAATAGGGGCAGCGCCCATCGAAGCAATTGCCATGGTGCGTCTTAAAAGGTACCTAAAGAGAATAGAGCAAATGCGAGAAGGTAGATGGCCGAAAGTTATCTTCAATGAAGGTATGAGTGAAAGAAAGAAATCATGGATGAGACAAAACAACAAATGGATGCAAAAATGGAATATTTACTTGAATGCATGTCCCACAAATAGCAAGGAATTAAAGAATTTTGTGCTGGAGAAGTTCTGTAAGGGTATATGGGGAAAAGAGTTGGGTAGAAAGAAGAATTATTATGTTTAGGAATTCAACCCCACTTGTGATCTTGTAAATTTATGTAGATGTTCTATGCTTGATGCAACTTTACTTTTCACCACAGCAATCACATAAACAATCAAGTAAAATGATGATAGAACATACCAGTGGATCTATAGAAGACAAACCAGAAACAAAAAAAATGTGGTGGTGCGTTACTGGGCATTTCATCAGATGCTTCAACCAACAAAGCTCCTTTGGTTAGCCAACCCGCAGATATTGTCACAATGTCTTTCAAAATGAATAGACATCAGTCATCCCTAAGTCAACCGCTAGAAAAGTCAATCGCCCAATGGTATAAGAATAATTCGAACACACAATCTACAACGACAACAACCAACGACAAGAATGAAGAACTTAAGAACAACGTTCATCCTTATTTCCACGTGTGGAATCGAAACCGTCGATGAGGCCTGCTCAAACCAATCAGAAGAGGGGAGATGATGTGTGAGGATGAGATGAGTGAAATGTCCTCCAACGTTGACTCTATTCATATCAATCACTGAGGTGTGTGACACATTTGCTGGGGGTGTAAAACCTTAAGGCCGACATGCACATATTTGAAATTATTAAAAATAAATTCAAAATAAATGTTCTGCTCATCGGATTAAGATCAATTTTAGATCAATCTTACACCTCTTCGAAAGAGGAACCCAATAAAAATATTGGTATCTTCATCTGAGCATCACAACATGGAGTTTGGACCTAGTTGTCCAATTTTAACACTCCCTCTCAACTAGGAGAACTCCATCCACCTGTGCAATCAAACATCGTGCGTCATCCCACCGTTACTTGCTTTGCTGGCCTCTTTATTTCAGAACAGTAATGGGTCAGTCACACAGACATCATTCCCGGCTGACAGATTCAGTCCAGAGGTCCGAAACCACTATAAGACTCACAAAGAGTCTCATACCAACCCGAAATTGGTTTATCTGACCCGAAGTCAGTAGGAGATCCGAAACCTCACTTGGACTCAAGAGAGTCATATATACTAACCCGAAGTTAGTCTCACTGACCCGAAGTCAGTTGGAGGTCCGAAACCTCACATGGACTCAAAGAGTCACATACCAACCCGAAGTTGGTTCATCTGACCCGAAGTCAGTAGGAGGTTCGAAACCTCACTAGACTTGATCCCAAATCAAGTGGTTGGACACGTGCCATCCTAGAGGGAGGAGTGAGCTGCACCTTCATGTGTCCATCGCCTTAATGCTAGTCTCTGGGCCTTCTTCATCCCTCATTGGCCAAATGAGAGGTACTTCCCATGAGCCCTGAACTCAATGGGTAGGATGCATACGGGGTACAGATAATGAGAGGTGAACCAACTCAAAATCACAATGGTGGGGCCCAAACACACCAACAAGGTTCGGCAAGCCTAGCCTTGTGGTTGCTTATAGCTCTGAAAAGCTATCCCCAAAGCCCCCCAGAGCTCCCAGAGCTCATCGTCCAATAGGACCCACATCATAGGGTCGTTCCACGATACCAAGACTCTCACGGAAGGTTAGGAATTTGACCTTCCCCAGGGGCTTTATGAGAATATCCGCGACCTGCTCATCAGTTCCTATATGATCGAGCCTTATGGCGCCTCGCTGTACCATATCTCGGATAAAGTGGTACCTGATATCAATATGCTTGGATCGATCGTGGAACACCGGATTCTCAGACAAGCGAATCCCACTCTGGTTATCACAGAGTATCACGGTGGTATCTAGCACATGTCCGAACAACTCACTGAAGGGCTTTCGAAACCAAACTGCTTCACAACAAGCCATACTCGTTGCAATGTATTCGGCTTCTGTGGTGCTCAAAGCCACCGACTTCTGTTTCCTGCTCATCCATGAGATCGAAGCAGAACCAACATCGAAGCAGCATCCCGATGTGCTCTTACGATCCACCAGATCGAAGCAGAACCAACATTGAAGCAGCATCCCGATGTGCTCTTACGATCCACCACACTGCCAGCCCAATCGGCATTAGTATATCCAAGGAGTGTCACGCTCCTGGCAGTGTATCTCAGCCCATGGTCTATCGTGCCCCAGAGATATCTCAAGAGTTTCTTGGCACCAACCCAGTGAATGTTATGATCAACCATGTGTTGACTCAAAGTGTTCACTGCACAACATACGTACGAACGGGTGTTCACTAAGAACATCAAGGCCCCTATGAGTTGAAGATACTCAGTAGGATTTGCTAGCACGGGCCCAGCAGCGCTGCCATTCAACTTCTTAAAGTTGAGCTCCATTGGTGTCGACCCAGACTTACAGTCCACCATACTAATTCTTTCCAGAAGCTTCACAGTGTATTTTCCTTGAGGAAGGAAAATCTTGCCAAGTCTCTGCCAGACCTCCAGGCCTAGGAAATAGATCATCAGTCCTAGGTCCTTCATCTCAAACTCAGTAGCAAGCTCCCTTTTGCACTGATGAATGAGAGGGTCAGCACCTGTCAGGAAGAGGTCATCCACATACAGCACCAGAATGAGAGGCTTCCCTTTGACAACCTAGAAGTGAAGGTTCGGATCAGCATTACTTCGAGTGAAGCCCAGCTTCATCAAGTAGCTATCTATCCTCTCGTACCAAGATTTGGGTGCTTCCTTCAACCCATAGAAGGCTTTCTTCAACTTGAAGACATGGATGTCCCGATCCTGGACTTCGAACCCCAGAGGTTGCTCCACATACCTCTTCCTTTATCGCACCATGCAGAAATGCGATCTTCACATCCATCTGATGAAGACTCCATCCTTGCGTAGCAGCAAGGGCTATAATAGATCGAATGGTGGTGTATCAGGCCACAGGTGCAAATATGTCATCATAATCTATGCCTTCCTTTTGAGAGAAGCCACGGACAACGAATCTTGCCTTGAACTTTTCAGCACTTCCATCAAATCCATGCTTGATCTTGTAGAGCCATTTCGAGGTGACAACTGCTTTGTCCTTTGGTCTTGGAACCACATCCCAAACATCATTCTTCATAACGAACTCATACTCTTCGTGCATAGCATCCTTCCAGACTTGATGCTTTACAGCTTCCTCAAAGGATCTAGGCTCGGATTGTACAATACTACTCATGGTTGCTAGATACCCTTGGTATCCACTCGGCTTCTTGCTTTCACGGAATGTCCCCCTTGGGGCAGCATGTCCCTCAGCATCCTCAAGAGTGTCCTTGAGCCATGATGGTCTCTTTCCTAATGAAGGAGGAGGATCAATCGGATACATTGGTCCCTCAACATCAGGCATCGTTTCATCCTTCGGTTCCTCTTGATTTCCAGGCCTTGCTTCATTATCTTCCTCAGATCTCAAAAGATTAACTACTTTCCTCAGGGAAGTATCTTCATCAAAGGTGACATCGTGGCATATCTCCACTTCCCTTTGACCAGGCACATATAATCTATAGGCCTTCGAAGTTTCGCTGTAGCCCACAAACATTGTGGTCTCCCTCTTGATGCTGGCTCCTCTGCAAAAGTTCTTGAACTCGTTCCTCTCATATTTAGTGCCATTATCGGTCTGTCGGATAGCATCTCATGTCATTGCTCCCAGTGGACTTCCTCCAACCTGGTAGAGTGTATCAATTCTAGACCCAAACGTGATAGCTTCCTTGAAGCTCTTCTTCCACATGTGCACCTTTCCATCAGTGAATGCCACATTGAAACCTTTGTCTTCCATGGCCGATATAGACACAAGGTTCTTTTTCAAATTAGGTACATAGAGTACATCCTGCAAGCGGAGGACTTGACCTTGAGACAAGTGGAGGGTCACAGTCCCTGTCCCTTTCATGGGATATGTGGCATTATCTCCAAGGATAATTTTCAAATTAGTATCCTTCTCAACCATATCAAAGAGTGCTTCCTTGAACCCAGTGATGTGCCTTGAGGCATCACTATCTATCAACCAGAGATCCATAGTGTCGGGTGGAGATGCAACGGAGAGGGCAAATACAAGAATATATTCATTTATTTTATCAACAACATTTGATTCCTCATACCTGGAATTTCTTGACCTTTTGAAAGGTTGATCATTTCCGTGGGAGGGAGCCTTTCTCTTTCCCTGGAACCTGTTGTTCCTTTGATTATCATCCCTTCGGTTGTTGTTGTTGTCATCATCATCAGAAGAATCCTTCTTGAAAGGACATTCTCTAGCATAGTGACCAGGCCTATGACAAGTGAAGCACTTGCCCTTCTTTCCTTGAGCCCCTGCTTTTCCTTCATTTCCATACTCCTTCATTCTTGATTCTTCTTGAACGCATCTTGACAGTACTTCGTCAAAGTCAGGTATCACATTATTATTTAGAATGGTAGTGTTGAACACATGCCATTCAAATGAGAGCCCTCCAAGTGCGGTGAGTACCATCTCTCGATCAGCTATTGTCTCCCCAATAGCTAGCAGATTGTTCCTGATTTCAATCAGCTTCAGAAAGTATGATTGGACAGACTCATCCCTGCCTTTCTTCAGATTCTTCAATTGGTTCTTGAAGAATAGTACTTGATTCGCATTGTTGGCTTTGAACATGAGGATCAATTTATCATACATCTCTTTGGATGTGCCCAACTCAGAGATGTAGGCCACCAGGCTTTTATGAATGGATTCCCTGATCATCAACTTTGCTTTGATCTCCCCTTTCTTGTACTTTGTTTTGGCAACAGCAGTAGCAGTGGATGGAGGTTCTTGGATTTTACCCTGCACATAGTCCATGACATCTTGGTCTTCCAATTTGAGATCCAATATCATCTTCCAAGCATGGAAGTCATCATTTCCAGTCAATTTGTCATCCTCCTTGAAGCCATAGTTTGTGGAACCCATTTTCTTCTTCGGCGATTGCTATAAATTAGGGCTTGTCTTCACCTCAACTCCGATACCATGTAAATTTATGTAGATGTTCTATGCTTGATGCAACTTTACTTTTCATCACAACAATCACATAAACAATCAAGTAAAATGCTAATAGAACATACCAGTGGATCTATAGAAGACAAACCAGAAACAAAAAAATGTGGTGGTGCATTACGGCGGTCAACAGGATGCTTCAACCAGCAAAGTCTCCTTGGTTAGCCAACCCAGCATGTGTCACAACAGCCCTCAAAACAGCCACTCGGTCAACTCAAAGTCAACCCCAGAAAATTCAATGCTACCCCAACTAAGCAGCACACGCAGAAGAATGGCAAACAACAACTACAGCTGACCCGCAGCAACAACGTTTTCTGCTCCTTCTTTCCATGTGGAACCAAAACTGCCTCCATGGAGCTTCCAACCAACTCCAGAGGAGATGGGCAGATAGAGAGATGAGGAAGGTCTCAATGTTGACTCTATTTATATCAATCACTGAGGTGTGTGACACATTTGCTGGGGGTGTAAAACCTTAAGGCCGACATGCACATATTTGAAATTATTAAAAATAAATGTTTTGCTCATCGGATTAAGATCAATTTTAGATCGATCTTACACCTCTCCGAAAGAGGAACCCAATAAAAATATTGGTATCTTCATCTGAGCATCACAACATGGAGTTTGGACCTAGTAGTCCAATTTTAACAATTCTCCAACAAAAAGATAACATTGGAGCTAGCATTCCGTGGAGGGCAAAGGTTCTTATAGCTCAATTAAGGACTAACTCACATCAACTTCGGTGTGAAACGAGACAATGGAAGAGACCTAAAGAAGCTTGGGAAGAAAGGGTATGCACTTTTTGCACTTCTGGGGCAGTGGAATCAGAAAAACATTTCATTTTGGAATGTGACGCTTTCAGAGACATCGGGGACAGTTTCCATAGTATGTTAGCATCAATTCCGTGGCATTGTCTTTTCAGTGATGGAACTATTATAAGGTTGGGTCAACTCATCATCAATTTGAGTAAGAAAAGGATTGAATTGCAGAAGGCAAAAAACAAGTTGGTGGTCCCATAGACTATTTTTAGTCTCGTGGACATTAAAATATCATTCATTGATTCATATTGTATGGTAAACTACATTCAAAGGCTCGCAAGATTATATTGTGCGGCATGGCTCTGATACCACTGAAGCAAAAAAAATCGTAGGCTTGTTGACTTTAATTATAAAAATACACAAGAGGTATTTGTAATAATAATTTATTAATATATAAAATGTAGAAGTGTTGATAAATATTACAATAAGGCCCTGCTTATATACCTAGGCAGGTGGCCTTTCATGACTAGGCATGTCTTTTAAGACATGCATTTTCAGTTAACTAATGACCATTAAAATAATCATTATTTATATTTATTTATGATTTACATTTATTTGTATTTATTCTATTTGTTATGAATTACATTCATAACAGGTTGTTCACTGGAAGAAATGAATAGGAGAAAAGTTTCTCCTAGGGTCACTCACTTTTGCTGGGTAAAAGGATGCATGAAAATATTCTTCAAACTTCCATAGTGTAGAGAAATTAGGGCTTTAATTCAAATTTCTCTTTTATGATAATTACTTGTGATTTCGTTATGCTTCTTTCACTTTGATCTTATCTTTGTTAGATTATTACGCTCTTCATCAAGTCAATTATCAAATGCACAAGAGACAAATATTTAGGCTAACAAGCCAAGGCCAAAACCTCTCCCTCTTCGAGACAAAAACACGAAAATAATTCTTCTTATAGATGTAGAAATTTCTGTTCTCAACCCTAGTTTTCAGTTTCTCCTTATTTCACCCATAAAGTTAAATGCCCATTCCCATAGCCATACATTCAACAAGCTAGAAAAATAAATATTTTCTGAAAACACAAATTCTGGAAATTTCACAGTGTTGAAATGCAGAAATAAAAACTCAGAAAAATAAATCAGCCACACACAGAAATTTGACACGTTGATTTTTGGTCAACTTGACCCTGGAAAAACCCCCTACAACTCTTGGGGAACCCCAGTTCGAAAGCTTCTCTTTATTTCTGAATATGCTTTTATAGTGAACAACAAAACACAGTAAAAAATTACAGCAAATACAAAACCCACTTATCTCGATTTCCGTGTCAACCTCCAACCTTGAAAATCGTGCCAACAACAAACAGAAAATTACAAGAAAAAATATAGCAATAAATAATGTACTTGCCGCCTAGAAAAACATGCCCAGATTCTACCTGTACGGAATTGTACAGACAGTACAACAGCACCTTCCTCGATTTTTGTGCCCAAAAAAGTTGCCTCGAAAATCATGCCCTTTGCTACTGAATCTGCTCCTCGAAAACAAAGCTATACTTGCCTTGAAAAGTGTGCTAAACAGTGATGTACGGATTTTATATCTTGGTAAACATGCCAATAAATGCTGATGTACGGAAATGCTTCCTTGGAAAATGTGCCCGCTTGCTGTACGGATTTTTTGTGTAGCTATTGTTGCTCTCCCTCCGCTCAGAAATTTCTCTTCAGCTTTTTCTCTTCCTCTCTCAATCTGCTCATGAAAGAATGAATAATCTTTTCTCTCATTTTCCTCCCTTAACCTAACCCTAAGTGACTTTTGGGAAATCCTTAAATCCAATGGCTGAGATAGCTTTTGATCTAGGGCTGAGATTAAATGCTCATTTAAATCTCACTTTCTATTTTTTAATTCACCCCACTTTAATAAAGACCCACTTAGTCATTTATTTCCAAAGTCACTTTTCACTTTCTAATTTCAAATTGACTTTATTAAAGTCACTTTAAAATTAGACTTTAGTAACTTTATCACTTAAAGTCACTTTTAAATTAGATTTGACTTTATAACTTTATAAAGTCACTCTAGGAGAAAAATTAAATTCTTTTGGACACTTTTCCCTAGGCCAAAGATCAAAGCCTTAGGGAACCACCTGTCCTCCGGTAACCAAATTTCAACACTCCCTCTTACCGAGGAAGGTGTTCCTCACCATACCCATCTTGTCTCTGAAGTAGACATGCTTGCCCCATGGTAAGGCTTTGGTAAGAATATCTAAAACCTTCTCATCAGTGGGAATATACTCAAGCTTCACAGCTCCCTTCTAAACATAGTCTCTGATGAAGTGATATCTGATGCCAATATGCTTTGATCTGTCATGAAATACTGGATTCTCCGTGAGTTTAATGCAACTCTGATTATCACAGTATATCACTGAAGGTCTCAACGGCTGACCAAATAAGCCAAACAACATCTTGCAAAGCCATATGGCGTCACAACTAGCTAGACTGGCTCCCATGTACTCTTTTTCCACTGAACTCAATGCTATTGACTACTGCTTTCGGCTGAACGACGACACCACTGTCGAACCCAACCCAAAACAGCACCCTGAAGTGCTCTTCCTATTAGAAGCACAACCTGCCCAATCAGAATCAGTGTAACCTGCCAATCTCACTCCATCTCCCTACCTATAATCCAGACCATAATCCACTGTCCCCTGCAAGTACCACAAAATGTGTTTTGTAGCAACCCAGTGCACCCTCCTGGGCTCACACATGAACTGGCTCATCGTGTTGACTACAAAACATATATCTAGTCTGGTGTTGACCAAATACATCAAGGAACCAATCAGCTGTCTATACAATGTGGGATCCACCAACTCAGAATCTAAAGCATGAAGCTTCTTCCAGTTGGTGATCATCGGTGTCAACATGGGTCTACAATCCTCCATGTGGAATCTGCCAAGGATGTCCACAATATACTTCCCCTACCCCAGGAAGAAATGCCCCTCCTCCTGCCACACCTCCAAACCCAAAAAGTAATGCATCAAGCCAATGTCCTTCATCTAGAACTCCGACGAAAGATCTCTCTTGCAGCTCTCTCTGAGTCTCTCTGCACCCGTAATGACCAAGTCATCCACATACAGCACCAGAATGAGAGGCACCTCACCTATCACAATAAAGTATAGGTTCAGATCTGCCTCACTCTTTGTGAAACACATCTCCTGCAAGTATGTATCTATCCTGGAGTACAAAGCTCTAGGAGCTTGCTTCAGGCCATAAAGGGCCTTCTTCAATCTGCACACATGGGACTCCTTCCCATGCACCTCAAAGCCCTGTGGCTGCTCAATGTACACCTCCTCCGGTATGAAGCCATTGAGAAATGCGGTCTTCACATCCATCTGGTGGATCTTCCAACCCATCTTTGCTGCTATCGATATGATGGAGCGAATTGAAGTATATCGAGCCATGGGAGCAAAGGTCTCCTCATAATCTACTCCCTTAACTTGGGAGAACCCGCTAGCCACAAACCTTGCCTTGAATTTCTCAATGCTGCCATCTGCAACATGCTTTACTTTGTAAAGCCATCTGGAAGTAACCACGGATTTGCCCTCAGGCCTCGGCACCACCTCCCAATCATCATTCTTCATGATAGAAGAATACTCCTCCTGCATGGCCTCTCTCCAGAACTGTTGGCTAGCTGCCTCCTCATAGCTAGAAGGCTCAAAGTCAACGATGTTGGAAACCATTGCCATATAGCTACAGAACCCTCAAGTGGTCTGCTCTCTCTGACCGGCATCCTCGGCCCAGCAACAGATGTGGCCTCTCTCAAGGTATCCTGATGCCACTTGGGCTTCCTCTTCCCTAAGCACACTTCTCCCACTGGAGAATGAAACTCCTCCTCCTCATCAGGAGCCTAAACTCTTGACTATTTGTCTGTTGTCCTTCTGCCTGAACCTGAACCTGTAGACGTTGAAGTACCGTGAGAACTGTCCATCAGTGGACTCCCTAGTGAACTGCTCTGCGGACTACTCTGCATCCTACCCGAAGCACCACCCCTACTGACTCTGCGAGCCACTGCTCACTGATGGACCTGACACCATAATCGATGTACCTCCCGATCCTCCTGATCCCTGCCCGCTGGATCCTTGTGCATGACTCAGCTGCTCCTGAGGGTCTGGCCAATCCAGATACTCTAACTCCTATGACCTCCTGAAAGCCCTATCCTCCTCGAATTTCACATCTCGCCTGACAACAACTCTCCTCTGTGCTGGAATATAAATCCGAAAGGCTTTCGAGGTCTCACTGTAGCCCACAAGGATACCCTTCTCTGCGGTGGGCTCTAGCTTGGTCCTCTTCTCCTTAGGTACGTAGGAGTATGCAATACAGCCAAAGATACAAAGATGACCAATATCAGGTTTCTTCCCAAAAAAAGCCTCCTCTAGAGTCACATGCCCCAAGGCACAATGCGAAATCCTGTTCTGCAAATATACAGCAGTGTTGCAGGCCTCTGCCCACAAAAACAATGGTAACTCCTGATCATGTAACATGGCTTTGGCAGCCCCTCCGATGGATCTGTTCTTCCTCTCCGCAACCCCGTTCTGCTGGGGATTGTAAGGAACTATGAACTCCCTCCTAATGCCTGCCTCCGCACAAAACTCAACAAACTCACCAAGGGTGTACTCACCTCCATTGTCCGACCTTAGGGACTTGATCTTTCGACCTGTCTGAGTCTCCATAAGAGCTCTGAACTCCTGAAACCACTTGAAGACCTCACTCTTGGTCTTCAAGAAATAAATCCAAGTCCTCCTAGAGTCATCATCAATGAATAAAACATAATACTCATATCCACTCAAGGAAACATGAGACATCCGACCGCTCACATCGGTATGAATCAAATCAAGTATCCCAGTCGATCTGTTGTCACTGCTGGGAAAAGGGGATTTGGCAAACTTGCCCATAGCACATCCTCTGCATGTATCAATGTGATCAATACTGAAATTTGGCACACCTGTAGTGATCTCCCGCAATGTCCTCAAGGCCCCATGATACATGTGCCCCATCCTACAGTGCCAAATCTCGCACAGCTCTGAACTGCTAGCTCTGCTGCCGATACTATTGCTCAATGCCAAAAGGGGCTGAAATACAAACTTGTACACCTTTGCATGGTGTACACCAATCACTCTAGCTGACTCAGCTGGAATGCCCCTGGGATATATAAGCACCTGTCCTCTAGTGAACAATATCTCATACCCTCTGTCCTCCAATGCTGAGACGGATATGAGGTTCTTCCTAATCCCTGGCACATATAGAACATCTGACACCTTCAAGGGAGGTTTGGGTTCCCTATCAAATGTCAATGTCCCCACACCGATTGCTCTAACAATGTTGTCATCTCTGAGTACTACCTCTATATCAGTGCCACTCTCTGAAAGCTTTGAGAAGTACTCACGGACTCCTGTCATATGACGTGAAGCCCCACTGTCAACATACCAAATACCTGAAGATGCTCCACTAGTGGAGGGAAATGCACACTCCCTCTCAACCTCCGTGGCAGGTGATCCTGCACTAGTGAACTCACAAGCAATGAACCCAAACTCCCGGTCAAAGCTATCTGTAAAGTCCTCTACCTCTGCTGATGCTACCATGTTCTGGTTCTTCCCCTTCTTCTTCTTCTCCGGACACACCACTGCATAGTGTCCCATCCACTAACAATTCCAACACTTCACCTTGGAATAGTCCTTCTGCGCGTTCCCCTATTTACCTTTACCTTTGCCTTTGCCCCCACCAACACTTGTGGAAGCTTGCTTCTTTCCCTTACCTTTCTTGCCTTCTGCTAACAATGCTACAGCCTCATCCTGCTCAACAGGTTTGGTTGCCCCAAGCTGACTCTTTCTGATTTCAGTCTGTATGCAATCATCCCAGATGCTCTCCTAGGTGGGAAGGATCTCACGTGCATAAACCCCATTAGCAAAGTTCAGCCATGAACTGGGAAGGCCATTCACTGCAATCCGCACCAACTCAGAGGGTGGAATGACCTCTCCAAATGCTGCCAACTCATCTCTCACATTAGTGATCTTTGTGAGATATCCAGTAGCACTATCAGTCTTCGCCATCTTAATGGTCTTCAGCTTCTCCCTTAGGACCATTTTTCTGTTCTCATTGGTACTCTGGTAGAGGCTGGTCAACGCTGTCCACATTTCATGAGCAAGTCTCTTTCCTCTCACATGAGGAATGACATGGTCTTTAATACCATCCAGAATCAGTCTCTTGCCCTTGATATTCTTTTTGTTAAATTCTGCCAATTGAACAGCATCAGTAGGCACATTCACAGGGTGTTGTTGGATATGCACCATGATACCCCAGACTTCTGCCTCCTCAAAGATGCTCTGCATTCTTTCCTTCCATACGCTATAATTACTATGCCCATCCAACCTATCATCCACCCTCAAGCCCAAAGACATGCTTGCTGTCCTAATAAACTGAAAAAGACATTGTTGTAGTAAAGGTATTGTTTTCTGTTTGAAAAATCAGTTTGCTGTAATTTTTCTTGTTGTTGTCCCAAACTGCACTTTTCAGCAAAATAACTCTGATACCAATTTAGAAATTTCTGTTCCCAACCCCGGTTTTCAATTTCTCCTTATTTCACCCATAAATTTAATGCCCATTCCCATAGCCATACATTCAACACGCTGAAAAAATAAGTATTTTTTCTGAAAACACAAATTCTGGAAATTTCATAGTGTTGAAATGCAGAAATAAAAACTCAGAAAAATAAACAGCCACACACAAAAATTTGACACGCTAATTTTTGGTCAACTTGACCCTGGAAAAACCCCCTACAACTCTTGGGGAAAAACAGTTCGAAAGCTTCTCTTTATCTCTGAATATGCTTTTACAGTGAACAGCAAAACACAGTAAAAAATTACAGCAAATACAAAACCCACTTATCTCGATTTCCGTGTCAGAGGTAGCATAGTTTTTGAGCAGAAGTCCGAGTTTCAGCTGGCAAATCGAGATTATGAGCCGAGAGGGTTGGGATCGAGTTTTCTGAGGGCTGAAACATCACGGAGAGGAGGTTTCGACAGGAAGATGTACTTGGAGCAGAAATTGAGGATGATGCAGATGCAAAAAGGGAAGCGTATTGTTCCGTTCCTGTCGAAACTTCAAGAAATCCATGATTAGGTAGCAGTAGTGGGGGCCACCCCTTCTCCTATAGCAATAGTGAGATTGGCTCTTGACGCAGTCTCTAGAGAATGGCAGGTGTTCATCCAGAGCATCCTAGGTAGAGCAACCTTGTCGAGCTGGGAAGAGATGTGGGCTACTCTTCAGTAAGAAGAGCTAAGTAGGTACCTGGTCAAGTGTAAACTTGACGGCAGCAGTGGAAGTGGATCGAAGATGAAACAGGAGGAGGAAGAAAATGCAGCCCTCACATCCAAAGGGCAGCAGGAGCAGCGGAGACGTAAGAAAGACGTCTCAAAGATAAAGTGCTTCAGGTGTAGTGAACTTGGTCACTACGTTACCCAGTGTCCCTTGAAGAAAAAGGACAAGGACAAGAAGCATGATCCAAAGGCTGCGACCGTGAAAATCGATGAAGATGAGTACACCATGAGTGTCCACGCATCTCCAGGAGGGAGATGGGGTGGCATTGAGCTGTAAGTTCAAAAGAACATCAGTTGGGCAGGATCCTTAAGGAGTCCACCTCTTGGATCATGACCTTGCTACGGGTGCCCAAGATCAGCAGTAGCAGGCTGGAGGAGTTTTCAGTCGGTGCAGAGGAGTGCAGAAACGAAAGATGCAGTGGTTAGTAGCGCTAAATCTGAGCAGCGCAAAGGGACACAGTGCAGAGCAGCAGCAGCGCCGTGTTTCAGAGGGACAACGTGGGTCTGGCAGCAGTCAAAGTTTCAGCATCGAGATGCATCCTGAACATTTGTTCCAAATTTTGGATGTTTTTTAGTTGCTTCTCTCAGCAACTGAGTTGCGGTGTAGAGTTAGCAGTGGCAGTGCTAGCAGCATATGCAACATTTGAGAGGGAGTTACAGTACAGATGCAGTGTTGATCATGGCAGGGTCAGCAACAGTGCAGATGTTGGTGGACAGCGTGTCAGACATCAACAGCGCAGAGGGAGATGCTTTAGAGTCATAACAGTGTGCAGTAAGGCATATTTGCTAGAGCACATTCCTCGCTAAGAGGGAGTGTTGATTTGTGGTAGCATCGGATGTGCTCTAAGTCTCAAGTTATGTGGAGAGGCTTAGACACATGCATTACAGATAACCCAGAAAATGTTATGAGAAATTCCACCCAGAAACAATTTTATTTGATAAATTAATTATTTTAATGAGGATCCTAAGTCTAACTTAGGAAATTAAAATAATTAATGGGTATTAATTTAAACTGTGGGTGAAACTTCTAGAAAAAGTAGATCAAGTCTAAATGTAATCTTAGTCGTTGACTAGAGATCTAATCCCAATCACTGAAGTCTGAACGAGAAGACTATAAAGGAAGGCTTGAGGGTCATTTGTAAAACACACCGAAAGGATCAAGTGATCGAATTTTCTGAAGTGAGCAATGCTCGAGTGGAAAACCCGATCTATGTGATTCTTCAACACAGTTGAGGGGCAGAGACAGTTTTGGCAGGAGAATCTTCTCCGGGGCCAAGGATCATCAACATAGAGGCAGAGGAAGCAGTGCAGAGCCTAGAGAGGGTGATGCAACACCCAAAAGTGGTGATGCAGCACCCAGAAGTGGTGACGCAGCACCCAGAAGTGGTGACGTAGGGCCACGCAAGCCACATGCAGCTATTGTGCAGAGGCTGCGTAGAGGGTGTTGGGGTTTCGTCATTTCAGCTACCAAATCAGCTGGGACTTGCAGAGGTAAACTCACTATTTTTCTCTATCAGTGTTCTCTGTAACTGATTTGTCCAGTGGGACAATCAAAGATGTATTCAGATATAACTGTTGCTTAATAATAAAACCCTCAAATTTGCCGCATCGATTTTCCCACATTGGATTTTTCTGGGGACATTGGTCCAAAAATAACGGTGTCTTGTGTGTGTTATTTCTTTTGCTCAGTTTCATGTTTCCACATCTAAATTAATTAAGTGAAGGTTGCTTCAATTAATTGCTTCAATCTTTTCAAAAGTAATCTGCAAAATAACTTGTTAATGTAATTTACAAGTAGGAGAAGTAATTCAGTTTTTTGCAGTAGACTTCCAGATCAAGGACTTGGAATTTTCACATAGTATGCTTCCAAGACCTTGTCACTGCTCTACAAGGCTCCTTAGGTTGATCTTACTTTCTGCACTGCTTTGCACCAGGACTAGGAAAGCTTGGTTCCTAGTCCAAAACGAAGATCTCCCTTTCTGCTCTTCCTTGAACTATTCTCAACCTCCTAAAGTCTTTTCTTCGGCCTATCTTCCAGTACTCTTGATACCCTAGATCGAGATATTTTCCTCTGCTGTAATACCTTCCTCTTTACGCTGTGTATTACCCTTTCAAAGATATCTGAACTATAGATTGGCCCAGACACAACATAGATCCCTTGCACACCTTGCAAATCTTCTTATTCTCACTGGCTTGACTTCCTCCTACACATTGTTCTATGCACTAGATCACAGTCCTATCTCTTCTTGCAATTACCCTCGGCCTTCCTAAAGTGACCACGATGTAATTGACCCAAAAAAGAGATAGGACTTCCTCTTTTCTTCTTCGTTGATCTGTCTTCAAACTTTGCACTAAAACATTTCCTTATCTCACAATTGATCACAGAACTTGATCCGAACTTATATGTGCTAATGAGGCCGCAGAGCTCTCTTATATATAGGGACTGTTTCCCTCTTCTAGGTCGATATATCAATAGCTAGTAGGTCGACTTGTTCAACTATTTGTGAGCCGACTTTACAAGGAGCATCTTCCAGCATCTTCTAGGTCGTCTTCAAGGAGTATATTGACAAGGTTTTGAGGCATACATTTACATCAATAATTTTTATTTACAAGTGTAACAACACTTCATATACATGACTCTAAATTATACATTTATGACAAGATGACAAACCCCTAAATACATCAAGAAGAAGTCTTTGACCTATAATAAAAACTCCTTGCTCATGAAACCCATGAGTCGAGCATTTACAAAATATATTTTATTATCTTTGTCTTCTTCACTACATAAATTCATAATTACAAGTCATTATGAAGATCGAGCCTAGTCACACTTTCCAACACTCCCTCTTAACTAGGGAGGTATTCATAATGGTACATGGTCACTCTCAATCTAAAGAATCTCATAGGAAGATTTCAATTGGTAACCCATCTATTATAGCATCATATTAACCAGCATTATCATTGTGCAAGGCCTTGACTAACAGCTCCGTCTCTCCACGAGACCATGAGCAAAAATGTTGGCGAGACCAATGATTATAGACACCATCATCATTGTCTCCAAGGTGCATACTCCACCTGGGTGTTCACCAAGTATGACCTTTTGGACTATTCTTACAGTTGGATT
This sequence comes from Pinus albicaulis, assembly GCA_034641835.2. Classification (NCBI taxonomy): domain Eukaryota; kingdom Viridiplantae; phylum Streptophyta; class Pinopsida; order Pinales; family Pinaceae; genus Pinus; species Pinus albicaulis. The sequence goes on from MU968317.1 coordinate 20,880,097, forward strand.
CCTAGTCCTCAAAGAATATTCATCCTTCCACAACTACTCTTTCCTTGGATGCCCTAATACGTCCCTAAAAGAGTATCGGATGCCAAATGATTACCCAATCCTGTATTTTATCTTCCAGGTGAAGACCAGAATGATGTGTCTATTTCTCCCTCTCAATTAGGAAGGACATATTGCACAAAGGAATGTACTCATTCCTATACAAGGAATGTACCTAAGCTCCCTCTTGGCTTTGGAATTACCGAGTTTCTTCCAAGTAAGAAACTTATTACCAGGCTCCCTCTTAATCAAGGACCTGCAGCAGCAATTATGAAAACACCCAGCTGCTCATGAAGAACTCCTATCTTCAATGTCATGAATTTCTTTGTTGTTGAGGAGTCTTCATCTTTGGGATCTCTTCATTAGGGCATAGATCATCCATCACTTTCATCCACAAGTCATGTCTTCATTCTATCAGAAAGTGATCCATTAATCTTCTCATTTGATCTATCTTCATGTCATGCTGCTCTCCTTCGGACCATATTTCTTTCAAGGATCTTTGATCCTGCCATATGGTTATCAACCTGTGGAAGACATATACTTCCCTTTGGCAGCCCTGCATAAGCTCTGTTAGTGTGAATTCTAATCGCAAGCGTACGAAAAAAGCTCACTTTAGCTGTGCATAACAAACAACCCTAACATCAAATGTGGCTGTCAATTTCCTTAGATCTGCAGTAGGTGATCATAATAAATGCTACAAAAATCTAGATCTATGCAGTTAAGGACATTAAACAGCGAAAATAAACAAGAGTTGCTCCATAAATCCAATAGACAAGACAAGAATTTATAAAGAATTTTTTGTATTATGACACCTAAGAAGGGAACACAGAAAGATGTTACCAGTCCCCCTCAATGGGATGGGTTCTTGTATGTCCTCAGCGCTTCAGATCCAAGATCTCTCTCTCTTGATGGTGCAAAAAACCCAGACAAAATAGAACTCAAAGGGAGCTCACAAGCAAAAGTAGAAAAATATGACAATGATGGAGGATCAAAGTTAGACCAAAAGTATAGATCAAAAGGTGATCAAAAAGGTAGTGAATAAATGGAAAAATCCTTCTATTTATAACAAAATCTTGAGTTAGTCTAGATATTGGTGCATAATTAAAATATTATTAACCAAATCTAGATCCAACTTACTTGGAATATTTTATTATTTTTGGTGGAGGGAAAAGGAATTTAGAATTCGTTAAATCCCTTTATTTAGAAATAATAAATAAATAAATGATTTATTTATTATTTCAAGGAAGAGGTTAAGGAATAATTACATAAATAATGATTTATTTAATTATTTAAAAATGATTTAGTCAAATTCAACAAGGAATATTATTAAACAATGATTTAAATAATTATTCCTAGAGAATAATAAGATAAATAATAATTTATCTAATTAATTCTCATGTTTTGGGTTAAATATGACCAGGAATATTAATTAAACAGTGGTTTAATTAATTATCCCTAGAGGAAATCAAACAAATAAGGATTTATTTAATTATTCCTCATGGGGTTTCCTGTTTAGACCAAAAATAATTTAATAAACTATGGGTTATTAAATTATTTCTCATAGTGAAAGTAATTTTACTATGGTAAAATTGGTCTTACATGGTGTACTTTAGTCTATCTAATAGTAACATGTTAGATGACCAAAAATTGGTGTAACAAGCTCATCAGATATTATTCAATTATAAATATGAATACTTAAATCAAAAGTTACCTTAGTGATGATCTTTCACCATGACATCCTTCTTGTAGGCATCTGCATCCTCCGTACGGGTTGACACATCTCCTAAATATATGTATTATCAAGGGTCTCTATCTTTACCGGACTTTTTATCAAAGTCTACATATCTTCCCAGGAGATTTCCTAGTCAAGTCTTCTTGGATTTCTTGGATGTTCACTTGCCTCTTTCCATGGTTGTACTTCTTACGATCTCTTCCACTTTCTTTCTCCACACAATTTTATTACATTCCCAGGAACTTCCAATGTGCAGCTCCTTGATAATGTATAAACACCTCATATTCCATATGAGGACATATTATGTTGATTTCATCTGGTGATGATCATGTTTATTGACAACTTGTGCATCAGAAGAGTTTCTACCTTCTACTTTCCTTTGATCATACTTCTTCTACCTACAACCATATGACATGTCTATATAGCATCCAGTGTCAGCATAAATATACATGTACCTCATTTTTCTTTCCTTTAGAGTCATCCTGCAGCAGATTTCCTTAGAATAAAAGAGTTTCATTCTCTTGACCTGCTTCATCAATATGTCATCAGATTCTAATCCCAGAATTCTGCAAGTTAGAATTCTTGAAGAAACCTTTTTCTTTCTTTCAAACCAGTGAATCCAAAGAGGGTTCCATTAGAGAATATCAGCACCTGTTTCCATATTGATTAATGAATGATGAGCCATGGTCTAGATAACTTCCTTCTAATAAATGTTATATACAATGAGGTTCCCAGGAGCCACTTTAACTCATAGGATAGATGTTACATAAATGTTTTTCCATACATCCTCCTATGACAAGTACTCCTACTTTTAATGCTTCTATCATGATGCTAATTTTAAGATGATGCATCTATCTAATCCATAATGCATCCTAACAACCAACAGATACATCTTAAAGAGGAAATTGATCTCAATCATAGTAGAGATCTTTCACTTCTTCTTTCATAGGCTTCTTTGAATCAGGTTCTTCTATTTCTCCAAGAACATGGGCATCCTCCTTTTTCCTCTTGTCCTTATTAGATTTGGGACAATCCTTTCTATAGTGCCCAGGTTCATTACAACTATAGCATCGTATCTTATCCATGTTTCTTCTTTTCTTCTGAGGACCAAACTTACTGAATCTTCCTTTTCTCCTTGACATGGCAACATAGGCTTGATTTTCTTCATTTGATCGTATATCAACTTTAGCTTTTAACCTTGTCTCTTCTATCTTTCATAGAGACCATAGATCCTGGAATGGTGTTGCTTTTTTCTTCCCATAGATACTTGAAGTGAAGTTTCTCCATCCCTCTGGTAGAGCAGTCAGCACCATTGTAGTCACTTCTCTATCAGACATTACTTCTCCCAATTCCTATAGTTGATCTCGCATTTCAGAAATCTTCATAAAATATGAAGTGATTCCCTCCTCTCTTGACATCTTCAACTTGTATAGTTCTGGTCTCAGAGATATTACTTCCCCTACAATACTCCCCGAGAACAGCTCCACCAATTTGTCATATATTTCTTTTGAAGATTCTAGTTTTGATACATAGGAGATGAGAGAGTCCTTTATGGATTCTATAAGAATCCCCTGGGCTCTTATGTCTCCCTTCATGTATTTGGCATGAGCTTGAGTATCTTCTTTTGAAGGTTAAGTTACCGACCCTTTGATATAGTCCATGACTTCATTCTCAATAAGATTTAGCTCTGTCCTTTTCTTTAATGCAAGAAACTTTGAAACCCCAGCCAGTTTGTTGCTTTCTTTGCAAAAAGACATTTTGTTGCAATCATAAAGATACTTAGTTGAGTAAGACGCTTTTCTTCTTCTATCAACTTCCTTGTTGATGATCATGCAGATAGCAGTAGGAGCTCCCTCTTAGATTGCCTTCTTCAAGAGTGGTGAAAAAGAGCTAGATCACCTTTAATCCTTGATGATGATGATGATCAAGGATGGCTAGATGATGACTTCAGCAAAATGATGATTTGATGATGTCTTTGACTTGGCTTCAATCACGAGATAACTTTAGATTCCTTGAAGATAAAGATTACCTCCTTGATCTTGCTTTTCCTCTTGTGTAAGTCCTTTGAGTAAGATCTTTGATCCTTTTGAAATGGCTTAGGAGTTTCTCCAATTTCTGCAAACTGCTCCTTCTTGAATGAGTGAAGATCTTCTTAGATCTGAAGATTGACTATTCAATGTAGATCCCTTTCTTTTGCTTGGATGTCTTCTAGAAAACTTTGATCCTTGATGACTTCCTTGAAGCTTTGATCCTTGTGCCTTCTTGCTAAAATGTCCTTCTTTGTCTTCAGCACCTTAGCTCTGATACCATGTTGATAAATTAGGGCTTTAATTCAAATTTCTCTTTTATGATAATTACTTATGATTTCGTTATGCTTCTTTCACTTAGATCTTGTTAGATTATTACGTTCTTCATCAAGTCAATTATCAAATGCACAAGAGACACAAATATTTAAGCTAGCAAGTCAAGGCCAAAACCTCTCCCTCTTGGAGAGGAAAACCTGAAAGTAATTCTTCTTATAAATCTTCAATTGACAAGTACCATGATCACAACATAGACCCTTGACAACAATATGCCTCCAAGACCTTGTCACTGCTCTACAATATTCCTTAGGTTATCTTACTTTCTGCACTGCATTTCACCAGGACTAGGAAAGCTCGGTTCCTAGCCCTAAACAAAGATCTCCCTTTCTGCTCTTCCTTGAACTATTCTCAGCCTCCTAAAGTCTTTTCTTCGGCCTATCTTCCAGCACTCTTGATACCCTAGACCAAGATTTCTTCCTCTGCTGTAGTACCTTCCTCTTTACGCTGTGTATGACCCTTTCAGAGATACCCGAATTATAGATTGGCCCAGAGCATAGATCCCTTGCACACCTTGCAACTCTTCTCATTCTCACTGGCTTGACTTCCTCCTACGCACTAGATCACAGTCCTGTCTCTTCCTGCAATTACCCTCGGCCTTCCTTAAGTGACCATGGTGTATTTGACCCAAAAGAGAGATAGGACTTCCTCCTTTCTTCTTCGCTGATCTGTCTTCAAACTTCGCACTAAAACAGTTCCTTATCTTGCAATTGATCACAGAACTTAATCCGAACTTATATGTGCTAATGAGGCCGCAGAGCTCTCTTATATATGGGACTGTTTCCCTCTTCTAGGCCGACATATCGATAGCTAGTAGGCCGACTTTACAAAGAGCATCTTCTAGGCCGTCTTCAAAGAGCATACTGACAAGGTCTTGAGGCATACATTTACATCAATAATGCCTTTACAAGTGTAACAACACTTCATATACATGACTCTAAATTATACATTTATGACAAGATGACAAAGCCCTAAAGACATCAAGAAGAAGTCTTTGACCAATAATAAAAACTCCTTGCTCATGAACCCAATGAGTCAAGCATTTACAAAATACATTTTATTATCTTTGTCTTCTTCATTGCATAAATTCATAATTACAAGTCATTATGAAGACCGAACCTAGTTACACTTTCCAACACATAGTTGGAAATAAGTCTTTCAAACGGCCACTGCAGTTACTTACAGTCCCCCTTATTGGTACTTCCAAATGTGCCGAAAATCCAATGAAAAGGATTAAAATTTAAATAACAGAATGTCTGAATTGAAAATTCCGATTCCTGCTCAGAATTCATTAATTTACATTCTCAAGTTTACATGCTAGTATCGAGACACAGTTTTTACATTTCCTGTCATTAAGGCAGTAAAATGGCCTCGAGGGTCTCAGATACTTCTACTATTGGTCCTCCAGTAGGAAGCATAAATGTTGACTAAAGGGCATTAGGGGACAATGATTAAAAAAACAGTTCAGCCATTAACATTTCAACATGAGACGGCATATGGAAGACATGAAAAAACACTCAAAAACATTTGTGGCATATTGTGTGCTAAGACTTTGTCCTTGATACATTAAGCCATGCAATCAAAATCACCGCAGAAAATATGGTGTTTATAGTGAGGACATTGTACCTATCTTTAACACCTAAGCGCAATGCTTTTGTCATGTGCCAAAACTCATCACCCTCTATGCGCACAATTTTGTCCTGACACAGAAGTGATGAAAAACAGCATGAAAAATCAAATAATTTGCATTTTCTTAACTTCAGAAAAAAGAAAAGAACTCAATCTGAATCCCAGTTTTCTCTTGTTACATTTTTCACAGCTATAGAAATGATAATAATATTCACTACCTAGAGATTCATTTTTGTAAAAGTAGACATCATTTTACTTTAGCATTTTACAGTGACAATATGCGGATTTAATGCAACCTAGCTTTAGTTCAATATTTAGGATTGAACACCCCTAGCATGACTGCTGGATTTTAAAATGTCCAAACCTTATTAACTCATATTAGGCCAAGAGAAAATGTAACTAGTGATTTTTTTTAAGTGTTCCAAGAAACACACCATGAGGGACTGCCTCACATAGAATGGACTTGACCTAGCTGCCAGCTCTGAGGAGTAACTATTGAGATGAATATGAGCAGGATTTGCACCCAGCCCCATTGCTTTGAAATGCATATTGTTGCTACCCAAACCCTTACTTTTAGTGATATAAATCTTAAAACACAAGTAAGACCCTAAGTGCACTAAAAGATGGATACCCAATGTCACCACAGTAGTTCCTTCACACACTTTCAGCCATCTCTCCTCCAGCACAAGAGAGGAATCCGAAGAAACCCTAAGCTTACAATATGACAAACACAAGGAATGATGATAAGTCTTAGGAGGACAAATCTGATTTGTGTGATTGTGCTTGAATAAATTTCAGATTTGTTAACAACAAAAGATGACTTGATTTGGGCATACAGAGTCTACAAGGCAGTAACTATGAGCTTCCTTCTAATGAGATTAGGAATTAATGCATACGGAATTAATAACCTACAGCAGTCCTATCTTGCTGTCCACTAATACAGAAAATTCTTGTGAAAATAAAGTTATAAACAAATGAAGGAGAAATTCCAAACATGCATGAGGGTGTGTTTTCTGAGAGTTATGCAAACTTGCAGCTAGCTCAAACTAAGAAACATAAACATCTCTAAACACAAAGGCATCAAATGGGAATAAACCAAAATTCAGTTCTTCTAAATAAATGAACAATGTTCAAGGATATTTGGATTGATCAAGGATTTACAAGTCCACCTCGCAGCACATCCAGATGTATTCTTGAGTACGAACATTGTGGTGTTGGATGTGCCTCTGGCATGGGGAATGTTATTGTCACAAAAGTGGATGGTAGACTGTAATATTCCCACTAAGAACTGATCCAAAAATACAATGTTCCACCAAGTCCCCTGGAGGTGGGAGCGAGGGGGCACGGGAGTGGCCTCTGCAAAAGCTCCCTACCAATTTTCAGGAAACGTGGGGGGACGTCGGGGTCATAAAAATTATAAAATTTAATATTTATAATGTAACTGTAATTTTGCAAGGAATGTATATACAATCATTATACACTTACATCATGAAAGATAAATCATAAATGATAAAATTATAAATCGATGAATGATGAATCATATAACCGAAACAAATTTAAAACTTAAAACTTAAAACATACATCATACAATCATACATGTAAGTTTGTAAGTTTGTAACTGTATAATCATTAATGTAACTACCAACAATGTACAATGAAAATAAAGTTTAAGATATCATGACATATTATATCAAGATTCAAAATAAAGTTTAAGCTGAAGTTTACAACTCAAGTCTGAAACATAAAACTTAAAAATAAATAAGTTATGTCTGAAACATAAAACATAACATATGAATATCAAATGATATCATTATAATGATAAATGAGCATAAATGTTGAAGGAAATGCCCCACTAGTCTTTGCATTCAGCTTCTACACAAATATATCAGGATCAACCATGTCACCATCTGAATCTGAATCACTTGGATTTTCAAACATGCTAAGTGGCACACCAACTTTTAACACGAAACCATAAAATAAAAGGGGCGTGAGGGGGGCGTGAAGGGGGCTGTGCAGGGGCATGAGGGAAACGCCCCCTGGAAGTCCCCAAGACACTGAGAGCGTGAGGGGACAAGGAATCTAGACCCCTAGGTGGGGGGGCGAGACCCCGTGTAACACTGCAAAAATACTTGTTGGCGGGAAAAGTTCCCTAAGGCAAGGGTTGAAAGCCTCAACAGAGCAAGATAAGATAATCAACAAAGAACACTCAATCAAGCAAGCCAAACATACGAATTATCAAACTTGGATTTGGAGACATACTCGGAGGTCCTACCTCGCAGCACATCCAAATGTATTCTTGACTATGGACATTGTGGCGCTGGATGTGCCTCTGGCATGGGGAATGTTGTTGTCACAAAAGTGGATGGTAGATTGTAATATTCCCACTAAGAACTGATCCAAAAATACTTGTTGGCGGGAAAATTTTCCTAAGGCAACGATTGAAAGCCTCAACAGAGCAAGATAAGATAATCAACAAAGAACACTCAATCAAGCATGCCAAACATACGAATTATCAAACTTGGATTTGGATACATACTCGAAGGTCCTACGTTTGAAGATGTTCCCGTAGGGTCGAAACCCTCTACTTCCTCCAAGATGTGCAGACCTAATCCAAGCCAAAGGTATCGACGAAGCCTTCCTCTGGATCTGTCCAACCCAAACCACGAAGACAACCTCTCTAATAAGTGCAAGAAGATGCTAGATAAGGATGTTGAGCATCTCAGCAAAGGAAACCAAGGTTTCCTAGAGACTTGGAGTGCAGGAGGCATAGGCAAAAAAGACTTGATCTGGGAGAAAACGAGTATAATGTTGATATACTTCTTCTCTTGTTCCCTTTAGGCCTACCCAAGGGGTGTATATATACCACCTTAAATTGGTTATTTCAATTAGGCCATGGGCTTACCACCCGAAAAATAGCATTTTATTTTATTTTTTTATATTGTAAAATGTATACGCGGGTATAGTATTATGGGACCCACGTATGTATGCATTTTTGTATGGGAAGAGTCGCGTATGGATTTTGAAATATTGTTTTTTAGTATAAAGTCAAGTCTACATGGGAAAAGGGACTACACAGGGCCATAAAGGAGCATCAGGTCTACAGGAGTGTTGAATGATGCTCTAACAATACCACTGAGTTCTATCAATATGCATGAGTTTTCTAGTGAGTGCTTTTGTCAAACAGTTTGGGAATAAACTGCTATAGGTGTTTTTCTTACCATGACACATTAATATTGGAGAACAATGCCAAATAAAGGACTTGGATAGACAACCCAGTTCACGAATAACAATCATAGGGATACCAACATAACATTTAACACTGGAAAGTGAATGCTACAGCAATCTAAACACTGCAATCTTTAATATATAAACCCATATATATATATATATATATATATATATATATATATATATATATATATATATATATATATATTCCAAATATGCAGGTCTTACACAGTGATGAATACGAGGGATAAAATTTATATGGGAACCTGGTTATAAACAGTAGTTTGCTATTTCATTCAGTTTGCTCAGACACATTAGTGCCTTATCCTTTGGGCATATGGAATCTAGGACGCTCAGGATGAACTAAATCGTTTCAAAGGAGGCTAAGAAATTGATGCCCTAGGTATCAATTCTAGCATTTACCCACTTCAAAGGAAAAATGGAGTTTGATGGAAGGTTTTTAAGGATTCATCCACTAGGAACATTCATTACATGTCATACAATAATTAACATATGCCATTATCAACTACATAGCCTTTCAATAATTAGTTTTCAACAATTAGGGCACAAATTAGCATAATCTAGAAGCAACAGTTCCATACACTAAACAATTTCAAGATAAAATTTTATCAACATTAAGCACTTACAAAACAGCATGTCGTATATCTATCCATTATCCAAAGAAATAGCCCTAAAGACAAGTCGAATTAGCTTCCAAACATCAAAATGCATCCAAAAGATCTCCAATAGCCAAGAAGGAACAAGTGCGGAATTCTCTAAAGAGGTTGAATGATCCAAGTGATGATGATGAGAGAGTGAAATGACCTCTCTCTTATTTATACATGTCTAATGATCTATAATTTAGCATAAGAGCCCCTCAAATTTAAAAAATAATGGACTTGATACTAAGTGAGGTTACAAGCCAACCTCATAGTCAATGCAAAACATAAAAGATAGCCCACAAAAGAGGTTGAAATGTTGACATCGTATCTGCGTAGGCCCTTTTAGGGCATGCGTTGGGCTCCTCTATTGCCAAGTAGAGTGTAGAGGGCTCTAAAAATTTGGATCTAAGGGTTAGCCCCTAAATCTCCATGCAAATCATCTTGTGGACCCCAGTTTAGTATTTGGGCACAAAATGGGTCTCATGGGTCTCTTGGTGATAGAATAGGTTGATTTTTCTCCAACGTTGAGGGCTCAAAGGATGGTGTTAGCCCTCCTATGTCTCAAGGGGTGAGAAAAGCCTCATATGGGCCTCAAATCAGCTACCAAAACTAGTATATACTACTAAGTTGGCTAGGAGCATGTTGGTCCAAGTGCATCATCCCATGAATAATGTGGGGCAAAGCGCAAACTACTGGGGTGTTGTAGGTGCCCATGGAAGGGAATGATGCTTTGCAAATGATAGGAATCCATGGCTCTCAACGCTTCACTTGTAGGGTGTCATAATGCTCCTCTAGTGGACATGAGCCCTAGTTAAGTTGCCCAACCCATGATGAAAACCACCTACTAATCACACGATGTTCAGTGTTGCATCTTCACCATTAGCTATAATTAATCACCAGTGCATTTAAGTGAACCAAGCTTGTTAATCAAGGGAAAATTGAGACTTCATATGGGGATTCTCTTCCAAATTTGGGGCTTTCATCATGTAATAGTGTTACCTCCCCAGGTAGGAGTGCTTAATAGACAACCCTATTAAGTGTTCCCAACCCCTAAGGGGAAAAACATGTCCCTGGTAGATCCTTCCTGGTAGATCAACAGGTGGCATGTGAATAATGATGAAATGGATGGGAATGAAGGGGTCTCAAGGCCAAATGTGATGGGTATAAGGATAGTAATAATGAAGAAGTCCACATATTGGGTGTACAAATGTGAGGAGAGAGAAATCGTGTTTCCATGAGTTACCCCAAACTTTGTTTTTCCACCCTCATTATTTTCCTTTTGTTTTTTCTTGTCTTTTCTTTCTATTATTGCTCGAAGCTCTAGGACATGAGAGCATGTTGTGAATGTTGTATAGCATTTATTACCTCCTTAAAGGTGGGTCAGTTCATCGCCCACCAAGTGTTGGGACATGCATGGGTTCCTCTCATGATGTGATGGGGCACTCGGTGGCCCTATGAGCCAGAGTGATGGCCATAATGATAAGGGGTAGAGCTCATGCTTGGTTTTTTCCCGCGTACTATTATTAATGTCCTGGGCACCTTTTGCATTTTATGATTTTTTTTTCTTTGTTTCTTGTGTGTTGTTGTGATATGCTTTTAACTTTCTTTTAGCTGCATCAACTTCTGGGGCAACGCTTCCAGGCTTGACCCAGATATGTGGACAAAGGGAGAGGTGTGTCAGCGCCCTTTGGACCTGAAGAAGGGAAATAGTGAATAGGTCTCGTAATGTGCAAAGGGAAGTAATAAATATGGAATGGGAAAACAAGACCACACTGCCAAAATCGGGGTTTCCAAAGTAGTGCCCTTCCTAAAGCCATAGGCCAATATGGGGGATCCCATAGGCTAGGATTGAAGATAATCCCCATTTAAGGTGAGGGAACAAAACCACAATCAAAGCCCTTCCTTCTTCCAAGTCACCCAATAATCCATGCCAAAATGCCCAAATGAAAAACAAGCATAAGCACATGATTGCACAATGAAAAACATACATTTTGGGTCGGATTGTCGACCTTCTAACATGTGTTCTTGACAAATGGGGGAGGAAGCATACGACTAATGCAGGTGGCAAAGATAAAGTGGCACATCGCATCAGGTGCAAAGTGGTTGTCAGGGGCTACTGGCTACTGGCTGGAAGAAGATAAATAGGAGAAACGTTTTCCTAGGGATACCCACTTTAGGAGGGCAATAGGGACAATGACCCAAATACAGCAATATTCAAATAACTTCAGTCTTTCCCCTTTGCCATGTCCGATATGCAATCAATAAAATTCATACCTCATATCATCAATACAAGTTCCCTTACTCTGCCTTTAATTCAACCTCATTTTCTTCAAGTTTTGCTTTGTCAAAGGATTGCTTCACAACTACTTCAAGGCTTCTACTTTAAGGCTTTTGCAAGTGTCAAGACATGCACCACTCTCTATTCCAAACTTCTTCAAAATTGATATCAGCGTCAGCGTCAAACTTCAACCTAGTTCTGCTCCAAAATATGTAGACAAGCACAAAAGGTCTACTACAAAACAAATATTAAAGTCTACTCCAAAATATCAAAGGTTTGTTACAAGATGCTCTACCTCAGAAATATCAGATGGTCTGCCTCAAACTTTCTGATCTATGACACTCTTATCTCAGATTTGGGTAGTTGCCTTATAAGGCCTGCTATAGGACCAAATTAAGGCCTTGTTGCCACACAATCTAGCAAGGGTTAAGTGGTTGTACTTTGGGGAGCATCGCTACAACGCCACCTACCACTTATCAATTGGTATGGCACCCTTCAGACCTATGTATGGATATGATGCACTGTCCCTCATCGACAAAATATTTGGAGACAGCAAGGCAACTCTTGCCAAAGACTGGATACAAGAGAGTCAGGACATTCTCAGAGTACTCAGGGAAAACATACAGGTTGCTCAGAATCAGCAAAAGTTGTACGCAGACCAACATCGAACAGAATGCAAATTTGAGGTAGGAGATTTTGTTTTCTTGTGATTGCAACCCCACAGACATGTTGGAAAGTGTAACTAGGTTCGGTCTTCATAATGACTAAGCAATTATGAATTTATGTAATGAAGAAGACAAAAATAATAAAATGTATTTTTTAATGCTTGCTTCATGGGTTTCATGAGCTATGTATGGATATGATGCACTGTCCTTCATCGACAAAATATTCATAGACAGCAAGGCAACTCTTGCCAAAGACTGGATACAAGAGAGTAAGGACATTCTCAGAGTACTCAAGGAAAACATATAGGTTGCTCAGAATCAGCAAAAATTGTATGCAAACCAACATCAAACAGAACGCAATTTTGAGGTAGGAGATTTTGTTTTCTTGCGATTGCAACCCCATAGACATGTTGGAAAGTGTAACTAGGTTCGGTCTTCATAATGACTAGGTAATTATGAATTTATGTAATGAAGAAGACAAAGATAATAAAATGTATTTTGTAATGCCTGCTTCATGGGTTTCATGAGCAAGGAGTTTTTATTATAGGTCAAAGACTTCTTGATATCTTTAGGGATTTGCCATCTTGTCATAAATATATAATTTAGAGTCATGTATATGAAGTGTTGTCACACTTATGAAAGACAATTTATTGATGTAATATTATGCTCCAAGACCTTGTCAATATGCTCCTTGAAGTCTGCTCATATTATGGCTGGAAGATGCTCCTTAACAAGTCGGCCTACTCACAGAAGTCATGTCGGCCTAGGACAGTGACACGACTCCTATATAAAGGGTGATTTGCGGCCTCATTACATACACAAGTTTTCAGACAACTCTGAAATGGAAGTGCGGATATAAGTTTGTTGTTTGGTGATAAAAGAAAGGTACTACAGCGAGGAGAAGGGTCAGCTTAGCGATGGAAGAAAGGTCCTCCCGGACCTCTGTTTTGGGAGAGCAATCTTTTGGTTAAGGTCTGTCACAGTGATCCGAAATTGCAGTGCAAGAAGGTTGTCTAAGTCTGTAATGATATGCGTAGAAGGTGACTGAGATCAATGCGGAGGAGAGGCAATACTAGACTCTGTCATTGATCTCATAACCTTGCCTATGTTCAGTAATATATTTATAGCGTAAAGGAGGCAGCAAGTAAGATGGTCATCATAGTGAAAGGAGATCTGTTCATGGAGGACAAAGCTTACCACAACAGGGATATCACAGCAAGAGGCAGAGGTCAAATCAAGGAAAGGAGATCTCAGTTTAAGGCTAGGAACCAAGTTTTCCTAGTGTTGGTACAGTGTTAAACCTCTGGATGAATTTCTCTTGTGCTCATATTTAGATGCTTTTGGTGTGGATATCGCTTATGAGTTGAGGAGGAACGAACCTACAACTTTGGGTATAGCTCAAATGGAAGCCTTGAAAATGGAGAGGGCTAGAAAGCAATCAGGAAAATCTGAGATTCCTGGTTATACTAGAGGGCCATCGAAATCGAATGATTCCAAAGGCAAGGCCAAGGAAGAAACTACCCATGATCCTATTAAGGAGTTAACCCAACTCATCAAAACTATGGAAGCGAATCGCACGAATCAAATGAATGCTATCCAAAATCGGTTGTTGGCCATTGAAAGGAAGCAAATGGGGAGATTCCAGAATCGAGGAAATGATAGATGGCAAAAGAGGGGTCCCCCTAATGAACATAGGCCACCAAATCCACTTGATTTTACTAACTTAATCGATGATTCAATGCCTTATTGTAGACCATGTGATGACCTACATGATGAACTCACTTGTCCTTATCCAAAAAGGATCTTAGATGGAGAAATAGCTGGAACAAGTGAACAAATCAAAGTAGCTAGAAAAGAGCATCATTTGTCCTTGGAAAATTGGATGGGAGTTATGGAGAATAGCCAAAAGATAAGTCAGAAGTCTCCATCCTCTTATAGTGTGAACAATTTTGAAGAATTGGATAGGATCACCGAGTTGTATGGAGAGAAGCCTTCATTGAATCAGATTTTAGAGATAGCCAAAGATAAAGAAAGGGCAAGAAGGGAAGAAATCAAAATGCCCATAAGACATTCACTCCACCTGTTGAAAAGTGTAACTAGGATCGGTCTTCATATTGACTATGTAATTATGAATTTATGTAAAGAAGAAGACAAAGATAATAAAATGTATTTTTGTTGTACTTGCTTCATGGGTTTCATGAGAAAGATTTTATTATAGGTCAATAGACTTCTTCTTGATGTCTATTAGGGTTTGTCTTATGTTTATAAGTGTAATTAAGAGTCATGAATATGAAGTGTCTAGTCTAAAGAATGTACTCCAAGACCTTGTGGAAGAATGGCTCATAATAGCCCTCAAGACTGCCCACATTCAACACTGGAAGATAAGCTTATTTTACAGTGAGGAAGTCGGCCTATTTGCAGTGAGGATGTCGGCCTACAAACTTGGTGTAGGATCGGCCTAAAAGCATGTCAAAGCACTGTATATATAAAGGGACATGTGGCTCATTTGACACCACCAAGTATGTAGATCTCTGTGAAGTTTCCACAGTGGAAAATGTGGATATATCTGAGTTAGAAGTGCGGTCTTCAGACAGGAAGAAGTGTAGACTTCTCTAAGGTAGCTACAGCGTGAAGAAACCTGGAACATGTGCTGACAACTCTGAAGAAAAGGGTGTGGATTAGAAGCAGCGGTCAATCTTGAAGTATATTGCATGCAAACCTAAAGTGAATAAGATGACAAGTATGGTGTTCAGTGCGGACTTCAGGAACAAGTAAAGTCTGATATATATATACACTTGGATCAAGGTCTAAGAAGTATAAAAGGGAGCTGCGGTCAAGTCTAAACTTAGTGAGGACTTCAGATCAGTATAACAGTGTGGATTGAGGATGAAAAGAAGTACAGATATCATAGCTTGAAAATGAGAGATTTACCTTCCTATCTTTAATACACATAAGGAAAGCAATATATCTCAAGTGAACATGAAACAAGAAGAAGTATAACCGAATACTAATCAAGGAAGATATAATTAGAGACCGAGCTATGTGGTGGTGCAGGTCAGTGCAAGTTAGTGCACGATCAGCGTTGTAAGCATAAAAAGAAGCATTGAGAAGGTCTTGGAGGCATTCCTAGGTCAAAGGTCTGAGTCTTGGTCATGGCACTTGTCATTTGAAAATCTATAAGAAGAATTCCTTACGGATTTTCCTCTCCGAGAGGGAGAGGTTTTTCCCTGGCTCTAGGAGCCTAATTTTGTGTCTTGTGTATTTTGATAATTGACTTGATGAAAGACTAAATAAACTAAAGAAGAGAAGACATAAGTAACTCAAGTAAGCTCACAAGTAATTATCAAGAAGAAAATTTGAATTAATCACCAGCCCTCCAAATTCTCAACATGGTATCAGAACTAAGGTGTTAAACACAAGGGCTACTTAACAAGAAGACACTCCAGGAAGCAAAGATCAAAGTTTGGGTGAAAAGTCAAATCAGTTTGCAAGGAAGACTCTCAATCTATCTTCAAGAAAGATCTTCATCTCATGCAAAGGATCATCTCATGAAGAAAATAATCTTTGCCATCAAAGATTTATATTCAAAAACATCGTTGGACGAAACATCAACTTTTGAAGATATCCTTATCATCAAGGATCCAAGAACACCTACATTGGAGATTTCAATCTTAGAAAAAGCTCCTGACTTCATCTTCATCATCATCAAGGAAGCCGCAACTCACTCTACTCAAGTAAGTATCTATGACCTTACTTAAATCTGTCAAGATGACTTATTGTAAAGAGAGCAACAAATTGGTTGGGTCATCAAACTTTAGTGCATGGTGTTGTAAAATGTAACTAGGTCGGTCTTCATGATTATGAAAAGAAGGAGACAAAGATAATAAAATGCTCCAAAACCAAGTCCAGAAACCATGGAAGAATGGCTATTATTTAGCCCTCATACAACGCTGATAGACAAGCCTAAATAATGTGTCAAGTTAGCCTTCAAACAGCTGGAGAAGTCGGCCTCCTAAACAGTCATGTCGGCTCCTAAATAGTCCCACCGATTCACTTAGTAAGGTCGGCTTATATACAGGGGCAGACAACTATAAATACCCCTGTAGCCTTCGCAGAAAAATGCAGATCAGTCTGAGGTATTACTGCAGTCAAAAGATGCGGATTTAAGGACAGAGTTCAGTGAAGTTTGAGGAATAAGAATTGCGGTCAAGTCTGAGGTGGACAGCGTTGAAGGAAGAACAGAATTTGCGGATGGACAGTGTGTAAGGAGGAGCAATCATTGTGGATTGATCAGAGGTTGGACAACATTTAAAAGAGCGGATCAAAGGGCTGAATTGAATGTGGATTTATTTGAAGTAAGACGAGACTAAAGGATACAGTTTTCGGATGGCAACTGAAGGGTATTGTTTATGTATGTAGCTGAAGGATATAATAAAGATATCTTTGGTTTCAATATACAAAGACAGTGATCTCAAGGTAATAGGAAGTAAGGAAGGTAAATCAAAGATTTACCTTCCTAACCACATTATAAGATATTCAGTTACAAATCAATCCTGTCTCTACAGTTTAAGTACTTTGATAATTGACTTTATGAAGGATTAACTAAAAGAATACATAAGCAAGCTCACAAGTAATTATCAAGAAGAGAATTTTTGTATTCACCTCAAGCCCTACAAAATTCTCAACATGGTATCGGAGCTAAGGTGACAGTTAAGGAAGGGCATCTAATTCTCTGATATTTCGGGAGGCAATTGCAGTCCGAATGTCACAGTTTACAATTCAGACCATCCTCAGAAAATCTCGGGCTAATTTCAGACGTGTTTTCAGATCGGTGGAATCATAGCAATGCTCTCGCCATATCTAGGGCAGATCACAGTAAAAATACTAAACAGGATTTCGGTGATATGTTACAACTTGGTTCTATGCTACTTCAGGTCCAATCAACAGTGAAAGAATAACAATGCTACCTCAGTAACATTCCATAACAGTCACACATGTTGATGTTATATGTTGGTGTTGTCACATATAGCATCGCTGCTATCTTAAAGGAAAGATTTCAGTGACATAATAATACCTCGGTATTATGACAAGAAGTAAAAAGTGATCTTAGTGCTCTCACAAAATGAGGTCTTGGCAATATAACTGCAAGGAGGTCTAACTACAAAGAAAATCTTGATAAAATCTCAGTTATGTCATAAAGTATCTTGAAGACTTGAAGACTCAGAGGCTAAAGGCACTGTCATCATCTTCAAAGGTTATAAGACAAGTTTCCTCTCATTGAAACAAGAACCACTTCTTTATCCCTGAAGGAGGTCATCCAAAGAAGCAGTAATCTCCATCAACAAAAGGAAGCTGGATCTAAAAATGTTGTCACCATAATTGAAGCAATCTCCTTTATTGAAGAAAAGCCTTTTTCATCTAGAAGAAGATCATCCAAAAAGGAGAGCACTAATACATCTTTTCTCAACCACCATTAAAGCAATCAAGCTGAAGACTCTTCACTTGTCAGGTAAGTATCTTTTATTTTATAATCAAATTTGATAACATGACTTTGTTTTTGCAGGGAGATCTATAAGCTGGTTGGGTTACCAAGATTCCTTGCATGAGGAGGATAGTCACAGTCCTTGAAGAAATTAAAGTCATGAAAAATCTCCAAAGGTCAAGATTTATCTGAATACATGGAAAAGGGATAGAAAGGCTCAAAGGATTCTTATGGAATCATTCAAAGTCCTTACATCTCTCTGTCTATGAAGGATTGGAGACATCAAGAGAATATATGATAAGTTGAAAGAATGAAGGGATATCTTCATAAAATCTCAACTATGAGATCTGGAAAAGATGATAAGATGGACAACATAACAAATAGACAAGAGAATTACCTCATTCAACTTGTGGTTTCTATGCTAGATATAAAAAAGACAAGTCAAGGGCAAAAATGTTGAAAGATAAAAGACTCAAACATTTGCAGAAGAAAAAGGAAAGTTTAGGAAAAATGGAAGATGGAAGACTTATGGACATTACAAGAAAGATAGTCCAAAAGGGACAATCTCAATAGGAGAAAGAAAGGAAGCAAAAGGATAGAGGAAGCTGAAGAAAATAAGTTCAAGGAAAATCACCCAAACTTATGAATAAGGAATTGATTTCTGTTGGAAGCAATGTAGCATCCTGATCAAAGCATGGCAGGAGCTCCTGGTAAATCAGCTCCGAGAAAACCTCTTTGACAAACTTTAAGAAAGTAGTCATCAAGAGCAAGGGTCATCATAGAAACATACTTCTGGTATGTGATGACATATTGATGAAACAAGCCAAGGGAATGAAGCTATTCATTCCTAAAAATTGCTACAGGATGACTCAAGGGAAAAAGGTATGAGGTATGTATATATTTTTATGTTGACATTGGATGTTGTGATGTCACGTTATATGGTTGCAGGTAATGAAATTATGTACTTAGAAGTATGATCTATGGAGAAGTATCTCTCAATGCACGAACAGATAAAATCAACATGATATGCCCTCATGGAATATGAGGTGGTTGTAAATGAACAAGAAACTAGAAAAATTGTATGTTCCTGGGAATCAAGAATGTGCAGAGAGGAAGAGATCGTGAAATGCAACCATGTCAAGATGTGACTAAGAGATCTCCTGGAAAGATATGTAGACTCTGACGGAAGTCTGGTAAAGAAGAAGACCTTTGGCAAAAAGCATATCATTAGGAGATGTGTCAATCTGTATGAAGGAAGTCGATGCCTACAAGAAGATGTCATGGTGAAAGATCATCACTAAAGTAACTTTCGTTCTAAAAGTTAATATGAATATGTTTATTTGTATGAATCTGTGCAAGGCTGCTAATCATGAGAAAGGATGTAATATGTATGATCCTTGGAAATGATTCGAAGGAAAGCAACATGACATAACAATGGACCAGATAAAGGAAGTCTAATGAATCACTCTGATAGCTGACATGACTCAGGATGGAAGTGATGGATGATCTGTGCCCTATGAAGCTAAAAGTTGGAGATTCCTCAATATCGAAATCCATGACATCGAGAACATGAATTCTTCATGAGCAGCTGAGTGTCTCACCATTGCTGCTAGAGGTCCCTGGTTAAGAGGGAGCCTGATGGTAAGTTTCTTACTAGGAAGAAACTTGGTAATTCCTAAGGATGAGCTTAGGTACATTCTTTTAATAAGAATGAGTACATTCCCTTGTGGAAAAAGGTCCTCCCTGGGAGGGAGAGATAGACACATCATTCTGGTCTTGGGAAGACAGAATGGAGGATTGGGTAATCATCTGCCATTCGATACTCTTTGAGAATGTGATAGGGCATTCAAGATAAGAGTAGTCAGGGACCGATAATCTTTGAGGGCTAGCTACCCAAGAGAAGAATAGTCCAGGAAGGTCATACTTTGGGAACACTCGGGTGGAGTATGTACCTTGGAGAGACAATGACGAAGGTGTCTATTAGTCATGTGTCTCACCAGCATTGAAGCCCATTGTCTCATTGAAGAGATGGGGTTGTTAGTCAAGGCCTTGCACTAGGACAATGGTGGTTGATATGATGCTATACAGATGCGATTACCAATCTGATTTTTCTTATGAGATTCTTTAGTTTGAAAATAATCATGTAACTATATGAATACCTCCCTAGTTAAGAGGGAGTGTTGTAAAATGTAACTAGGTCGGTCTTCATGATTATGAAAAGATGGAGACAAAGATAATAAAATGCTCCAAGAACAAGTCCAGAAACCGTGGAAGAATGGCTATTATTTAGCCCTCATACAACAATGATAGACAAGCCTAAATAATGTGTCAAGTTAGCCTTCAAAAAGCTGGAGAAGTCAGCCTCCTAAACAGTCATGTCGGCTCCTAAATAGTCACACCGATTCACTTAGTAAGGTCGGCTTATATACAGGGGCAAACAACTATAAATACCCCTGTAGCCTTCGCAGAAAAATACAGAAAAATGCGGATATGTCTGATGTATTATTGCAGTCAAAAGATGCAGATTTAAGGACAGAGTTCAATGAAGTTTGAGGAATAAGAATTGCGGTCAAGTCTGAGGTGGACAGCGTTGAAGGAAGAACAGAATTTGCGGATGGACAATGTGTAAGGAGGAGCAATCATTGTGGATTGATCAGAGGTTGGACAACATTTAAAAGAGCAGATCAAAGGGCTGAATTAAATGCGGATTTATCTAAAGTAAGACGAGACTGAAGGATACAGTTTTCGGATGGCAACTGAAGGGTATTGTTTATGTATGTAGCTGAAGGATATAATAAGGATATCTTTGGTTTCAATATACAAAAACAGTGATCTCAAGGTAATAGGAAGCAAGGAAGGTAAATTAGAGATTTACCTTCCTAACCACATTATAAGATATTCAGTTACAAATCAATTTTGTCTCTACAGTTTAAGTACTTTGATAATTGACTTGATGAAGGATTAACTAAAAGAATACATAAGCAAGCTCACAAGTAATTATCAAGATGAGAATCTCTGTATTCATCTCAAGCCCTAAAAATTCTCAACACATGGAAGAAGAGGACAGATTTGAATTTAATTGAAGACGAAGTTATGGATTACATCGAAGGATATGCAATTCAACCATCTAAAGAAGATGCTCCAGTTCATGAAATGAGAAATTAGAGCCTAGAGGATTCTTATAGAATCCATTAAGGACTCACTCATTTCCTATGTATCAAAACTAAAGTTTGCTAAAGAAATATACGAGAAACTGGTGGAGCTATTCTCTATGAGTATTGCAAGAGAAGCAATCTCTCTGAGACAAGAACTATACAAAATGAAATTGTCAAGAGAAGAAGGAATCACTTCATACTTTATGAGGATCTCTGAAATAAGAGACCAACTGCAGGAACTGGGAGAAGAAATGTCTAACACTGAGATGACTACAGTGGTGTTGAATGCTCTACCATAAGAATGGGGAAACTTCACTTCAAATTTATACGGGATGAAAGAAGGCCACACCATTCTATCATTTATGGTCTCTATGTAAAATAGAGGAAACAAGATTGAAATCCAAAGCTGATACAGGATCAAGTGAAGGGAATCAAGCCTTTGCAGCCATATCCAGGAAGAAAGGAAGATTCGGAAAAATTTGGTCCTCGGAATAAAAGAAGAAAAGTACGATGCTTTGGATGTAATGAACTTGGGCATTATAAAAGAGATTGTTCTAAATCTAGAAAGGACAAGAGGAAAAAGGAAGAAGTGTGTGTCTCGGATATAAGGGAAGAACCTGATGCAAATAAATCTAAGAAAGAAGAAGCAAGGGATCTCTACTATGATTGAGATCATCTTCTCCTTTAAGTGATTTCTGTTGGTTGTAATATGATAGGAAGCAATGTATATTAATAGCATCATGATAGAAGCATGGCAGGAGCTCTTGGTGAAACAACTCCCGGAAAACCTCACTGATAACAGTCATCAAGGTCAAGGGTCATCATGGAAACAGGTGTTGACATTTTCTAATGGAGTTCTCCATGAATTCACTGATTAGAAAGAAAGCAGAATGGTTTCATCAAGAATTTTATGCTACAAAATTCTGGGATGTGATGACATATTGATGAAGCAGGTCAAGGGAATGAAACTCTTCATTCTAGTGAAATTGCTACAGGATGACTCAAAGGAAAAAGGTATGAGATATATATATATATATATGCTGACACTGGATGTTGGGAAGTCATGTCATATGGTTGCATGTAATGGACTTCTATATTTAGAAGTATGATCTATGGAGGAGGATCTCTCTCGGTGCACTGACAGATGAAATCAACATAATATATCCTCATATGGAATATGAGGTGGTTGTATATGAACAAGGAACTGTAAATTGGAAGTTCCTAGGAATGAAGATGTGCAGAAAGGAAGAGATCATGAAGTGCAACCATGTCAAGAGGCAGTTATCATCTGGAAGCCAAGAAGATGTGACTAGAATATCTCCTGGGAGGATATGTAGACTCTAATAGAAGTCTGGCAAAGAAGAAGACCCTTGACAAAACATATCATGAGGAGATGTGCCAATTTGAATAAAGGGTGTCGATGCCTACAGGAAGATGTCATGGTGAAAGATCATCACTGAGGTAACTTTTGTTTTAAAAGTTCATACGTATATGTTTATCTGGATGAATTTGGACAGGGCTACTAATCATGAAAAAGGATGTAAGATCCTTGGAGATGATTCAAAAGAAAGCAGCATGGCATAAAAGGTGGACCAAATAAGGAAGACAGATGAATCACTTTCTGGTAGATGACATGACTCATGAATGAAAGTGATGGATGATTTGTGCCCTATGGAGCTAAAGTTGAAGATTCCTCAATATCGAAATCCATGACATCGAGGGGAGGAATTCTTCATGAGCAGCTAGGTGTCTCACCATTGCTGCTGCAGGTCTCTGACTGAGAGGGAGGTTGGTGATAAGTTTCTTACTTGGAAGAAACTGGGTAATTCCTAAGAATGAGCTTAGGTACACTCCTTATACAGGAATGAGTACATTCCCTTGTGGAATAGGTCCTCTGTGGTTGACAGAGAGAGATAGACACATCATTCTGGTCTTCACTTGGGAAGACAGAATGGAGGATTGGGTAATCATTTGGCATTTGATACTCTTTGAGGATGTGTTAGGGCATTCAAGATAAGAGTAGTCGGGGACCGACATTCTTTGAGGGCTAGCTACCCAAGAGAAGAATAGTCCAAGAAGGTCATACTTTGGGAACACTCGAGTGGAGTATGTACCTTGGAGAGACAATGACTATGGTGTCTATAAGTCATGTGTCTCGCCAGCATTGTAGCCCATTGTCTCGTTGAGAGATGGGGTTGTTAGTCAAGGTCTTTCACTAGGACAATGTTGATTGATATGATGCTATACAGATGCGATTACCAATCCGATTCTTCTTATGAGATTCTTCGGTTTGAATGTGACCATGTACCTATATGAATACCTCCCTAGTTAAGAGGGAGTGTTGAAAAGTGTATATTGACTATGTAATTATGAATTTATGTAAAGAAGAAGACAAAGAAAATAAAATGTATTTTTGTTGTACTTGCTTCATGGGTTTCATGAGCAAGATTTTATTATAGGTCAATAGACTTCTTCTTGATGTCTATTAGGGTTTTTCTTTTGTTTATAAGTGTAATTAAAATTCATGAATATGAAGTGTCTAGTCTAAAGAATGTACTCCAAGACCTTGTGGAAGAATGGCTCATAATAGCCCTCAAGACTGCCCACATTCAACGTTGGAAGATAAGCTTATTTTACAATGAGGAAGTCGGCCTATTTGCAGTGAGGATGCCGGCCTACAAACTTGGTGTAGGGTCGACCTAAAACCATGTCAAAGCACTATATATATATAATGGGACCTGCGACTCATTTGACACCACCGAGTATGCAGATCTCTCTGAAGTTTCCACAGTGGAAAGTGTGGATATATCTGAGTTAGAAGTGCAGTCTTCAGACAGGAAGAAGTGTGGACTTCTCTAAGGTAGCTACAGCATGAAGAAACCTGGAACATGTTCTGACAGCTCTGAAGAAAAGGATGTGGATCAGCTAGTAGAAGTTGCAGTCAATCTTGAAGTATATTACATGCAAACCTGAAGTGAATAAGATGACAAGTATGGCGTTCAGTGTGGACTTCAGGAACAGGTAAAGTCTGATATATATATACACTTGTATCAAGGTCTAAGAAGTATAAAAAGGAGTTGCGGTCAAGTCTGAACTTAGTGAGGACTTCAGATCAGTATAACAGTGTGGATTGAGGATGACAAGAAGTGCAGATATCATAGCTTGAAAATGAGAGAATAGAAGGAAGGTAAATCAGAGATTTACCTTCCTATCTTTAATACACATAAGGAAAGCAATATATCTCAAATGAACATGAAACAAGAAGAAGTATAACTGAAGACTAAATCAAGGAAGATATAATTAGAGACCGAGCTCTGTAGTGGTGGTGCATGATCAACGTTGTAAGCATACAAAGAAGCATTGAGAAGGTCTTGGAGGCATTCCTAGGTCAAGGGTTTGAGTCTTAGTCATGGTACTTGTCATTTGAAGATCTATAAGAAGAATTCCTTACGGGTTTTCCTCTCCAAAAAGGAGAGGTTTTTCCCTGGCTCTAGGAGCCTAATTTTGTGTCTCGTGTATAATTGACTTGATGAAAGACTAAATAAAATAAAGAAGAGAAGACATAAGTAAATCAAATAAGCTCACAAGTAATTATCAAGAAGAGAATTTGAATTAATCAGCACCCCTCCAAATTCTCAACACCACCTACATCTAAGTTAAATATTGATTTGGGAGGATGGATAAATAATGCAAAGATTTTGATACATGTGGCTGAAATCATGAAGATTCCCTCCCAAAGATATAAGTTGTTGAAAGCCATTGATGCCCCTAATGGAAAAGAAATGTCGAATTTTTCTAAAGATAGATATGAGAATGCCCCTATCACTTTGCAAAGTAGTGATATGTGTAGAGATAACAGAGGCAGTCAACCATTTTTCATCACTATGTTGGTCAATGGAATGCTTTTGCATAATTGTATGTTTGATTTTGGGGCATCATCGTGTGTCATGACTAAGAAAGTCATGAATCAGTTAAACCTGAGGATTTCTAGACCTTCCCACAACATTTGTGCTATGGATTCGAAAATTATTGAATTTTGTGGTTTGATAAAGGATCTTCAAGTCCACTTGGCAATTCATCTTGATATTATGATCACCATGGCTATTGTGGTGATTGATGTGCCCGATGCATGGGAGATGTTATTGTCTAGAAAGTGGGGAGCTGATATAGGGGGTAGTTTGCAAATGGATTTAACTTATGCTACCATCCCTAATAGTGAGGGCATCATGGTTAGGCTAGATAGGGAATTGGAGAGAAAGTTTCACGTGGAAAATCCCAGGGAGCCTCATAATGAAATTGCGTATGAATCTGATGACTTGGGAAACTATGCTATCTTGGCTAATAAGGAGAAGGAGGTGGAAAGTAAGAAGGATTGGGTGTGTCACATGATTTTGATGGTGCCCATTCAAGGTTTGGTAAGGGTGTTGGAATTGTCCTTACCTCTAAATTTGGACAACTAGGTCCAAACTCCATGTTATGATGCTCAGATTAAGAGGCTAATATTTTTGTTGGATTTCTCTTTCGGAGAGGTGTAAAATCCATATATAATATGTCTTAATCCGATGAGCAGAACATTTATTTTGAATTTATTATTCATAATAAATTATATGTGCAGGTCGGCCTTAAGGTTTCACACCCCCAGCAGATGTGTCACACACCCCAATGATGGATATAAATACAGGCAAAGTTGGAGAGCATTTCATCACAACACAACTCACATCTTCTTCTCTCATCTGAGATAGTATGAGCTCCTTGGAGGACGAGTTCAGCCCACACGTGTGAAGGAGAAGAAGGACGAATTTCTGTACGGCTGAGCTGAAGGACGAGTTGCTGCAGCTAGGGTTTTGCAGAAGGTTTGACCAGCGTTGACTTTGGTCAACGCATTGTCCAATTGGGCTAAAATTTGGTGTGAAGTTCGATTTTGGAAGGCCGTATTGTTTGGCACAGAAATCGAGGTCAAAGGGTTGACCAATCTACTGTTGCGTTGACTTTTAGCTTGCTGCCCTGCGTTGACTTTTTCAGGACAACATTAACTTTTTTGGAGTTGACTTGGGTTGACTCGTTTGCTGATTGGAGGACTGTTGTGACACATTCTGGGTTGGTTGACCAAGGAGACTTTGCTGGTTGAAGCATCCTGTTGACCGCCGTAACGCACCACCACATTTTTCCTGTTTCTGATTTGTCTTCTGTAAGATCCACTTATATGTTCTATCTGCATTTTACTTAACTATTTGTATGATTGCTAAGAGAAAAGTAAAGTTGCTCCTAGCATAGAACATCTACAAAAATTTACATGGTATCAGAGCTGAGGTGAAGACAAACTCTATCATTAGCAATCACCACCGGAAGAAATGGGTTCCACTAGTCTTGAATTCAAGGAGAATGACAAGCTGACTGGAAGGGATGACTTCCATGCCTGGAAGATGATATTAGATCTCAAATTGGAAGATCATGATCTCTTGGATCATGTGACGGGTAAGATTCAAGAACCTCCATCCAATGCTACCACTGCTGTTAGAAACAAGTATAAGAAGGGAGAAATCAGAGCAACGCTGTTGATCGGGGAATCCATACATAAGAGTCTGGTTGCCTATGTATCTGAACTAGGCACATCCAAGGAGATGTATGACAAATTGATCCTTATGTTCAAGGTAAACAATGTGAACCAAGTGCTATTCCTCAAGAACAAGTTGAAGAATATGAAGAAGGGGAAGTAGGGATGAGTCTATTGAGCTTTCTTTCCGTAATTGTGAAACAAGGAACAATCTGCAAACGTGGGAGACAATAGGCGATCATGGTGGTTCTCAGCACTTGGAGGACTCCCATATGAATGGCAAAAAGTATTCACAACGTCCATTCTCAATACCATTCCTAACTTTGATGAGCTTCTGTCTAGATGTATGCAAGAAGAAACAAGGATGAAGGAATTCGATAATGACAGAAATGTTGCCTATGGTGCTCATTCCCGAAAGAAGAACTCTGGTGGTTCTAAGGACAAAGGAAGAACAAAGACTCAAGAGAAGAAGGGTAAATGTTTCACCTGCCATAGGCCTGGACACTATGCTAGAGAATGCCCCTTCAAGAAGGATTCTCCCGATGGTGACGATAACAACAACAACCGAAGGAATGGGAATCAAAGAAATGACAAATCCAAAGGAAAGAGGAAGGCTCACTTTGGAGGAAACAATCAACCTTCTAAAAGGACCAGAAATACCAGGTATGAGGAGTCTAATGTTTTTGATAAAAGAAATGAGTACATTTTAGTATCTGCTCTCTCAGCTGCATCTCCGCCCGACACTATGGATGTCTGGCTAATCGATAGTGGTGCCTCAAGACACATCACCGGATTCAAGGAAGCACTTTCTGACATGGTTGAAAGGGATACTAATCTAGAAATTATCCTTGGGGATAATGCCACTTATCTTGTGAAAGGGACAGGGACTGTGACCCTCCACTTGTCTCAAGGACAAGTCCTACGTTCTGTATCCCTAAGGTGAAGAGAGAACCATGTGTGCGCTCGCCATGGAAGATGCAAGTTGATATACAACTATACGATGGAAGATTGCTCTACATGTTCAAGGAAAGCTATCTCGGTGGTTTTAGAGTTGGTACACTCTACCAGGTTGGAGGAGTCTAGTTGGGAGCTATGACTTGTGATCTTATCAGAGCAGCCCAGAACTATGGCACTTAGAAGATTTGGACACCTTCATTACAAGATCAGAAACAGGAAGGTGGTGACAGGGATGCCTGACTTTGGAAATAATCATGAAGGTGTATGTAAGGGCTGTGCTGAAGGAAAACATACAAGGGGACCTTTCGCCTCAAGTGTCACAAAGACATCTGATATATTGCAACTGGTCCATTCTGATCTATCTGGTATGTTGCCCGTAACATCCCTGGGGGGATGTTCTTACTACATGACATTTACTGATGACTTCTCTCGCAAAACCTGGATATACTTCTTGAAGAAGAAGGATGAGGCTTTCATGTGGTTCCGTGCCTTCAAAGCCTTGGTGGAAAATATGACCGGAAAGAAGATCAAGATTTTGAGGACTGACAATGGCACTGAATATGAGTCAAATGAGTTCAAAGACTTTTGCAGAAAATTTTGGCATTAAGAGGGAGACTACCAGCATACACTCAGACGGGAATGGTGTTGCTGAACGCAAGAATAGGACTATTGTGGAAGCTGCCCGTGCCATGCTATGTGACCAGGGTCTACCAAAGTTTCTGTGGGGAGAAGCTGCAAATACTGCTGTGTACATTCAAACCAATGCCCTCATTCCGCTTTGGACTCCAAAACTCCCGAAGAGGTTTTCTCTGGTAAGAAACCTGATGTCTCACATTTTAGAATTTTTGGATGTCCTGTCTATTTTCATGTACCGAAAGAAAAGAGAAGTAAGCTAGATGCTACTGGGAAGAAAGGAATGTTTGTGGGCTATAGTGAGACTTCTAAGGCATATAGAGTCTATATACCTGGTCAAAGGGAAGTAGAGATAAGCCATGATGTCACTTTTGACGAAGATGCTTCCCTGAAGAAAGTAGTAGATCTTCCTAGATCTGAAGAAAATCATGAAGAAAGACCTGGAAATCTGGAAGAACCCCAGGATGAGACTATGCCTGATATTGAAAGGCCAATGGACCCTATTGATCCACCCCCTTCACTAGGAAAGAGACCATCATGGCTCAGGGACACCCTCGAAGATGCTGAGGGTCATGCTGCCCCAAGGGGGACATTCCGAGAAAGCAAGAAGCCGTGTAGATACCAAGGGTATCTAGCTGCCATGAGTACTATTGTACAATCTGAACCTGGATCTTTTGAAGAAGCCGTAAAGCATCAAGTTTGGAAGGATGCTATGCACGAAGAATATGAGTCCATAATGAAGAATGATGTCTGGGATGTGGTCCCGAGACCGAAGGAAAAATCTGTTGTCACCGCTAAATGGCTCTACAAGATCAAACATGGATCTGATGGGAGTGCTGAAAAGTTCAAGGCAAGGTTTGTTGCCCGTGGCTTCTCTCAAAAGGAAGGAATAGACTATGATGACATATTTGCACCTGTGGCACGATATACCACCATTCGATCAATCATAGCCCTTGCTGCTACGCAAGGATGGAGTCTTCATCAGATGGATGTCAAGACCGCTTTTCTGCATGGTGCAATAAAGGAAGAGGTGTATGTGGAACAACCTCTGGGATTTGAAGTTCAGGATCGAGACACTCATGTCTGTAGATTGAAGAAAGCCCTCTATGGGTTAAAGCAAGCACCCAGAGCTTGGTACGAGAGGATGGATAGTTACTTGATGAAGCTGGGCTTCACTCGAAGTAATGCTAATCCGAACCTTTACTTCAAGGTTGTACAGGGGAAGCCTCTCATTCTAGTGCTATATGTGGATGACCTCTTCCTGACAGGTGCTGACCCTCTCATTCATCAATGTAAGAGGGAGCTCGCTGCTGAGTTCGAGATGAAGGATCTAGGACTGATGCACTACTTCCTAGGCCTGGAGTCGAGGGAACTGGGCTTTCTCAAGGAAAATATATTGTGAAAGCTACCGGAGATTTGGGATGGTGGTCCGTGTCGCGATGGAACTCAACTTTAAAGTTGAGTGGCGGCGGTCCAGACTATCTTGGCCAATCCCCCTCTTGAGTATCGTCAACTTTTACAACTCCATAGGAGTTTGATGTTCTTAGTGAACACCGGCCCAGGATATATGTTTTGCGTGTAGACACTTTGAGTCAACCTGAGATGGTTGAGCCTCATCACTTTCAGGTTGGTGCCAAGAATCTTCTGAGATATCTTCGGGGCACGATAAACCATGGGCTGAGATACACTGCCGGGAGTGTGACACTCCGTGGATATACTGATGCCGATTAGGCTGGCAGTGTGGTGGATCGTAAGAGCACATCGGGATGTTGCTTCAATCTTGGTTCTGCTTCGATCTCATGGATGACGGGAGACTGTCGGTGGCTTTACGAGAGCAGCGAGACGGGAGATACATTCTTTGCTAGTATGGCTGTTGTGAGCGGTTTGGTTGCGAAAGCTCAATTATTTGTTTGGACATGTGCTAGATACCCTTTGTGATACATGTGATAATCGAGTGGTCCATCTCAGCTGAGTGTTCCTACGGCCGCCCAGCATATTGATATCGGGTACCACTTTGTCAGGGATATGAGGGCGGGAGTCATATAGGAACTGATGAGCGGGTCGCGGATATTCTCACTAAGCCCCTGGGGAAGGTTAAGTTCTTAACCTTCCGTGAGAGTCTTGGTGTCGTGGAAAGACCCTATGATGTGGGTCCTGTTGGACGATGAGCTCTGGGAGCTCTGGGGGGCTTTGGGGATGGCTTCTCAGAGCTATAAGCACTCATAATGCTTCTGCCCCACCCTTGTGATTATTGAGCTGGTTCGCCTCTCATTTATCTGTGCCCCGTCCTACCCATTGAGTTCGGTGCTCATGGGGTACCTCATTTGGCCAATGAGGTGGGCCAGATGTGCACATCAGTACTGACTCTACATCAGGATGGCACGGTCCAACCACTTGATGCGAGATCAAGTTTAGTGGGACCTACGCGACCGGGTCGAACCAACTTTCAGTTCAGTTGGAATCCCTCTTCATAGTTTGATAGGAGTTTTAACCTACGGGTGATCTATCGGTCGGGGATGATGTCTTTGTGACTGACCCACTTTTGTTCTGAAATAAAGAGGCCAGCAAAGCAAGTTACGGCGGGATGACGCACGATGTTTGATTGCACTGATGGATGGAGTTCTCCCTAGTTGAGAGGGAGTGTTAAATTTGGACAACTGGGTCCAAACTCCATGTTATGATGCTCAGATTAAGAGGCTAATATTTTTGTTGGATTCCTCTTTCGGAGAGGTGTAAAATCCATATATAATATCTCTTAATCCGATGAGCAGAACATTTATTTTGAATTTATTATTCATAATAAATTATATGTGCAGGTCGGCCTTAAGGTTTCACACCCCCAGCAGATGTGTCACACACCCCAATGATGGATATAAATACGGGCAAAGTTGGAGAGCATTTCACCACAACTCACATCTTCTCATGCAGCGTAGTACGAGCTCCTTGGAGGAGCCACACGTGTGAAGAAGAAGGACATGCAGTGGCGGGATGATTTTTAACCCCTACTGCGGAGTTAGTTTCTGAAACTTTGACCAGCGTTGACTTTGGTGAACGCTTGGTCCAAACAAGCTGAAATTTGGTGGAAGGTTCGATTTATGAAGGCCGTACTACCTGGCACAAAAATCGAGGTCAAAGGGTTGACCGTTTTGCTGCTGCGTTGACTTTTAGCTTGCTGCCCCTGCGTTGACTTTTCATGACAGCGTTGACTTTTGCGGAGTTGACTTGGGTTGACTCATCTACAGATTGGAGGGTTGTTGTGACACATGCTGGGCTGGCTGACCAAAGGAGACTTTGCTGGTTGAAGCATCCTGTTGACCGCCGAAACGAATACACACATTTTTCCTGTTTCGGTTGTCTTTCAAAAGATCCACTTATATGTTCTATGCATTTTAACTATTTGTATGATTGCTAAGAGAAAAATGCGTTCTCCTAGCATAGAACATCTACAAAAATTGGCCCCCCCCTTGGTCATATATTCAAGTTTGTCTTTAGGTTGGAATTTGATGCAACTAACAATGTAGCGGAGTATGAATCTTTATTGTTAGGTCTAGAGTTGGCAAAGGACTTGAACATTAAGATGCTTAGTATCAAGGGGGATTCTGATCTAGTCATTCTTCAAACAAAGAATCATTTTACATGCAAGAATGATAGATTAAAGAAGTATCAAAATGTTGTTTGGGATAACATGGAATATTTTGACGCATTAGATCTTCAAACAATTTTGAGAGAAGGAAATAAACAAGCTGATGAGCTGGATGTTGTTGCATCTACCTTACAGCTTGGAGAGAACATGATGGATGATAAGATCAAGATGGAGGTTATTTTTAGACCATCAGTGGCAAATATTTAATGAAGAAAGCCAAGTGATTATTTTTTTAAATAATATGGAGGAATTATCTAGTTTCAAGGTTGGCTACAAGGAAGAAGGTTGTGATTATGAGGAGTGTAATGTTGTGTGAAATCCCACTCCTAGGGATTGTGTAGCCATGGAACAAATGTTTGACAGACATGATGCTGTAAAGAGAAAAGAGGATAAGAAAATTGACCCAGGGGAATTTATTGAAGTAAACATTGGTACCCCTCATGACCCAAAGGTTATCAAAATAGGGAGGGGCACCACCAAGGAGGAAAGGAAAAAATTAATAAATTTACGTCTAGAATATAGGGATTTTTTTCCTTTTCATATGAGGAGTTAAAAGGCTATAGGGAGGATGTTATGGAACATACTATCCCTCTTAAGGATGAAAATGCCAAACCCTTTAGGCAAAAACTTAGGCAAATAAATCCTAAGTTAGCCCCCTCGGTGCAAAAGGAGTTGTAAAAGATGCTTCGGGCTGAAATTTTAGCTCACACTAGGCATTCCACATGGTGCTCAAACTTGGTTATTGTGAGAAAGAAGAATGGATCAATCAGCTATGTGTAGATTTTCGAATTCTTAATTTAGCTTGTAAAAAGGATAATTACCCTTTACCCAATATGGAAACATTGTTGCAAAGGGTAACAGGATCTGGAATGATGCCTTTATTAGATGGATTTTCAGGATATAACGAAGTCATGGTGAAGAAGGAAGACAGGCATAAGACAACATTCACCACACCATGGGGTACTTTTGAATATTTGAGGAAACCTTTTGGATTAACAAATGCTGGAGCAACTTTTCAAAGGGTTATGGACTATGCTTTTAAGGGTTTAATTGGGAAATTCATTGAGATTTATCAAGATGACTTAACTGTCTTTTCTAAAAACTGAATTTCGCATATCGGACATTTAAGGCAAATATTTGACAGGTGCAAAGAGTATGGGATATCCTTAAATCCTGCTAAATCTATTTTTGGAGTGACTGAAGGGAAGTTGCTTGGTCACATCATCTCGAAGGATGGGATCAAGATTCACCCTGAGAGAGTTGAGGCAATTCAGAAGATTCCTTTGCCTCACATTATTAAAACCCTTCAATCCTTCTTAGGAAAGATCAATTTCCTTAGGAGGTTCATTCCAAATTATGCTGAGATTGCTAAACCCATTCAAGCCCTTTTAAGGAAAGATGTTAAGTTTGTCTGGGGAAAAGAGGGAAAAATAAGTTTTCAGGAAATGAAGGATTCTATTGGTAAGGCCCCATTGTAGTGAGCCTTGATTATTCGAAGGACTTTTTGATTTTCTCTTTTGCATCTGAAGATACTATTGCTGGAGTGCTACTACAAAAGAACAATGAAGGGTATGAGCAACCTATTGCTTTTAAGAGTAGATCCCTTCAAGGTTCTGAGTTGAAGTATAGCACCTTGGAAAAGCAAGCTTATGCCTTAGTCCAGTCACTTAAGAAATTTAGATTTTATGTGGGATATTCAAGAATAATCGTGTATGTTCCCCACTCTGCGTTAAAAGATACTTTAACTCAAGTTGATTGCTTAGGAACTCAAGCTAGGTGGGTCTCTAAGATTCAAGAGTATGATTTAGATATTAGACCTACCAAGTTGGTAAAATGCCATGGATTGGCCAAGATCTTCACTGAGGGGAATGAGAAAGTGTTAGGAATGATTTGTCAAAATAATTTGGAATTAGCTTCATTAGAACTTCAAAGATCAAGTCAACTAGAATGGTATAAAAACATTATTTATTACTTGCAAAATTTGTCATGTCCTAGCCATTTAGTTGGCCATAAAAGAAGAGCATTAAGGCTTAGAGAAACTAAGTATTGCATTGTGAAGGATGGTCTGGGTTGGAGAAATCTAGAGGGGGTAATACTTAGATGTGTTCATGAAGTTGAGGCCAAAAAGCTTCTATCTGAGTTTCATTCGGGATTTTGTGGAGGACATTACGCTGCTAAGACTACTACCTATAAAATCTTGGGAGCTGGTTATTTTTGGCCTTCTATTTTTGCTGATGTGCACAAGTATGTTAGAGATTGCCAAGCTTGTCAACTTTTCACTAGGAAGCAAAAGTTAGCTTCTTTGCCTCTTCAACCCGTGGTCGTGGAAGCTCCCTTTCAACATTGGGGGCTTAACTTTATAGGGAAATTTAATAAAAATTCTAGTAATGGCTACTCATGGATTTTAACAGCCACTGACTCTTTTAATAAATGCGTAGAAGCCATCCCTACAAAACACGCCACTGACAAAGTAGTGATGGACTTTCTTGAAGATAAGATTATCACTTGTTTTGGTGTCCCTGCTAAAATTACAACAGATAACGCCAAGGATTTTAAATCTTCTGAATTCTCATCATTCTGCTTTAAGTATGGCATTGTCTTATCCCATTCATCAAACTACTATCCTCAAGGTAATGGTCTAGCTGAGTCTAGCAATAAAAATTTGATAACCATAATCAAGAAGATAGTAGGGGATAATAAGAGAGCATGGGATAGCAAAATTAAATATGCTTTGTGGGCTAATAGGATTACAAAGAAGAGTTCTACTGGAAGAGTCCCTTTGAACTAGTTTATAGCTTGGATGTTACCATTCCCATGCATTTGAGGCTGCTATCTTACCAATTGCTATAGAGTTTTACATCTGATAAAGATGTTGTGCAACATAGGATTGATCAAATTGTAGAATTGGATGAAACTAGGAGAAGAGCCTTTGAAAATTGTTGTGAAAATCAATCTAAGGTAAAAAGAAATTTTGACAAATCATCTAGGAATAAAGGTTTTTCTGACGGTGATATGGTTTTACTTTGGGATCGCAGGAATGAAAAGCCAGGTAATCATGGTAAGTTTGACAGTTTATGGCTTGGACCGTATCTCATTAGAGAAGCAGCGGGACAGAATTCCTACCATTAGAGCACCTTAGACGGAGAATCACTAGAGTTAACTGTGAATGGCCAACTGGTCAAGTTGTTCCACAAAGAAAACATCCGATGCCATAGGGCATCTTTTTGTATCATATTTCTAACCTTATACCTTGTCAATTTTGTTTAAATAGATTTCTTTCATGAATAAATTGTTATTTTATGCTCTTAGAATAAAATTTCCATTTCTGTACTTGATTTTATTCAATGATATTTTGAATGGATATTGCTAATATATATCTTTGGTTGGTGGATGCAAATTCCAGGTTCTTTCACACTATCACTTCATATCTAGTATGCATCCCCATATGGAGCCAAATGTTGACCACTAGAGTGGTACCTGATGATAATGTGAAGACTCCATGCCCAAGGATGAGCCAGAAGACACTTGTACCATCAAATATCATCAATTAAACAGAGATTTTAAACTCTAGTGCTTCTTCTTCTCATTTTATTCTTCGGTCCTCAGATTCTGCAACCTTACGGGGATATTGTATAAATGTCTCTAGCATGATGAATAAAGCCCTGTGACAAGCCTAGGGTGTTGGGACTCAATCAACAAGCGAGTACACCTTGGAGTGTTTTTTTTACTTGGTTAATTATTCCTGCTTTTTAGCGGCGAATAATTTTCTAGGTTTTTTCACTCATTGCATTCCCCCAAAGTCGGGCTAACGGCTTGAAGGTTGGGCCCCTAACACATATTAATGTCTAGAGTCAATGTATATTACCATGCTAGGTCATCTCTGAAATTTCATGGAATTTGGCTAGATCTAAGTAGTGTTGAAAAGTGTAACTAGGTCGGTCTTCATATTGACTATGTAATTATGTATTTTATGTAAAGAAGAAGACAAAGATAATAAAATGTATTTTGTACTTGCTTCATGGGTTTCATGAGCAAGATTTTATTATAGGTTAATTAGACTTCTTCTTGATGTCTATCTAGGGTTTTGTCTTCTTGATATAAATGTAATAAGTGTCATATATGAAGGACCTAATAATGCTCCAAGACCAAGTTCAGAAGCTATGGAAGAATGGCTTGAGATAGCCCTTAAATCAACGTTGGATTAAATCAACGTTGGAAATAATTGATAAAATCAGCCATCACACTCACAGTCAAGTCGGCCTACAAGCTAATGTATGGTTGGCCTTCAGATAGGGAAACTACCATTATATACATACAATCTCTGTGGTCCATTATAAATCAAGTTTTGTGGATCTCTCTGAGCAAGAAGTGCGGACAACCTGAAGATGAGTTTTTTTCATCTATGTAATTAAAATGCGTGATAAAGAACGGATTGTTCTGCGGATAAGTGAAAGTCAATTTTGTGTTCACCTCTAAACAAGTGTGAATGGTTGAAGGGTACAGGAATGCGCTCACGTGCAAAAATTTTAAGGGTACAAGAATGCGGATTCACCTCTTGATCAAGTGCATATATTTTAAGGATAACTGCAGATCCCAGAAAAGATAACAGTGCGGAATGTGGATTTCAGAGGAACAGTAATGCGAAATTATTTGGGTATAACGATGCTGATCAATAACAAAGGAAAAGAATATATTGCGGATTCTTGTGGAGACACTAAGTGCGGTTTAAGGACAATATAAGTGCTTTTTTTTCTGTTTAGAAGTGCAGCCCCAAATAAATGTGTGAAGAATCTGTGCAAATAGTTCTCCATGATATGATTGAAGTTAAAGGGTTGAAGTTTGATGATAGAAGGATAGAAGGAATATAAATCTGTGATTTACCTTCCTATCTTTAGCACATAAAAGGAGAGTTAATATCTCAAGTAAACCTGAATCAAGGAGAAGTGTTGTGATAAATAAAGACTAAGTCAAGGGAGACATAATTAGAGACCGAGTTCTCTAATGATGGTTCAGGTCAGTGCAAGTTGTTGCAGTGGAGAAGGATCAGCATTGTGAGTATACGAAGAAGTGTTGACATGGTCTTGGAAGCATCTCT
Source organism: Pinus albicaulis (assembly GCA_034641835.2). Classification (NCBI taxonomy): domain Eukaryota; kingdom Viridiplantae; phylum Streptophyta; class Pinopsida; order Pinales; family Pinaceae; genus Pinus; species Pinus albicaulis. The sequence continues at coordinate 20,917,206 of MU968317.1, forward strand.
AGGTCAAGAGTCCGAGTCTTGGTCATGGTACTTGTCATTTGAAGATCTATAAGAAGAATTCTTTGCGGGTTTTCCTCTCCAAGAGGGAGAGGTTTTGCCCTGACTCTAGGAGCCTAATTTCGTGTCTTATGTACTTTGATAATTGACTTGATGAAAGACTAAATAAGATAACAAAGAGAAGACATAAGTAACTCAAGTAAGCTCACGAGTAATTATCAAGAAGAAAATTTTGTATTAATCACCAGCCCTCCAAATTTTGAACATGGTATCAGAGCTAAGGTGCTAGAAAGGGCATAGAGACACTCAAGGATCAGATTTCATGGAAGACATCAAAGCAAGGTGAAAGATTGAAGAATCAAAACCAATGAAGGAATTCTACACAGCAGTTAGGATCTTTGTATTAATAGGATCACAGTGAAAGAAATAAGACAGTTTGGCATTAAAGACAGTATTATAGTACCATCTTAAATGTGCCAGTAGTTCATTGCCATCTCAGAGTATTGCCATCAAAAGCTTCAAGGCAAGTTACCTATCATCCTTGATCTTTCAAGGAAGCAGCAGAATATCCTCATCAATCACCATCAAAAGGGAAGCCAGATCTAAAAGCTTTGACATCATAAAAGGAGCAATCTCCTTCATTGAAGGACTTTTCATCTAGAAGAAAAATCACTCAAAGGAAGCTTCAACCATCTTCAAAGTAATCAAGCTGATAGAAGAAGAAAAGCATCTACTCAAGTAAGTATATATATGACTTTATATGAATCCATTAAAATGTCTCCTTTGCAAAGAAAGAAACAAACTGGTTGGGGTTTCAAACTTTCCTGCATAGATGACAAGGAAAATGAAGTCATGCCAATACCTGAAAAGAGATATAAGAGCCCAAAGGATTCTTACAGAATCCATAAAAGACTCTCTTATCTTCGATGTACAAAATCTAGAATCATCAAAATAAATATATGAGAAATTGGTGGAGCTATTCTCTGTGAGTACTGCAGGAGAAGCAATCTCTCTGAGATCATCTGCAGGAAGTGGGAAAAGTAATGTCTGACACTAAGATGACTGAAGTGGTGTTGGAAGCTCTGCCAGATGAATGGGGAAACTTCACTTCAGGATTATAAGGGAAGAAGCCCATATCTCAGAAATGAGAGAAGAACCTGATGCAAATAAATCAAAGAAAGAGGAAGCAAGGGAACTCCACTATGATCGAGATCATCTTCTCCTTTAAGTGACTTTTGTTGGTTGTATGATATGAAGCAATGTAGCATCCTAATCGAAACATGGTAGGAGCTCCTGGTGAATCAACTCCGGGAAAACCTCTCTAATAACATTACTAATGGAAAGCAGTCATCAAGAGCAAAGGTCATCATGGAAACAGATTTCTGGGATCTGATTACATATTGATGGAGCAGGCCAAGGGAATGAAGCTCTTCATTCTAGAGAAATTGCTACAAGATGAGAGAAAGAGGTATGAGTTATGTATATTTTTATATGTTGACACTAGATGTTGGGAAGTCATGTCATATGGTTGCAGGAAATGGACTTCTGTATTTAGAAGTATGATTTATGGAGGAGTATCTCTCAATGCACTGACAAATGAAATCAACATAATATGTCCTCACGGAATATGAGGTGGTTATATGTGAACGAGAAACTAGAAAATTTGTAAGTTCCTAGGAATGGAGAATGTGCAGAAACGAAGAGATCATGAAATGCAACCATGTCAAGAGGCAATTATCATCCGGAAGCCAAGAAGATGTCACTAGGAGATCTCCTGGGAGGATATGTAGACTCTGACAGAAGTCTGGTAAATAAGAAGACCCTTGACAAAACATATCATTAAGAGATGTGTCAATCTGAATAAAGGATGTTGATGCCTACAGGAAGATGTCATGGTGAAAGATCATCACTGTAAAAGTTCATATGTATATGTTTATCTGGATGAATTTGTGTAGGGTTGCTAATCATGAGAAAGGATATATGATCCTTGGAGATGATTCGAAGGGAAGCAGCATGGCATAATGGTGGACCAAATAAGAAGGACTGATGAATCACTTTCTGATATTGGACATTACTCATGACTGAAAGTGATGGATGATCTGTGCCCTATTAAGCCAAAAGTTGAAGATTCCTCAATATCGAAATCCATGTCATCGAGGGGAGGAATTCTTCATGAGTAGTTGGATTGCTGCTACAGGACCCTGGTTGAGAGGGCGCCTGCTGGTAAGTTTCTTACTTGGAAGAAACTTGAAGTATGTCCTTCCTGTGTTAAGAGGGAGTGACATATGTGATTCTCTATTGCATGTGTCATGTGCTAGACCAAGACTAACAACCGTAAGTCTTAATGAAGGCCATGTAAAGAGAATGGATAGACACATCATTCTGGTCTTCACCTGGAAGACAGAATGGAGGATTGGGTAATCATTTGGCATTCGATACTCTTTGAGAATGAGATAGGGCATTCAAGATAAGAGTAGTCATGGACCGATATTCTTTGAGGGCTGGCTACCCAAGAGAAAAATAGTCCACGAAGGTCATACTCTGGGAAACCTAGGTCGGGTATGTACCTTGGAGAGACAATGACTATAGTGTCTATTAGTCATGTGTCTCGCTAGCATTGTAGCCCATTGTCTCGTTGATAGATGGGGTTGTTAGTCAAGGCCTTGCACTAGGACAATGTTGGTTGATATCATGTTATACATATGGGATTTTACCAATCCGATACTTCTTATGAGATTCTTCAGTTTGAAAGTGACCATGTACCTGTATGAATACCTCCCTAGTTAAGAGGGAGTGTTGAAAAGTGTAACTAGGTTGGTCTTCATATTGACTATGTAATTATGCATTTTATGTAAAGAAGAAGACAAAGATAATAAAATGTATTTTGTACTTGCTTCATGGGTTTTATGAGCAAGATTTTATTATAGGTTAATTAGACTTCTTCTTGATGTCTATCTAGGGTTTTGTCTTCTAGATATAAATGTAATAAGTGTCATATATGAAGGACCTAGGTTGATCTTCATATTGACTATGTAATTATGTATTTTATGTAAAGAAGAAGACAAAGATAATAAAATGTATTTTGTACTTGCTTCATGGGTTTCATGAGCAAGATTTTATTATAGGTTAATTAGACTTCTTCTTGATGTCTATCTATGGTTTTGTCTTCTAGATATAAATGTAAAAGTGTCATATATGAAGGACCTAGTAATGCTCCAAGACCAAGTTCTGAAGCTGTGGAAGAATGGCTTGAGATAGCCCTTAAATCAACACTGGAAATAATTGATAAAATCAGCCTTCACAATCACAGCCAAGTCAGCCTACAAGCTAATGTATGGTCGGCATTCAGACAGGAAAACTACCACTATATATATACAATCTCTGTGGTCCATTATAAATCAAGTTTTACGGATCTCTCTAAGCAAGTGCGGACAACCTGAAGATGAGTTTTTGTCATCTCTGTAATTAAAATGCGTGATAAAGAACAGATTGTTCTACAGATAAGTGAAAGCCAGTTTTGTGTTCACCTTTGAACAAGTGCGAATGGTTGAAGGGTACAAGAATGCAGTCATGTGCAAAAGTTTTAAGGGTACAGGAATGCGGATTCACCTCTGATCAAGTGCGGATATTTTAAGGATGATTGCAGATCCCAGAAAAGAAAATAGTGCGGATTGATATGAACAGGGATGCGGATTTCAGAGGAACATTATTGCGAAATTATTTGGGTATAACGATGCTGATCAATAACAAAGGCAAAGCATATATTGTGGATTCTTGTGGATATATTAAATGCGGGTTAAGGACAATATAAGTGTGTGTTTTTCTGTGTATAGAAGTGCAGCCCCGAATGAATGTGTGAAGAATCTGTGCATATAGTTCTCTGTGATATGATTGAAGTTAAAGGGCTAAAGTTTGATGATAGAAGGATAGAAGGAAGGTAAATCTGTGATTTACCTTCCTGTCTTCAGCACATAAAAGGAGAGCTAATATCTCAAGTAAACCTGAATCAAGGAGAAGTGTTGTGATAAATAAAGACTAAGTCAAGGGAGACATAATTAGAGATCGAGTTCTCTAATGATGGTTCAGGTTAGTGCAAGTTGTTGCAGTGGAGAAGGATCAGCGTTGTGAGTATACGAAGAAGTGTTGACATGGTCTTGGAAGCATCTCTAGGTCAAGAGTCTAGGTCTTGGTCATAGTACTTGTCATTTGAAGATCTATAAGAAGAATTCTTAGTGGGTTTTCCTCTCCAAGAGGGAGAGGTTTTGTCCTGGCTCTAGGAGCCTAATTTCGTGTCTTGTGTACTTTGATAATTGATTTAATGAAAGACTAAATAATGTTGGTCAATAATTGTCATTGATGGAATATAAGCTCTCTTGATGAGCTCTCTTAATGGAAGATTGATAGATGCAGCACTATGACATATGATGACATGGAAGACACACCATGATGAAGAAGCTCTAATGATCTCTTACTGTCCCAATCACCTTCTGCACTAAAATTTTATGAACGGTCACAAAGAAAAATAAATTTTGACACCTTGGAGGCATCCTTTCACAATGAATCCTAGACCATATTTAAGAGGATTTTTCCCTCTTTCCAACAAGCTCTTACTTGCCTCGAAACTCCCATTAGTTTGTGAGAAACTTAATTTTTAAGATAAAAAAAATTATATTTACAGTCAAGCCGACCTATGCAGTCATATAATGTCGGCCCTTCATCCAATGGATGTGTCTCTTCATAGGGACAAACTACTATATATATAAATCTGTGTTCATCCATTTCAGAGTCAGCAATTCGGTGAAGAATATCCGAGAAACACAGAACTTTAAGGAGAGTTCACATCTTGTGAAATAAGGCCAAGGAGGACTTAAAAAGCACATTTGTTTGGGTTATTCTTCCTCAAGCTCGGACAACAGATTACACAGTCACCTTTTATGTGGTTCGGATTTGTGACAGGTACATAAATAGTCTGCCTATGGAGGAATAGTGGACAGTCACCTACTCGGTGCCTTAACCTCAGTACCTCAGACATGTAAGAAGGTTGAATTGTGGAGATTCAGCTCGAATATACTTGTGGTAGCTCGGACACAGCTGTGGAGAAACTGTAGCTCGGATAGACTTGTGGAATTACACCTTGGTTCTCTAGAGGACTCATAAATTTTGGACCTAAGGACAGTTATTTATGGAGGCTCAGAATTGCAAGCTAGTGAACTTGTGATACTTCGGATCTGAACTTGTAGAAGGATTAGACTTACCCTTGAAGGCTCAGGCTCATAATTGCAAGCTAGTAAACATGTGATACTTCGGATCCGAACTTGTAGAAGGCTTGAACTTACCCTTAAAGGCTCAAACTTAGAAATGCAAGCTAGTGAACCTGTGATACTTCGGATCTGAACTTGTAGAAGGCTTGGACTTACCCTTGAAGGCTTAGACTTATGTGAGGACTATTGAAGTCACATGATGGAAAAATTACAGTGAAGAAATAACAGTGAAGAATCTTGTTGATGACATTCAAGTAAGTACATGACACAGTTTCTATTAAAAAGAAGACCGAGGGATTGGTGTCCTTGGGGTAGGTACCCCTAAACACAAGGTTGGTGCCTTGAGAAGATAGGGTCGAAGCCCTAGAGGTCGAAGCCTCATCAAAGTCCAAGTTGGTGCTTGGTAAACAGGGTGGTGCCTATTTCATTAAAAGGGTTGTTGCCCTTCTCTCATCTATAGTATACTATTATTAAAAGGAGATTGAAGTTCTCTTTAATTCTTAATATTATTATTATATATATCTCTATCTTTAATTGTGAAGATTCTAACTGGCAATAATTAACAATTGAAAAGAAATACTGATTCACCCCCCTCTCAGTGTTTCCAACAATTGGTATCAGAGCCAGCTTCTTCATTATCAGCCTAACAGCTGGAAGAAGAATTCTTAGGCACAATGAAGAACATGGAAGCAATAGGGAAACTCCCTATCTTTGATGGAACAAATTTCAATTTCTGGAAAAAGAGGATGTCCTACTATCTAATGTCTCTTGGCCCTAAAGTATGGCACTCTGTTTTGAATGGATACAAAACTCCCACCAATCTTCCAACTGATCCAGATGAAAGAAAAGCCTACATTGCTAATGCCAAAGCTTTAAATTCCATCACTAGTGGAATCACCGATTCCGAATTTACGAAAGTCATGAACTGTGACTCAGCCAAAGAAGTATGGGATAAATTGGTTTTGCTATATGATGGGGACTCCAAAGTTAAGAAGGCAAAGCTTCAAACCTATAGAAGACAATTCGAGAGTCTGAAAATGGATGATGAAGAAGATATTGCATCATACTTCCTCAGAGTAGCTAAAGTGGTTAACTCTCTTAAAGGACTAGGGGGAAATATTGAAGAAAGCACCATAGTTCAAAAAATCCTGAGATCACTTCCTAACAGATTCGACTCTAAAGTAAGTGCCATAGAAGAAATGAAGGACCTAGATACTCTCAAGATGGATGAACTTCATGGAATCCTTATTGCCTATGAGATGAGGAAAGGAATCCCAAATTTCAAAGAAGCAGCTTTCAAAGCCTCAAAGTTTACAAAAGAAGGAAAAAGATGGAATTACAACAGCAATGAATCAGATACTGAAAACGAGTTAGCTCAATTTGTACAAAGACTAAAAAGGGTATCTAAGCTAAAAGGTAAGTACCCTCTTATTTGTTTCAATTGTGGAAGAATAGGTCATTACGCTGCAAAATGTCCTCATAAACATGATAGTGATGACGAAAAAGACTCTAAAAGAATGATGTACAAGAAGAAAGGGTTTAATAAGAAGAACTACTTCTCTAAACAAGATGAGTCTGATGAAGATGAATTCGTAGTCATAAAGAGGAAATCAACTAGAAATGTGCATCAGTACAAAGAAAGCGATGATGAATCAAATGAGGAAAGTAATTATGTTGGAAGCAAAGAAACGCTATTCATGGCATTTACAAATGATGATGACTCAGAAATAGAAGATGAAAGAAACATGGATAGTTTGCTAATGGGTGCCATTGAAGAAAATGAGAATCTACAAAAGAAGATAATTTCTCTCAAAATAGAAAGAGAGGAAGCAAAAAGAAGGGAAGACTTCTTCAACATCAAGTTAAAAGAGAAGGATGAAATCTGTGAAAAACGTGACGCTGAAATAGTGTCCCTAAGAAAGGAATTGGAGCAAATCAAAAGGAGTTGGCAAAGCTCTCTAGCTCTTGACAACATTCTTAACACTCAAAGACCTCAACATGACAAGTCCGGAAATGGTTTCAAAGGAGAATCATCAATTACGAAGAATAATGCCAGAAGTTATGCAGATGTACTCTCTTGCCATCCAAAAGAAGAAAAATCATCTCAGGAAAAAGGTCACATCTCAAAAACAAGATTTGAAAGAGCAACTCCAAGGAAGAATGTTGATTCAAGCTATGGATACTGCAATAGGTATCTAACTATTTTTCTTGGACATTGTTACAATTGTAAAAACTTTGGGCATCAAGCTAAGCATTGCAAGGCTCATAAGAATGAAGCACCAAGATTGAATAATCAACCAAACCAACTGCGTGGGCCTAAAGAGCAAGAACAAATCAAAACTTACAATTCCTTTGATCCTTTGGCTAAGTTTGATCTGTCTTGCTCATTATGTGATGATTATGATCATAATGAACAAAATTGCCCTCTCAAAAGGGAAAAAGCTAAAAACGTAAATCTCAAAACTGATAAAGTGGCCTAGCTCTATGTGCTCATAGTGAAGAAAATGATTGGTTAGTGGATAGTGGATGCTCGAGACATATGACAGGTGACCAAAAGAAGTTTATCTCATTGAACAAGAAAAATGGAAATGTATCTTTTGGAAGTGGATCTGCTAAAATCACTGGAAAAGGGACTGCTACCCTTGTCAATGGACTAGGAAAGGCTCAAAATACCTTGCTGGTAGAAGGGCTCAAACACAATCTCTTAAGTGTCAGCCAGATTTGTGACCAAGGACATAATATTGTCTTAAGTACAAAAAATTGTGAAATAAGAGACTTGTTCTCAGGAGAGCTTGTGGCAAAAGGAGTAAGAACACCAGATAATGTTTACATTCTCAGTAGAATACAAGAAGATAAATGTTACTTAAGTCAAACAGAAGAAAGTTGGTTATGGCACAAGCGATTGGGGCATACAAGTTTTGATAACCTAGTCAACATCAGCAAAATTAATGCAGTAAGGGATATTCCAAAAATGTGCAAACCAAATCAAGTTGTATGTGGCCCATGCCAACATGGAAAGCGAACCAGAACTAGCCACAAAACTAAGGAGTTCTCAACAAAAAAACCTTTGGAAATTATTCATGCAGATTTGTGTGGGCCAACTAGAACTCCAGCTCTTCAGGGTGAAAGGTATTTTTCTCTATTTGTTGATGAATATACTAGAATGATGTGGATATATTTCATAAAATATAAATCCGAAGCATTTGAATGTTTTAAAAATCTTAAGGCTCTCATTGAGAATGAGAAAGATTCTAAGATTAAATGTCTTAGAATGGATAGAGGAGGAGAATTCACCTCAAAAGAGTTCGATAAATTTTGTAAAGAGCATGAAATCGAAAGAGAACTCTCTACTGCTGGGACACCCCAGCAAAATGGAGTAGTTGAAAGAAGGAACCGAACCATTCAAGAAATGGCAAGGACAATGCTAGAAGCAGTCGATTTGCAACCAAAATTTTGGAGAGAAGCAGTTGGCACCGCAGTTTACACCTTAAATCGAACTCAACTAAGACCAAATAATGAAAAGACTCCTTATGAATTATGGAAAGGAAGACCTGCTTCAATAAAATATTTCAAGGTTTTTGGACGCAAATGTTTCATAAAAATAACTGATGACTCACCAGGTAAAATTTGATTCAAGAGTTGACGAAGGAATATTTCTTGGATACTCCACTATGAGCAAAGCTTACAAATGTTACAACTATCGTCTACGAAGAATAGTGGAAAGAATTGATGTAAAGATTGATGAAGGCCTTCCAGAAAAAGAAATTGAAGATCATGAAGTTGAGCCTTTCTTTGAACAAAGTGAAGAAGAAAACCCTGAAAAAGAAGAGGAGAATGAAGAACCTCAAAGAGAACCTCAAAATGAATCTTCACAAACTCCCTCCAATATCAAGTTTGTTCAAAGATATCATCTAGAAGAACAGGTCATCGGAAATATAGATGAAGGAATCCAAACTCGAAGAAGGATGATAAGCACCCATAGAAAAGATGATGTGGCTCTATTATCTTTAATAGAACCTGAAAATTTTTCTCAAGCAAGCAAAGATCCTCATTGGATAAAGGCCATGGAAGAAGAAATGTCTCAAATCGAAAAAAATGAGACTTGGGAATTGGTACCTCACCCAAAAGATAAAAATATAATTGGAACAAAATGGGTATTCAAAAACAAGATGAATAAAGATGGACAAATCATCAAAAATAAAGCCAGACTTGTCTGCAAAGGATACTCGCAAATCGAAGGAATTGACTTCGAAGAAACCTTTGCACCAGTAGCTCGAATGGAAGCCATAAGAATGTTTCTAGCATTTACTTGCTCAAAAGGATTCAAGGTTTATCAAATGGATGTAAAATTAGCATTCCTGAATGGAGATCTCAAGGAAGAAGTTTACATGGAGCAACCAGAAGGATTTGATCTTGCTGAAGGAAAAGACCTTGTATGCAAACTAAAAAAGGCCTTGTATGGATTAAAACAAGCCCTAGAGCATGGTATGCAAAGTTGGATCACTATCTGCAACAAGAAGGTTTCAAAAAGGGAGTGGCAGGTAGCAATCTCTACATGAAGATGGACAAGGAAAAACTTCTGATCACTCTTGTTTACGTCGATGATCTAATCTTTGCTAGCAATGATGAAGAAATGAGCCATGAATTTGCTCTAAATATGTCAAAAAAAATCGAGATGTAAATGATTGGTGAGTTGTCGTACTTTCTTGGGCTACAAATATCTCAAACCTCTGCAGGCATGTTTATATCTCAAGCAAAATATCCTAAAGACATGCTTAAAAGATATGGGATGGAAGATTGTGCACCTATGAGCACACCAATGACCACAGGTTGTAAATTAAGCAAAGATGATGATACCCCCCAAATAGATGCAACTCTTTACAGGTCAATAATTGGAGCTCTCCTATACTTAACTGCTACAAGACCAGATATTATGCAAGCAGTAGGAATGGTAGCGAGATTTCAGTCAAGTCCTAAACAATCCCATCTAGCAACTGTGAAAAGAATTCTCAGATATCTGAAAGGAACGACTGATTTCGGTCTTTGGTATCCTAAGAGTTCAACTCTTATTGTGACAGCTTATTCTGATGCTGATTGGGTCGGAAGTGTGGATGATCGAAAAAGTACCAGTGGAAATGCATTATTTATGGGAGATTGTCTTGTATCTTGGCTCAGCGAAAAGCAATCATCTATATCCCTTTCTACAGCTGAAGCCGAATATATAGCTGTTGCTGATTGTTGTACACAAATTCTATGGATGAAGGAAGCCTTGAAGGATGTCAACATAGAAACTAAGCAACCAATTACTATTTTTTGTGACAATACTAGCACCATCAGTCTTTCAAAGAATCCGGTGATGCACTCAAGAACCAAACATATTCCAATCAAATACCATTTTCTCCGTGAACAAGTTGCTGAACACAATATCAGGTTGGAATACGTCAATACAAAAGAGCAAATTGCGGATATCTTTACAAAACCCCTTCCACGAGAAGCATTTGAGTATCTTCGCCAAAAGATGGGGGTCATTGCTCTTGCATCACATTAAATCAAGCAGCATGTCAGGGGGAGCAGCATAACAGGGGGAGTACTTGGGCACCCCATTTGCCATTGATGTCAAAGGGGGAGAGAATTCTATAATATTTCCATCAATGACAAAGGGGGAGATTGTTGGTCAATAATTTTCATTGATGGAATATAAGCTCTCTTGATGAGCTCTCTTAATGGAAGATTGATAGATGCTGCACTATGACATATGATGACATGGAAGACACACCATGATGAAGAAGCTCTAATGATCTCTTACTGTCCCAATCACCTTCTGCACTAAAATTTTATGAACAGTCACAAAGAAAAATAAATTTAGACACCTTGGAGGCATCCTTTTGCAATGAATCCTAGACCATATTAAAGAGGATTTTTCCCTCTTTCCAACAAGCTCTTACTTGCCCCGAAACTCCCATTAGTTTGTAAGAAACTGAATTTTTAAGATATATATATATATATATAATAGTCAAGCCAACCTATGCAGTCATATAATGTCGACCCTTCTTCCAATGGATGTGTCTCTTCATAGGGACAAACTACTATATATATAAATCTGCGTTCATCCATTTTAGAGTCAAAAATTTTTGGTGAAGATTATCACAGGAATTCAGAACAACAAGAAGAGTTCACAACTCGTGAACTAAGGAGGTCGAGGAGGAAGTGTTTGGGTTATCTTTAATATCTCGGACCTGAAGTAAAGACCTGGAACCTTACACAAGCAGCTCAACCTGTTATTGCGGACAGAGTTGTGGAAGAGGCTTAAGCTCAGGCTTGGACCTGTAGCTTAAGAAAATAGTGATACCGAATTGTGGCAGCCACCTATGATTGCGAATCTGTGGAGGAATAGAAGCTCGGATTGTTCCAGTAGTAAACCAGACCTCACCTCAGCTCAGATTTCAGACAACCATCATTGATCAGTGCTCAGACCTGTTTGGTGGGAGGCTAGGATCAAACCTACAACACTGCTCAAACCTGTGGGAAATTATACCAATGGTGGCTTGGACTATTAGTTGAACAGTGAACAGTCACCTCACCTCAGATTGCAGCTCGAATGGTATCTACAGAAGGTTGTTACTTATACCTAAAGAAATAACAGTGAAGAATCTTGTTGATGACAGTCAAGCAAGCACATCACACATTTTTATATTAAAAAGAAGACTGAGGGATTGGTGTCCTTGGGGTAGGTGCCCCTAAACACAAGGTTGGTGCCTTGAGAAGATAGGGTCGAAGCCCTAGAGGTAGGAGCCTCATCAAAGTCCAAGTTGGTGCTTGGCAAACAGGTTGGTGCCTGTTTCATTAAAAGGGTTGGTGCCCTTCTCTCATCTATTGTATACTATTATTAAAAGGAGATTGAAGTTCTCTTTAATTCTTAATATTATTATTATATATATCTCTCCATCTTTAATTGTGAAGAATCTAACTGGCAATAATTAACAATTGAAAAGAAATATGGATTCAACCCCCCTCTCAGTATTTCCAACAAATAAGATAACAAAGAGAAGACATAAGTAACTCAAGTAAGCTCACAAATGATTATCAAGAAGACAAATTTGTACTAATCACCAACCCTCCAAATTCTCAACAAGTAGGACTTTTTAATAATTAAAAATTTCCAGCAAAACGAGATTTTTTAATTGATTTCTATGTAATGATGTAAATAAGTGGTCTTTGGAAATGTCTAGGGTGTGTGACTACTCGAAAATCATCCTCAGAGGCCCAACATTATCCTAAGACTCACTATGAGGGTCAAAAAACGACTTATAGTCCCTCAAAAACTTATTTTCCTAATGTCTGTGGCAAAAATGAGAAAAAATTCAAAAAAATCAATAATTGGAAAATTTCATAAATTTTTCCAAAGTCAAAATAAGTCAACCAAGTGACGTGGCAATTCTAGGGAAGGTCAAAGATGATGTGGCAGTCATGTGGGGCCCACCACATAAGGTACAACCAAAGGCAAAGTCAAGTGCCAAATGAGAAAGTGAAAAAGGTTCCATGTTGAAATCATGAGGCACGTCGTATGGGAAAATTGTGATAATTTAATTTAATTCAACATATCAGAAATATGTGGTGCATTTAAAGGTTTAAAGGGGGCCAAAATGTTTGACATGGCAGCCACTTCATCACCATGAGTTAGTGGGCAAATTCAAACGTAAGTCAGTGAGGCAACATTGAGATATTACGTATGGTGAAAGGTTGGATCATTGATTACAGTCACCTACAGCAATTGGTTACACTTGGACAATTTTTTGGTGCCACTTGCAAATTCGAGTTTGCCTTGTGATCTCCTGCATCTCTCACACTCATCAGCAGTTAATGAATATGCACAAGCAAATAAGGACATTACGCTGCCCATTTTGGATGCCACCTACAGCAATTTGGAAACACGTGGAACAGTCATCTTTGCCACATGTAATTTGACCTCTTCACTGGGATTGACAGTTATGTGCCACTTATTTGATGGATTGGTCATTGGGATTGGTTCCCATTGCCTATTTAAATGAACCTTGCCTCTCATTATTTATCTTGTAATAAAAGCTATTAGTCTTGAGGACACGCTGCCGGATTGTACACGCACTTGCAATATAATACAAAAGTCTTTGGGGTAACTTGTGATGGTGTTTTTCTCCTTGCATATGTGGTAAATTCTTGACTTGTTGTTATGCTTCTATTTATTTCCTCATGCTATTGTTTCCTTCATGCTTGTTTCAAGTTATGCTAGTATGCAGCTATCTCATATTAGCATAAAAGCTACTTGATTGTTTTAGAATAAGAAATATTCTATTTGATAATCTATAGGAGTTCTTTCCATTGCTTTTATTTAATTTCATATGGATTAATATGTTGTGGTGAGATTGTGTAGAAGGATCCGCCTTTGGTCAAGATTTTCAAGCGTGAGGGGAAGTTCTCGGAGGAACCAACCCATTCTTGAAAATATTCAAGTAGAACCCGCATGAGTTGATTTCCAAAGTCTAATCTATATTTTATTTTGTCTTGCAGAGGTTCTTTTAAGCTTCTCAAAGCTCTTATTTCTCACATCAAAAAATCAAACTTAAAATAATTTATTTTTCAAGTATTGCACTTCATTTCTTTAAAATCTGGCTATTTCAAAGAGCTAAGCTATGGCGTTTCAAAGAGGAGAGTTTGTTTATACTCTTTGGCCTAGCCTCTTCTAGATTATTTTTGTAATATTACTTTGTGATTGTCTTGAGCTAACATTTGTTGTTGTAGATTTGTTCTAACTTGTCTTGCAGCTACTTGTAGGTTTCATCTTCAAAAAACTACTTATAAGTTTGCATGCAGGACCTTGAGGCTCCAACTTCTAGATCTTTTCTTTCCCTTAGCCGTGAGCATTAGAAGACATTTATTGGATGAAGCCGAGTTCACTTGGAGTCTCTATTTCTCTTTCTTGGTCGTGTAACTCAAAAAGGCTTTGCCTCTCTTCTTCTTCCTCGAAAAATTTGCATTTTGTTGGGCTTTTGTGGGCCTCAAATTGTAGAAATTTTTAGCAAGGAAAGATCTATGGCTCAAGCCAAAATTGTGAAGACTTTCTATGGATTTTAGAGAAGACTTCCTAGTTTTCTCCTTCTTGTAATAACTAATAAAAATTTTGGTTTTGGGAGCGGGTGTTTTATCCAATGGTATCCCTATCTCTCCACATTTTTTGGAGAGGCTTTGTGGTTTGATCTTTGATCTTTTTCGCTTGCATGCAATCGTTTAATTGGAGAATTACAATCATGCATTACACTCAATTTGCATGCACCTTAATCTAATTTGCTACAAGTTTCTAGTCTTTTACTTTCGTAGCAAGTTCAAACTTTTGCATGCATGCACTTTTTTAATCTAATTTGTCATGAATTTTGTTCCAAGACCACTTATGTTTCACCTTTAATTACATATTACATGCAATAAGTATTTGGGCAAATTTTCTCCATAAAGTAGCATTCTACTTCATGACATGCAAGTACATCTCAAGTTTGAAAGTTAATTTCCATTGTTTGATTAATTTACTTACATGCCCCAAGCACTCACTAAAATTTTACCTCCAACATAATTTGGTTGAATAGACGTTTTAGGGACCCTCTACTCCTCTACTCCTCCACTGACCCCTCACTGTGGGATCCATATCTTTGGGCGAGGGTGAGGTCTGAGGATTAAAGAGTTGAATTGTAACCTTGCTTTAGAACTAATTACTAAAATAAACCAAGAGCAATTTTCATCACATTTAGCTTACTTACAAGTTCTTGAATTTTGCTTTCTTGATGGTTTAGAGTCTCACATTCAATATCACTTCCCTTTTTCAAGAAGCATTTCCTTTCATGCAAGTATTGTAATCTCTTTTGCAGCAAGTTTAACTTAATTTTCTTGTACTTGGACATTATCTACTTTAGCAAGCTCCATTTCATGTTTAATGTTCATCATGTTCATGGATGGTTGATGAATCTCATTTCTTTTCAAGTACTCTTATTTCATGTTGCAAGGCTATATGCACGTTGATTTAACTTTCAAGTATTTTTTATCATCTGGTTTCTATTTAGATCACTAATTGTTTCCATGTGAACAAGATAGCTTCATGTGCTTTGATTCATAAATTTGTTTATCTTGAGAGCATTTATGATATATTGTGCTAACAATTTTTTGTTTCCATTTTAGGATTGCTTTGCTTTCACTCTTGAGAGCATTACCTTTTTTACTTTTGAGCAAGTTCTTTATAAGGCACTGGTTGGTTTTATCATTGTCATTGTTATTCCAAGTTGCTCATATTTGTTCATAAATATTTAAAAGTAATCCAATTTCACTCTAATATTCTCTTAAAAACTCAAATCTTTAACTCAGTTTTCCCTTAGGGACCATCCCCCTTAGTTGACCTAGGAGAGAACTAAAACGAAGAGAGTCGGGATCAGTGTGATAGCCCCTTCTCTGAGATCCTTGCCACCAACCACACCTTGTGGGGCTGAAGGCTTTTTCCCCTGACTTATAGGTAGGTGTAGGCGGCAAGGAGAGGTTAACAGTGCAGCATGGTGCAGAAAAGCAAGATCAACATAAGAAGCCTAGAAGAGCATGGCGAAAAATGTCTTGGAGGCATATTGGTGTCAAGGGTCTTTGTTATGGTCTTGGTACTCGTCAATTGATGATCTATAAGAAGAATGATTATCGGGTTTTCCTCTCCAAGAGGGAGAGGTTTTGGCATTGGCTTGAAGAGCCAAATATCTATGTCTCTTGTGTTTTGATAATTGACTTGATGAAAGACATAATAAGCTAATGAAGATAAGATCTAACTAAAAGAAGCATAACAAGTATCACACAAGCAGTTATCAAGTAAGAGAATTGAATTAAACCCTGCCCTACCAAATTCTCAACATGGTATCAGAGCTAAGGTGTTGAAGACAAGAAAGGGCTATTTGGCAAGAAGACACTCAAGTACCAAGAGATCAAGAATCAATTTTCTATAAAGCAAAAGTCAGAGATCCACATTGAAGAGTCAATCTTCAGTTCTAAAGAGGCAGTGCTTGGAAAGCAATCCCAAGAAGATCAAGGACCTATATATCAAGAAGGACACCGTGTAGAAGCCATCACCATCAACAACTATTTGGTGTTGAAGTCAAATCAACATTGTTGGAGACATCATCAAGCCACCTTGTTGAAGTCATCATCCTTGATCATCATCATCATCAAGGATCCAAGGTGATCTATCGCTTTACACAACTCTTGAAAGAGTCAATCTAAGAGGGAGCTTCTATCTACATCATCATCAACAAGGAGGAAGACGAGAGGCATCTATTCAAGTAAGTATCTCTATGGCTTCATATGAATCTATCTTTTTGCAAAGAAAGCAACAAACTAGTTAGGGTTTCAAACTTTCTTGCATGGAAGTAAAAGGACAATGAAGTCATGCCAAATACATGAAGGGAGACATAAGAGTCCAAAGGATTCATATAGAATCCATAAAAGACTCTCATTCCCTATGTATCAAAATATAATCTTCAAAAGAAATAAATGACAAATTGGTGGAGCAGTTCTCGGTAAGTACTGCAGGGAAAGTAATATCTCTAAGACAAGAACTATACACATTGGAGATGTATAGAGAGGAGGAAATAACTTCATGAAGATTTCTGAAATACAAGATCAATTGCAAGAATTGGGAGAAGAAATGTCTGAAAGAGAAATAACTACAGTGGTGCTAATTTCTCTGCCAAAGGGATGGGAAAAATTCACTTCAAGCATCTATGGAAAGAAAGAAGCAACAACATTCCAGAATCTATGGTCTCTATGAGAATTAAAAGAGACAAGGTTAAAAGCCAAAGTGGATATAGGATCAAATAAAGAGAATCAAGCATATGCCATATTAAAGAGAAAGGGAAGATTCAGTAAGTTTGTGACTCGAGAAGAAAAGATGAAACATGGATAAGATACGATGTTATGGGTGTAATGAAAGATTGTCCCAAAATGTGATGAGGACAAGAGGAAAAAGGAAGAAACCCATATCATCAGAAAAATGGAAGAACCAGATTCAAAGAAGCCTATGAAAGAAGAAGTGAAAGATCTCTATTATAATTAAGATCATCTTCCTCTTTAAGAGGTATATATCAGGTTGTTAGTAAGCATGGTATATTAGATAAATGCATCACTCCAGGATTGGCATCATGATGGAAGCATTGAAGGAGGAGCACTTGTTGTAGGAGGATGTCTGTAACACATATGTGACATCTATGTTATAAGAGGCTCCTGGGAACCTCACTGAAAAACAACATTTATAGAAGGCAGCCATCAAGATAAAGGTCATCATTCAATAATCAATAAGGAAACAGATGCTGACATTTTCTAATGGAGTCCTCTCTGGACTCACTGGTTATAAAGAAAGCAATAGGTTTCCTTGAGGATTAGGTGGCTTGGTCAAGAATAGCCTGAATCTCTATGTCTAGGATGTCACGTGTCCAACCACCTGATCTGGGATCAAGTTTAGCAAGGTTTCAGACCTCCAACTGACTTCGAGTCAATGAAACTAACTTCGGGTTATTATATGACTCTCTTGAGTCCTAGTGAGGTTTCGGACCTCCAACCGACTTCTGGTCAAGTAAACCAACTTAGGGTTGGTATGAGACTCTTTGTGAGTCCTATAGAGGTTTCGGACCTCTGCGCTGAATCTGTCAGCCAGGTATGATGTCTTTGTGACTGGCCCACTTCTGTTCTGAAATAAAGAGGCCAGCCAGGTATGATGTCTTTGTGACTGGCCCACTTCTGTTCTGAAATAAAGAGGCCAGCAAAGCAAGTTACGGCGAGATGACGCACGATGTTTGGATTGCACTAGTGGACGAAGTTCTCCCTAGTTGAGAGGGAGTGTTAAAATTGGACAACTAGGTCCAAACTCCGGGTTGTGCTGCTCAGATGACGATCCCAATATTTTTATTGGATTCCTCTTTCGGAGAGGTGTAAGATTGATCTAAAGATCATCTCGATCGGATGAGCAGAACATGTACTTTGAATTTATTCCACTTATGTGCTAGGTCGGCCTGGAATATAATATAGACTTAAATGTCTTAAAGAGTGTGTCACACACCCCAAAGATGCCTATATATTGGAGAGACTTGGATTTCATTATACACACATTGTGTGGAGGATTTTCTTCTCTCTTGATGGCGATGGAGCTGCATTCTTGGTGCTGCGTATTTATGGAGTATTCTTTGTTTGGGTTGTTCTAGGGTTATGTGTGACACGCTTGGCTGAATGACCTATTGGAGACTTTGCTAGTAGAAGCATCCTGCTGATCGCAATAACGCCACAATTCATCTATGTTGGCTTGTCTTCCATCGATCTATTAGTATGTTCTATCTGCTTCAGTATTGTGTGCCCTAATCTGAAATGGCATAGAACATGTTCAGAAATTATCACCACTCTATATCTCCACGCCTCAAATCAGCCTCCATATTGTGCGCAAAAACTGTTTGTGGTGGGTATGAGTGCATGCCTCTCAGCATCACTGGTTTGCCATCCTTGTCCAGAAACTCCATCTCTAGTCTCTTCAAGTCAGTGGTGACTCTGCCAAGGGTGTAGAGCCACTGGACTCCCAACACTATGTTGGTGTCCGAAATATCAACCACGAAGAAGTGGTCGGTCGGTCTGTAACACATATGTGACATCTATGTTATAAGAGGCTCTTCGGAACCTCACTGAAAAACAACATTTATAGAAGGCAGCCATCAAGATAAAGGTCATCATTCAATAATCAATAAGGAAACAGATGCTGACATTTTCTAATGGAGTCCTCTCTGGACTCACTGGTTATAAAGAAAGCAATAGGTTTCCTTGAGGATTAGGTGGCTTGGTCAAGAATAGCCTGAATCTCTATGTCTAGGATGTCACGTGTCCAACCACCTGATCTGGGATCAAGTTTAGCAAGGTTTCAGACCTCCAACTGACTTCGAGTCAATGAAACTAACTTCGGGTTATTATATGACTCTCTTGAGTCCTAGTGAGGTTTCGGACCTCCAACCGACTTCTGGTCAAGTAAACCAACTTAGGGTTGGTATGAGACTCTTTGTGAGTCCTATAGAGGTTTCGGACCTCTGCGCTGAATCTGTCAGCCAGGTATGATGTCTTTGTGACTGACCCACTTCTGTTCTGAAATAAAGAGGCCAGCAAAGCAAGTTACGGCGAGATGACGCACGATGTTTGGATTGCACTAGTGGACGAAGTTCTCCCTAGTTGAGAGGGAGTGTTAAAATTGGACAACTAGGTCCAAACTCCGAGTTGTGCTTCTCAGATGACGATCCCAATATTTTTATCGGATTCCTCTTTCGGAGAGGTGTAAGATTGATCTAAAGATCATCTCGATCGGATGAGCAGAACATGTACTTTGAATTTATTCCACTCATGTGCTAGGTCGGCCTGGAATATAATATAGACTTAAATGTCTTAAAGAGCGTGTCACACACCCCAAAGATGCCTATATATTAGAGAGACTTGGATTTCATTATACACACATTGTGTGGAGGATTTTCTTCTCTCTTGATGGCGATGGAGCTGCGTTCTTGGTGCTGCGTATTTATGGAGTATTCTTTGTTTGGGTTGTTCTAGGGTTATGTGTGACACGCTTGGCTGAATGACCTATTGGAGACTTTGCTGGTAGAAGCATCCTGCTGATCACAATAACGCCACAATTCATTATCTCTGTTGGCTTGTCTTCCATCGATCTATTAGTATGTTCTATCTGCTTCAGTATTGTGTGCCCTAATCTGAAATGGCATAGAACATGTTCAGAAATTATCACCACTCTATATCTCCACGCCTCAAATCAGCCTCCATATTCTGCGCAAAAACTGTTTGTGGTGGGTATGAGTGCATGCTTCTCAGCATCACTGGTTTGCCATCCTTGTCCAGAAACTCCATCTCTAGTCTCTTCAAGTCAGTGGTGACTCTGTTAAGGGTGTAGAGCCACTAGACTCCCAACACTATGTTGGTGTCCGGAATATCAACCACGAAGAAGTGGTCGGTCATGGAGTAGTTCCCCATGGTCACAATCAGCGCTGGGACATTGCGTGTGCACTGCGTGGTCCTGTCTCCCGACACCAGTACTTAAAACCCCTCAAACTCCTCTATCGTAATGCCCCTCCTTTGCACCATCTGGGCATCAATGAAATTGTGTGTGGCCCCACTGTCCACTAGCACTGAGACACATTGCCCCTATATTGTACCCCAAATCCTCAAAGTCAAATACTTGAGTACTCCACACAGTGATGCGAGGACCCCTCCTAAAGGTGCAAATGCGAACCCTCATACTGCCGGTGGGGGAGGAGGTGGAGGTCCTCCCTCTTGGGGTGTTGTGTTGTCCTCTCCTCCCATCTCAAAGAATGCTTCCTCATCCCCGTCACTCTCTAAGAAGACCTCTATATAGTGTGCCTTCTCTCCTAACACCTGTGACCCGGTGCCCATGGCTCTTGGCAAGTGAAACAAAGTTTCTTCCTCTGAAGATCCCTCCTAGTGTCATCATCAAGTTGCCCCCGGCCCTAGTTGCCTCTTGGGGGTGGAGCTCTCATATCTCTCCCCTTCTGCTAGAAAACTGGTCTAGTGGGCAGTGGTGCTCTATGTTGAAAAGTGTAACTAGGATCGGTCTTCATATTGACTATTTAATTATGTATTTATGTAAAGAAGAAGACAAAGATAATAAAATGTATTTTTGTTGTACTTGCTTCATGGGTTTCATGAGCAAGATTTTATTATAGGTCAATAGACTTCTTCTTGATGTTTATTAGGGTTGTCTTCTAGTCATAAATATAATCAAGTGTCATGTATATGAAGTAGCTAGAGAATGCTCCAAGACCTTGTCATGAACAGTGAATGAATGGCTTAAGACATACCTCATCCACGCTAGAAAATATATTTGTTTTATGTCGGCCTATATACACAGTGATCTAGTTGGCCTCTAATCAGCTTGAAGGGTTGGCCTAAAAACAGTGACATGATGCCTATATATACAGTCAGCTCTGCAGTCATTTGAACCAAGGATTTGTGGATCACAGGACACGAAACAGTGCAGATCTTAGGACTGGATACAGTGCGGGTTAATGATAGAAATTTATGCATATCTTTCTAAAGTATAAACTGTGCTTTGAATGCAGGTCTAATACAGAGATAAAGGCGGATACTTTTGTGATTAAGTATGGGTCTAAGACAGAGATAGATGCATTCAAGTGTTGTCTCCAGAAAATATATAAGTGCGAGCTCAGGAATAGAGAAAGATGTAATGTCTCTGAGACATTGATGTGCATTAAAGTTTGGAATAAATACAAAGTTTTCAATGTGAAGGAGTTGCGGTCAATATGAAGGAAAGTGTGGATCCAGTGAAGTAAGAACTTACCCATGGTGATGTGCACTCACAAGAGAAATATATTTCAAATAAGAAGGAATGTTTTGATAAACGAAGACAAGATCAAGAAAGATCGAACTAGAGACCGAGTTCTCTAAGGTTGGTGCACATCAGTGTAAGTTGGTGCAAGAATGAAGAATCGTTGTTGGAGGCAGTCAAAGAAGCAGTGTCAAGGTCTTGGAGGCATTCATAGGTCAAGGGTCTGAGTCTTGGTCATGGTACTTGTCATTTGAAGATCTATTAGAAAAATTCCTTACGGGTTTTCCTCTCCAAGAGGGAGAGATTTTTCCATGGCTCGAGGAGCCTAACTTTGTGTCTCTTGTATTTTGGTAATTGACTTGATGAAAGACTAAATAAGTTAAGAAGAGAAAACATAAATAATAGAAGTAAGCTCACAAGTAATTATCAAGTGTAAGAGAATTTGAATTAATCACCAACCCTAAAATTCTCAACATGGAATCAGAGCTAAGGTGTTGAACACAAGGGGTGCTTGACAAAGAAGACACTCCAGGAAACGAAGATCAAAGTTTGGGTTGAAAAGTCAACTCAGTTTGCAAGGAAGACTCTCAAGCTATTTCAAGAAAGATCTTCTATCTCATTTAAAGGATCAACTCATTCAAGAAAATAATCTTTGCCATCAAAGATTTCCATTCAAGACATTGTTAGAAGAGGACATCATCTTTTGAAGATATCCTTTATCATCAAGGATCCAAGATCACCTACATTGGAGATTTCAATCTTAAAAGAAGTTCTTGACTTCATCTTCATTATCATCAAGGAAGCTGCAACTCACTCTACTCAAGTAAGTATCTATGACCTTACTTAAATCTGTCAAGATGACTTATTGTAAAGAGAGCAACAAATTGGTTGGGTCATCAAACTTTAGTGCATGGAAGAAGAGGACAGATTTGAAATTAATTGAAGACGAAGTTATAAATTACATCGAAGGATCTACAATTCAACCCTCAAAAGAAGATGCTCCAACTCATGCCAAGTACATGAAAGGAGAAATCTAAGCCCAGAGGATTCTCATAGAATCCATTAAGGACTCACTCATTCCCTATGTATCAAAATTGAAGTTTGCAAATGAAATATATGAGAAACGGGTGGAGCTATTCTTTGTGAGTACTGTAGGAGAAGCAATCTCTCTAAGACAAGAACTATACAAAATGAAATTGTCAAAAGAAGGAATCACTTCATACTTTATGAGGATTTCTGAAATAAGAGATCAACTGGAGGAAGTGGGAGAAGTAATGTCTGACACTGAGATGACCACAGTGGTGTTGAATGCTCTACCAGAAGAATGGGGAAACTTCACTTCAAGTTTATACAGGAAGAAAGAAGCAACACCATTCCATGATTTATGGTCTCTATGTAAGATAGAGGAAACAAGATTGAAAGCCAAAGCTAATACAAGATCAAGTGAAGGGAATCAAGCCTTTGCAGCCAAATCCAAGAAGAAAGGAAGATTCGAAAAAATTTGGTCCTCGGAATAAAAGAAGAAATATGGACAAAGTACGATGCTTTGGATGTAATGAACTTGGGCATTATAAAAGAGATTGTTCTCAATCTGGAAAGGACAAGAGGAAAAAGGAAGAAGCCCATGTCACAGATGAAAGGGTAGAACCTGATGCGAAGAAATTTAAGAAAGAAGAAGCGAGAAATCTCTATTATGATTGAGATCATCTTCCTCTAAAAGTGATTTCTGTTAGTTGTAAAAAAGTATGATAGGAAGCAATGTATATTGATAGCATCATAATAGAAGCATGGTAGGAGCTTTTGGTGAAACAGCTCCGAGAAAACTGTAGAAATTTTGACCCCACTCTGGTTTTCAGTTTCACCTTATCACTCCCATATAGTTAAATGCCCATTCCCATAATCATACATTCAAAATTCTGGAAATGAAAAATATTTCTGAAAACACAAATTTAGGAATTTCACAGTTGCTGTAAATGCAAAAATAAAACACAGGAAATTATAATAGCCACACACAGAAAAATAACACTGTGATTTTTGGTCAATGTGACCCTAGAAAACCCCCCTACAACTCTTGGGGAAAACCAGTTTGAGAGCTCTTCTTTATTTCTAAAAAATGCTTTTACAATGAAACAGAAATACAAAGAAAATTCCAACAACCACAAAATTTACTTATCTCGAATTCCGTCCTTAGCCACCACCTCGAAAAACGTGCCAACAACAAAACAAAATTTTATAGCAAAAATTACAACATTAAATGTTGTACGGACATCTTTGGAAATTGTACCAGAACAATTTATGGACTCCTGGAAATTCGTGCCAAAACAACTGTACGGCCCTCGATTTTGTGCCCAGAAAAGTGTTGAGCGCTGCCTCGATTTATGTGCCTCAAAACTAGTTGTACAGTGCTCGAAATGTGTGCCTGAACTTGCTGCAATAAATGTGGTTTCTCTCTCTTCGATTTTCCTGCCAAGTTGCCTCGAAAATCGTGCTCAAATTCTGTTGTACGAACTGCTAAAATAAATGCCTTGGGATTCGTGCCAAGGTTCTGCTCTCCTTCTTCTCCCTACTCAGAAATTCTCCTTGCTCTCCTTCTCTCTCTCTCTCTCTCAATCTTCTCATGAAAGAATGAATGACCTTTTCTCTTCTTTTCATCCTTTAACCTAACCCTAAGTGACTTTTGGGAATCCCTAAATCCAATGGCTGAGATAGCTTTAGATCAAGGGCTGAGATTAAATGTGCATTTAATTCTCACTTTCTAATTTTTAATTCACCCCACTTAAATAAAGACCCACTTAGCCTTTTATTTCCATAGTCACTTTTTCACTTTCTAATTTTACATTAACTTTAATAAAATCACTTTAAAATTAAACTTGTAACTTTATCACTTATAAAGTCACTTTTAAATTAAATTTGACTTTACCACTTATAAAGTCACTTTAGGAGAAAAGTACAAATACATTTGGACATTTTTCTCTAGGCCAAAGATCAAAGCCTTAGGGAACCACTTGTCCTTTGGTACCCAAATTTTAACAAAAACCTCACAGATAAGAATACTGATGGAACTCTGTCATGAAGATCAAGGGTCATCATGGAATTCTCTATGAATTCACTGGTTAAAAAGAAGGCAGAAAGGTTTCTTCAAAGAATTCAATGGTACAGAATTCTAGGATTAAGATGTGGTGACATATTGATGAAACAGCTCAATGGAATGAAGTTCCTCGTTCTAATAAAATTGCTACAGGATGACTCATAGGAAAAAAAAGGTACGAGGTATATATATTTATATGCTGACACTGGATGCTATGTAGTCATGTCATATGGTTGCAGGCAAGGAAATTTAGAAGTATGATCTCTCACGGTGCACAGACAGTTGAAATCAACATAATATATCCTCATATGGAATATGAGGTGGCTGTAAATAAACAAGGAACTGGAAATTGGAAGTTCCTCAGAATAAAGATGTGTAGAAAGGAAGAGATCATGAAGTGCAACCATGTCAAGAGGCAGTTATCATTTGGAAGCCAAGAAGATGTGACTAGAATATCTCTTGGGAGGATATGTAGACTCTGATAGAAGTCTGGTAAAGAAGAAGACCCTTGACAAGACATATCATTAGGAGATGTGTCAATCTGAACAGAGGATGTCAATGCCTACAGGAAGATGTCATGGTGAAAGATCATCACTGAGTTAACTTTTGTTTTTAAAAGTTCATATGTATATGTTTATCTGGATGAATTTGTGCAGGGCTGCTAATCATGTGAAAGGATGTAAGATCCTTGGAAATGATTCGAAAGAAAAGCAACATGGCATAAAAGGTGGACCAGATAATGAAGACAGATAAATCACTTTCTGATAGCAAACATGACTCAGGGATGAAAGTGATGGGTGATTTGTGCCCTATGTAGCCAAAGGTTGAAGATTCCTCAATATCGAAATCCATGACATCGAGGGGAGGAATTCTTCATAAGCAGCGGGGTGTCTCACAATTGCTACCACAGGTCCCTGATTAAGAGGGAGCCTGGTGATAAGTGTCTTACTTGGAAGAAACTGAGTAATTCCTAAGAATGAGCTTAGGTACATTCCTTATACAGGAATGAGTACATTCCCTTGTGGAATAGGTCCTCCCTGGCTGACAGGGAGAGATAGACACATCATTCTGGTCTTTACTTGGGAAGACAAAATGGAAGATTGGGTAATCATCTGGCATCTGATACTCTTTAAGAATGAGATAGGGCATTCAAGATAAGAGTAGTCGTGGACCGATATTCTTTGAGGGCTAGCTACTCGAGAAAAGAATAGTCCAAGAAGGTCATACTTTGTGAACACCTAGGTGGAGTATGTACCTTGGAGAGACAATGACTATGGTGTCTATAAGTCGTGTTTTGTCAGCATTGTAGCCCATTGTCTCTTTGAGAGATGGGGATGTTAGTCAAGGCCTTGCACTAAGACAATGCTGGTTTATATGATGCTATACAGATGTGATTACCAATCTGATTCTTCTTATGAGATTCTTCAGTTTGAAAGTGACCATGTACCTATATGAATACCTCCCTAGTTAAGAGGGAGTGTTGAAAAGTGTAACTAGGATCGGTCTTCATATTGACTATGTAATTATGTATTTATGTAAAGAAGAAGACAAAGATAATAAAATGTATTTTTGTTGTACTTGCGTCATGGGTTTCATGAGCAAGATTTTATTATAGGTCAATAGACTTCTTCTTGATGTCTATTAGGCTTTCTTCTGGTCATAAATATAATCAAGTGTCATGTATATGAAGTAGCTAGAGAATGCTATATGAATACCTCCCTAGTTAAGAGGGAGTGTTGAAAAGTGTAACTAGGATCGGTATTCATATTGACTATGTAATTATGTATTTATGTAAAGAAGAAGACAAAGATAATAAAATGTATTTTTGTTGTACTTGCATCATGGGTTTCATGAGCAAGATTTTATTATAGCTCAATAGACTTCTTCTTAATGTCTATTAGGCTTGTCTTCTGGCCATAAATATAATCAAGTGTCATGTATATGAAGTAGCTAGAGAATGCTCCAAGACCTTGTCATAAACAGTGAAAGAATGGCTTAAGACATACCTCATCCACGCTGGAAAATATATTTGTTTTATGTCGGCCTATATACACAGTGATCTAGTCGGCCTCCAATCAGGTTGAAGGGTTGGCCTAAAAACAGTGACATGATGCCTATATATACAGTCAGCTCTGCGGTCATTTGAACCAAGGATTTGTGTATCACGAGACAGGAAACAGTGCGGATCTCAGGACTAGATACAGTGTGGGTTAAGGACAGAAAGTAATGCAGATCTTTCTGAAGTATAAACTGTGCTTTGAATGCGGGTCTAATACAGAGATAAAGGCGGATACTTATGTGATTAAGTATGGGTCTAAGACAAAGATAGATGCGTTCAAGTGTTGTCTCCAAAAAAGGTATAAGTGCGGGTTCAGGAACAGAGAAAGATGCAATGTCTCTAAGACATTGTTGTGCGTTGAAGTTTGGAATAAATACAAAGTTTTCAATGTGAAGGAGTTGTGGTTAGTATGAAGGAAAGTGCGGATCCAGTGAAGTAAGAACTTATCCATGGTGATGTGCACTCAAAAGTTCAAGAATAGAAGGAAGGTAAATTTGTGGTTTACCTTCCTATCTTCAGTACACGAGAAATATATTTCAAGAAGGAATGTTTTGATAAACGAAGACGAGATCAAGAAAGACCGAATTAGAGACCAAGTTCTCTAAGGTTGGTGCACATCAGTGTAAGTTGGTGCAGAAATGAAGAATCAGCGTTGGAGGCAGTCAAATAAGCAGTGTCAAGGTCATGGAGACATTCATAGGTCAAGGGTCTGAGTCTTGGTCATGGTACTTGTCATTTGAAGATCTATAAGAAGAATTTCTTACGGGTTTTCCTCTCCAAGAGGGAGAGGTTTTTCCCTGGCTCGAGGAGCCTAACTTTGTGTCTCTTGTACTTTGGTAATTAACTTGATGAAAGACTAAATAAGTTAAGAAGAGAAAACATAAGTAATAGAAGTAAGCTCACAAGTAATTATCAAGTAAGAGAATTTGAATTAATCACCAACCCTAAAATTCTCTACACTCTAGCCCTAGGTAGGGCATCCTGCAAATCTCTTGTTCTCTGCACTGCATCCTATAGCGTAGTGGGTCGATTTGACCTCACTAAGCCTTGCAAAGGCTCTGCCAACCCCTCCACGAACATATAAATCCTCCTAGATTCCGACAGGTCCGAAACCATCACCGACAATCTCAAAAACTCCGAAATATATACCTCTGGACTTCTCTGTCTGCCTGAGCTTAGTCAGCGCCCCAAAATACTCTTACGGGTCCTTCCTGTCAAAGCTCTCCAACACCCTCTGTGTAAACTCATCATACGTTGTCACTCCTGCGTGACCCAGCGTAGTTAGCCCGTGGAACCACCAATCATGGGCTTCCCCCTCCATATGCAGCGTAGCAACCTTGATTGCCTTTGTCTCAGTCATTTGGCTCATCTGGAAATAGACATCCAGCTTCTCCATCCATGCCTTTGTCGAACTCTTAGAAGAGCCATCAAAAGTTTGGAGGAACAGCCTACCCACCATACGCTGTAAGTCACTCTCCTGCATGTATCCCCCTCTGGTCTGGCCTCTGGGTTTGTTGTTAGTCTTCAACTGGCAGAAATCTTTGAATGTGATGGCCTTCCCGAACTCTGGGCCATAAGATTTATATTCTACGAAATATTCTTCGTAGTGAGCCTCTTCTGGCTCCTGCTGCCCTCATGTTTTTGAAGCTAGGAACATAGGAATAGTAGAATGTGGTGGAGTATATGGTACAGTCGGCAATGTAGTTTGGGGTGCTGCCCGGTGCTACAAAGTGACAGACCCTTCTCCAATTTGGAAATCCCCTTGGACTCCCTTCCCCTTGCTGCCATTACTAAACTGCTGACCCATCTCCTCAATCCTCTTGGATTGATCTTGTACTTACTTCAGCAGAAGATGAGCGAATTCCTCCTCCTTGCTCCTTCCATCTTCTATGTCCCCCATCTTTCTCTCTACAACCTTTGGAACACTATCTACCGGATCTGGAGTGATTTCGAGCTCCCTTTCCCTACTCCTATATCTTTGTCTCCAATAAGTCACGTTTTGTTTATTCTCCAGTGTCATAGACTGTGTTGCTCCACAGGCTGAGCCAAGTCTATGAGCTCTGATACCACTATAATATTCCTAATAGGAAATTAACAGTAATAACAAGGCATCAATAGACATAAACACGGCAAAAATAATTACTCCATGAAAACACAAATTGGAGTCATGAAATTCAAGTCTGAGCCATTTTATTAATCTAATATAAAGGTGTACAATGTGGGTGCTGGAATTGTTGAGAATTTGGAGCGCTAGAGATTAATACAAATTCTCTTCTTGATAATTACTTGTGAGCTTACTTGGGTTACTTATATCTTCTCTTCTTTAGCTTATTTAATCTTTCATCAAGTCAATTATCAAAATACACGAGACACAAATTAGGCTCCTAGAGCCAGGGCAAAACCTCTCCCTCTTAGAGAGGAAAACCCACGAGAAATTCTTCTTATAGATCTTCAAATGAAAAGTACCGTGACCCAGACTTATACCCTTGACCTATAAATGCCTCCAAGACCTTGTCTTTACTTCTTTGCTTGCCTTCAACACTGACTCTTTTCTTCTGCTTCAATCTGCACTGATTTTCACTAGTACTAGAGAGCTCAGTCTCTTAGTCAACACTTAGATACTTAATCTTCTTCACCTAGTCCTTCTATAAATAGATCTGCAATTTGTCCACTGACTTGTAACCTTTCATATAATACAGGTTCTTTTCATAATTTGGAGACATACAAACGATAAACAATCCTTCTGTAATATGACCGCAGATTTTACTTGAGATGAGGTGCAGTGATATCCGCAACTTAACCCTATACTTAGTCTCTTTAATCCGTTCTTATCTCTGTGCTATTTAACTCACTAAAATCCGCAACTATATGTATCCTGAAATCCACATTTACATCACAGAGCAATCCGCAATTTCCTTCACAGGACAGTCCACAGTCAACTTCAGATTATCCTCAAATATATCCGCACTTCTTAACTGTATTTGATCAGAGGTAAGTTCGTACTTTTTCACATATAGAATCCGCACTATATCACAGAGAAAACTCGCACTTCAGTTGTAGTGATGACCGAAATAATGTGTGCTCAATTAATCCGTAGAATGGGTATATATAGAGACAATCTTACTATCTTTTAGGCCGACCACCACCTTGGCTTATAGGCCGACTAATCAGCTACTTGAAGGTCGACTTCATCATTTATTTCCAGCATTGATTTAAGGGCTATCTCAAGCCATCCTTTCACAGCATCTAGGACAAGGTCTTGGAGCATTTAATGGCGACTAGGTTCTTCATATACATGACACTAAACATATTTATAAACATAAGACAAACCCTAAAATAGACATCAAGAAGAATTCTATTAACCTAAGATAAAATCTGGCTCATGAAGCCCATGAAACAAGTACAACAAATATACATTTTATTATCTTTGTCTTCTTCTTTACATAAAATACATAATTAAATAGTTAATATGAAGACCGACCTAGTTACACTTTTCAATAGGAATGATGGCACCTGGGCTTGCTCAAGGCAAGGTGAAGTGGCTTGTGAAACAAGCTCAAACCAACCCTCAAAGGTACACTGCGTTGCTCTGGCTCTACGCAGTCTTGGCCCAGAAATGTTGTTGTTGCTCCATTGAATCTGCTGGTAGGGCCTTGAATAACGCTCAGAAAATTTCGAGCTTTTAACCCCGGTATCTACTCACAAAACCCACAATAACCTGCGAAGGAATTGTGGAATGGTTGACCCCGGAAATTGGCCCTCTTAGGCTTGGCTCTCTACGTTGTTGGATAAATCTGTGCATCTGGTAATACTGTTGCAAACTGCTCCCAAATTATGTGCAATAACCCTATTAGGGATCTCTCAGCCTCCCCACTCAAAATCTCCTGCACTCCTCTGCACCCGGATTACCTCTCTCTCACTATTGCGCAGTGACTGCACTGCGCTGTCTCTAATGATGATCACGTTGTGAATGGGTCATATAACTCCTCCCTAAATCGAAATGGTGAAATCTCCTCCCTAGGGCAGGCACTCAAAGTCCCTCGAAGAAGAGGTTGAGGCTCCTGCTCGGAAACACTTGGTTGCTGAACAGCAATGGCAGACTTGGCACTTGCTCAAGTGTGCTATGTCGAAAGACAAATTCAATAGATGATAGATGAATGAGCAAAATGAGTTGCCTCTTCCCTTTTGTCTCCCAAAGCCCAACATTCCTCTTGGGCCCCACCAAAATCTGCGCTACCCCTCCTCTAGCCACTCCTGCGTTGCCTTTGCTTAACCAACAACAGTGTTGCCTTCCTGGATAGCGTAGTTCCCCCTCATTGTCTCATTGTGCCCCCACCAAAGCTGCAATTTTTGCCTCTCCACTATAGAAAAAGGTCATGGTTTGCTTTAATCTAATTTGTGGGTCCCCAGCCCACATTATTTCTAGCTAACATTAGGAAATACAAAATTATCAAAACTTCAATATTTCTAATTAGTAGAATAGCTAATTAGGAATATTACAACTTTAGGCACTGATGTATAGTGCCACGAAGATATCTTAATATACGCTTGGCAGCTATTCAGTGATCATGACAAGGCTCCAACTAAAAGTGACTAAGAATGTTCTCAGCAAAACATATATTCGGCCTAGTATTTACCAGATACATCAGAGAACCCACCAACTTACGATAGGACGTAGGATCTATGAGATTTGAGTCAGAGCTTCTCAACTTCTTGAGGTTGGTGCTCATGGGAGTAATCACAGGCTTGGAATCCATCATCCCGAATTACTACAACAACTTGACTATATACTTTCCTTGCCCCAAATATATCTTCCCAGGTTTCTTCCATAATTCCAAACCTAGGTAATAGTGCATCAGTCCCAGATCCTTCATCTCAAATTCGGCTGCCAGCTTCTTCTTACATTCTTGTATCCTTCATTCTGCACCTGTGATGAATAGATCATCCACATATAGTAGAATAAGGATTGGCTCATTATCCACAACCTTGATGTGGAGATATGGATCAGCAGTACTCTTCACGAACCCAATTCTAATAAGGTATGCATCCATTCTTGCACACCATGCCCTAGGAGCTTACTTCAAACCATATAGGGCCTTCTTGGGTCTATAGACATGAGCGTCTTTGTTATTTACTTCAAAGCCTTCGGATTGTTCAATGTATACTTCTTCATCGTGTTGATTTATGGTTGCATCGGATGTGCTCGAAGTCTCAAATTTTGCAAGGAGGCTTAGACACATGTATTCCAAAGAACCCATAAAGCGTTTTGGGAAATTCCACCCGGATTGCATTTTATTAAAATAATTAATTATTTTTAATAGGACCCTAAGTTTAAACTTAGAAATTAAAATAATTAAAGGGTATTAATAAAACGGGGTGTGAATCTTCTAGAAAAAGACGGAGATCAAGTCAAGTTAATCTTAGTTGTTGATTAGCGATTTAATCTCGATCGTTGAAGACTCAACGAGAAGATTATAAGGACTTGATGGGGCATTTGGAAAGCACACTGACAAAATCTAGAGATCGAAATTCTTTAGTGAGCAGTGCTCAGAGAGAAGATCGATCGAGTTGATTCTTGCAGAGAGGGGCAGAGATAATTTCTGGTTGGAGATCTTTCCTGGTCCGGAGAGTACAAGGCAGAGAGGACAGAGAGCAGTCTGGAGAGGCAACGCAGAGCCAACCACGTAGAGGCCATGCAGAGGCTACGCAGAGCTTCAGAGGGAGTTTGTATTTCTACTGTGAGACAGTCAAGATCCAGTGTCGGAGCCAAGGTGTGAGACCGAGAAGCTAGACGAATGAAGTTCCCAGTTGGCAAAGAGATCAAAGGAGGTGCAGTGCAGTCCCAGTAGCAGTGATTGTGTAGGTGTGACATAGTACTACGCAGAGACAACGCAAAGGCTCATCTCCAGCGCAGATCAGTGTCGGATCTTCTAGTGACAGGGTGAGATTATTTCACCAGCTCTTTGTTCAATTAGATCTCTGTATAGGATTGCCAGTCTGGGCATCCGACGAATTGTACTCAGAAAATTACTGTATAATAATACAAACCCTTAGTTGTTGCACCAATTTTCCCACATTGGGTTTTTTCGGGGACTTAGTCCAAAAATAACTGTCGTGTGTCTACCTTTTTCTTGCTCGAATCTTGTTTCCACACTTAGTTTTTCCGCAGTTTAATTTTGTGAAGGTTGTAGTGTATGGGTTTCAATATTTACCGTAGAACACGGTAATAATATGTTGAGAAATTAACAAATAGAAGAATTCTCATCAGTTGCTAGAGTAGGATTCCAGATCTAAGAATTTTCACACATCGATGATCCCATTCAGAAATGTTGTCTTCACATCCATTTGATGGATATTCCATCCCATTGTAGCAGCCAATGAAACCAAGCATCTAATAGTAGTATACCTTATGGTAGGTGCAAAGGCTTCTTCATAATCTATGCCTTCCTTCTGAGAGAATCCCCTTGCAACAAATCTAGCTTTGTCCTTGTCTATACTTCAATCAATAGCGTGCTTGATCTTGTAGATCCATTTAGAGGTGGCAACTGATTTGTCACTAGGTCTAGGACCAATTTCCCAAACCCCATTCTTCATGATGGATTGATATTCTTCCTGCATTGCCTTCTTCCATACTTCTTGATGAGCAACTTCTTCAAATGTAGATGGTTCAGCGTCAATCAATTTTTTCATGTATACAGCATATCCAGAATATATTTTTGGTCTTTTTCTTTCTCTAAAGGTTCCTTTCACATCCCCATGTCCTTCAACATCTTCAAGAGTAGCTTTTAAACAATTTGGCCTCTTCCTTGTGTTCGATGTGATCACAACTTGAATAGGCTCAATTGGTCCTTCTTCTTCTTGAATTGTAGTGGGATTGTCTTTGTGTACTTCTTGTTCTTCAAATATAACGCCCTTGCTTACTTCAATATGTCTTCCTTCCTCGATGTATATTCTATATGCTTTTTAAGAGAGATTGTAGGCAACAAATATCCCTTTGATGCTTGTAGAATCTAGCCTCTTTCGCTTGTCCTTTGGAGTGTGGATATACGCAGGACACCCAAAGATTCGGAGATGGTTCACACTTGGCTTCTTCCTTGTGAATGCTTCCTCAGGTGTCATATTCTCAAGAATTCTACGAGGACTTCTATTTTGAATATATATTGTTGTCATTGTTGCTTCTCCCCATATAAATTTTGGTAAGTTTGATCAAAGATTATTGTTCGAATAACTTCTTCAATCGTCCTATTCTTCCTTTCGGCCACTCCATTTTGTTTGGGATAGTAGGGAACAATGAGCTCCCTGTTAATTCCTGCTTCTTTACAATATGCAATCAATTCTTTAGAAGTGTATTCCCCACCATTGTCGGATCTCAGAGTCTTTATTCTTCTTTCGGTTAGGGTCTCCACTTCAGATCTAAACTCCTTGAATTTCTCAAATACTTCATCCTTTTTCTTGAGAAGGTAGATCCAAGTCTTTCTAGAGTGAGCATAATGGATGTCACATAGTAAAGATGACCTCCAAGTGATTTATCAGACATAGGCCCACACACATCTGAATGAATAAGTTCTAATATTTCTTTAGACCTTGTTTCACTATTTGTGAATGGTTTTCTTGTATTTTTACCCAAAGCACATCCCTTGAAAACTCCTTCACGATTTTCTTTGATATTGGGGATGTCATTAACCAATTGATTAACAGAGGGAATGACCTTGTAGTTTAGATGACCATATCTTCTATGCCATAGCTCAATGGGATTGATTTTCATATGAACTAGGGCTTGAGGAGATGGTGTTATGACTTTATATAAACTTCCTACACAAACTCCAATAACCCTAGCTTTATCGATACTTGAGCCCTTTCCCCAAACCAAAACCTTTCCATCAACAAAAGCAACTCTATCCCCTTTATCTTCTAAGCAAGAAATTGAAAGCAAATTCTTTTTCAAACCTAGAACATACAGCATATTGTTGAGATGTAGCTTATCTCCATTCTCCAGCTTCAAAGATGTTGATCCTAGGCCTCTCACAGCATAGTTTTTGTTGTCTCCTAATTCCACTGCATGAGAAGATGGTTCCTTCGATAGAGTGTGAAGTTGTTTACTTTCCCCTGTCATGTGCCTTGATGCTCCACTATCAATCATCCATGCATTGTCATCATTGAGTGAACCTGTAAGTGCAGCCAAGAACCCTTGGCTTTTGACCTTGTTGAATAAGTAGTAGAATATCCTCTTGATCCAACTTCCTGTGGTATTGAATCTCATTTCATATAACTTATCATAGAGGGAGTAACCATTACTTTTGAGCCAACAGAGTGATCTCCAATCTTCCTTGACCTTGGCTCTAATACTATGTTGAGAAATAAATGTGAGTAGACTTAGGTTTTTTATTCCTCTTTCTTGATAATTACTTGTGAATTATGTTGCCTTCTTTTACTTCTTTGTTATATTATCTTTCATCAAGCAATTACCAAATTATGTGTGTATGAAGATCACAAAACAAGAGACACAAGATGTAGGCACTCTGCCAGGGAAAAACCCCTATCTAGGGGAAAGCCCAGGCAAAATCTCTTCCTTCAATAGTTTTTGTAAGATAATCCAAGAATCTTTACCCTAGACACAGACTTCCTCCAACCAGCAAGTCAGCCCTTACTTCCAGCAGCTTCGATCTAGACCCTTCGACCTTTCAACAACAAAACTTCGATCTATGCAGCAGCAGCTACTTCGACCTATGCAGCAACAGCACTTCGACCCTCCTGCGGCTTCGACCTCTTGCAACTTCGACCCTACAACTCCAGCAACTTCAATCCTGCAACTGCCCAGCAATTTTATAGAGAGAGAGAGAGATAAACTAGCCCAAGAACTTCGATCCTGCACTTTTCCTTCTCTTTCCTGCACTTCGCACTTTTTCTTGCATTTCTTCTTGTATATCGAACTTGTTGAGTTGGTGAGAAAGTAGATCGAACTGCATTTGTATATATAGGCTTCTTGTGGGTCGAAAAGCTCCCTTGTGGGCCGACTTGGTGTGGAGGTGACAAAATTCATTTGACTCAAAAATAATTATTTTTACATGATTCAAAAGCCCAAGAAGGGTCTCATAAAATGTACAATGACTCTAATGACTCAATACAAATTCTAGGAGTCCACAATGGGGACTTTGACCAAATAAGATGACCCAAGCATGAAACCAGGGCTTTAATAAGTCAATGTGATAATAATAAAAAAAGTCTTTTCATTCTTTTGATAAGTACATTACATAATGACACAAATACATTTATGAAGACCGAACCTAGTTACATTTTTCAACATAGTCAAACTTGCAGCTCTTTAGGGTGTGACCACAATCGTAGTGTCTTTGAAAAATTACACTTTAGGAAGTGCAATAGGTTAGAAATGTTCTAGTTAAAATTTTATTTTTTTATAATTTCATTAATTTTATTTTATGTCCTTGGGCCATCATTCTCTAATTACAAAAGGGTTCTCATACAAGTTAGAAGTCCACTAAATTAATGACATAGTCTATGTCTATTATAATATCAAGCTAAGAGTGCAACAAATTGATGAAGCGCCTAAGATGAATGTCATTTCATTAGATGCAACTGACACTAAAATGTTGATTTTTGTAGCATCAAAAAGTGCTCTAAGCCCCAAATTTGGTGGAGAGGCTTAGACACGGGTATTCCAAAGAACCCAAAAACCGTTTGTAAAAATTCCACTCGGTTAATGTTTTATTAAAATAATTAATTATTTTAATGGAGACCCTAAGTCTAAACTTAGGGAAATTAAATAATTAAAGGACATTAATAAAACAGAGTGAGAATAATCTAGAAAAGACGGAGATCAAGTCATGTTATAATCTTCGCTGTTGATTAGAGATCTAATCTCGGTCGTTAATTTCTCAACAAGAAGAATATAAAGGAAGGCTTGAGGGTCATTTGGAAAGATACATACGGAGTGAATCTTCAGATCAAATTCTTCTGACAGAGCAGTGCTCGAACGAAGATCAGATCTAAGTGATTCAATGTAATGAGGGGTAGAGTAGCTTCCGGAGAGAAAGATTTTCTCAGCCAAAAAATCATCAGCAGAGAGAGGTAGGAAGACGTCCAGCAGAGCTTGTCAGGGTGATGCAAAGCCAACACAGAGCCAGTCAAGGCTGTGCAGAGGTTCTGAGGGTTTACAAGATTCAGCTACCGGATCAGATCCAGAAGCCGGAAGTCGGGGTGTGAGACTGGGAGGCTCTGATCTGTGATTCCAGGAGTCAGATCGATCTCTTGTTGGGGTGACACAGTCCTTAGAGGAGGTGATGCAGTGACTGCGCAGAGAGCTCCAGAGGTAGTTTTTCTAGTGTCCAGATCAGCCGGATTTTCCAGTGATTTTGTGATGTAAAACTCTCAATTTCTTTCTGCCAGTGTTTCTCTTTGTAACTGAATAACCCTTGAGGTATTCAGAGATGTATTCAAGATTTTCTACTGCTTAATAATACAAACCCCCAGATCTGTTGCACCAATTTTCCCTCATTGGGTTTTTCCGAGGACTTGTGTCCAAAAATAATTGTGTCCTATGTGTGATTGATTTCTTGCTCAATTTCCTTGTTTCGAAATCATATTTTATTCAGTATAGGTTGCTTGAGTAGTTACTTCAATAATTCAAATCTGAATTAATTATGTAAAAGAAATTTACATAATAGGAGAAGTACACTCAGATCTAGGAATTTTCACATGGTATTAGAGCATTTGATGTGAAACAGGAAGAGCAGATTTGAATCTGAAGTGAAGGCTGAATTGCTACAGCAGCAGCAGTAGATCGAATCCCCAGAGGGATTGCGCAAATCTAGCCAGGAGGGTTGAAGTCTTGAGCTTGTATCTCTTTGAGTGAGTTGAAAAAGAGGTAGGACTTCCGGTTCGAGATTTTTTCGAGGCAGAGGGAGTTGCGCAGAGCCTTCACGCATAGCCAAAGGGACGCAATTTTTCTGCAGCTGGTTGTCGAGCAGAGAAGCGTCTGAAGAAAGGAAAAGCATAGAGCGGGGAATTCTTCCTCGGTGAGTTCCCAGCCGAGGAATTCAGCATTTTTCCAGGATCTGAGCAACAGATCAGGGCAGCAGATCTACGAGCTCCTAAAGGAATGCGTAAGCCTGCCTAGGTTGCGTAGAGGTGGAGAAAGAGGAAGAAGTTAGACAATGTTCGGCTGAGATGGCAGCTCATGGTCTTCGAGATCAGGACCGGTTAAAGGGTTCCTCCAATTATGTAATCTGGAAGATGTGAAATTTTCAGATCTGAAAATTATTACTGTAGTGATTGATTTATTTCTCCTACTTATTAGATAAGTTATTTACAGATGCTTCAGTAAATTTTGAAATAAACAAAGTTGTAGTACTTCACTCTAATCAAATGCAGAAGAACAGAAATTACACAAGTAGCACAATAGAAACAACCATATAAACACAATTATTTTTGGACAATTGTCCCCGAAAAAACCCAATGTGGGAAACCGGGTGCAACAGATGAGGGTTTGTATTTATCCTCAACAATGAAAAGTTCTTTTACAAAAGTCTTCGTGAGCAAAGTAAAATTAGCATACACCTGACATGAATTTTCCTGACACACCGGAAGCTTTCCCGACTCTCGGGGTGACCTCCTACACCCTCTACGTCATCCAACGTACCTGCTCTGCGCAGTGTCTCCCTGGACTACGTAACTCTGCGTGGAGGGGTTGGTGCTGCTACTCAGCACACCCTTCCCTTCACCCTTATGCCTTCTCCTTCTCCATCAACAGATTTCTCCCTCCTTCTACCTCTGCAATCTCGCCTCTACAAACTCACCCACTGAAATCGAATTCTCTTACTTGAGAATCGATTTCCTTCGAGTACTGAGAATGTCCCTGGCTTGATTTTCAAATGACCTTCAAGCCTCTTCTTATAGTCTTCTCGTTGATGAATCAACGGCCAAGATTATATCTTTAATCAATGGCTCAGATTAAAAAATGACTTGATCTTCGTTTTCTAGAAGATTCACACTACGCTTTATTAATACCCTTTAATTATTTAATTTCCCTAAGTTTAGACTTAAGGTCTGCATTAAAATAATTAATTATTTTAATAAAGCAAGATCTGAGTGGAATTTCCACAAACAATTTTTGGGTTCTTTGGATAACTATTGTCCAAGCCTCTCCACCAATTTTGAGAATTGGAACACTTCCCGATGCTATAATATCAACAGAAGGAAAGGATTCAGTTCCTTCTAGATGAATTTGATCTCAAGACGTTCGTGGCGAATGTGGTTGTTGTACCTACAGATCCAGATCAACTTAAGAAGTACAAGACCGATATGGCAAAGTGCAAGAAGTTAATCCTTGATGGTGTCAAGGATCACATAGTCTCACATTTAGCTAGCAAGAACACCGCCAAGGAAATGTGGGTAGCTTTGTCTTTGTTGTATGAAGGATCTTCCAAGCAGCAAAAGATGTACTTGGAGCAGAAGCTTTGCATGATCCAGACGCAGAAGGGGGAGTGCATTGCTTCATTCCTTACGAGGCTTCAAGAGATTCGAAACCAATTGGCAGCCATGGGATTCACCCCAACTACAGAAACTATGGTGAGGTTGGCCCTTAACGCAGTCACAGAGGAGTGGCAAGTTTTTGTCCAAAGTATTTTGGGCAGGGCTACGCTTCCTAGAGTTGGGAGCAGATGTGGGCAGCACTTCAAGAAGAAGAGTAGAGGAAAGATCTAGTCAAGTGCAAGCTTGACAGCAGCAGCGGTAGCGGATCGAAGACTTTGGAGGAGGAGGTGTTGATTTTTGTAGCATCGGAAAGTGTTCCAAGTCTCAAAATTTGTAAGGAGGTTTGGACATCAGTATTCCAAAGAACCCAGAAACTATTTGTGGAAATTCCACTCGGTTCATGTTTTATTAAAATAATTAATTATTTTAATGGAGAACCTAAGTCTCAACTTATGGAAATTAAATAATCAACGGGTATTAATAAAACAGAGTGTGAATCTTCGAGAACGAAGATCAAGTCAAGTTTTAATCTTAGCCATTGATTAGATTTCTAATTCGAGTCGTTGATTCATCAATGAGAAGATTATAAAAGAAGGCTTCAAAGTCGTTTGGAAAGTAAGTTGAGCAAATACTCAGTAACCCTAAGGTAGTCGATTATGAAGGAATAGAATTTGATTTCAGAGGGAGAGTTGCAGGGCAGAGGAAGAAGAGGGAGTCAGCAGTGACAGAGGTCGAGGAAAGAATGACGCAAAAGGTCAGAGAAGGCAACGCAGAGCAACAGCGCAGAGTGCCCACGCAGAGTGACACAGTCTCACGCAAGCACTACGCAGAGGGGAGCTGTGAGTCTCTCGAGTGTCAGAAATTTTCCAAAAGGGTCGTGAGAATTTATCTCAGGTGTTTTCTAAAGAAGTCTGCCAATCTTTTCCTTGTAAAGAATTTCATTTCTGAAGAATAATATATAAACCCTCATCTACTGCACCGGTTTTCCCGCATTGGGTTTTTCCAGGGACAATTGTCCAAAAATAATTGTGTCTATGTGATTGATTCTTATGTTGTATTTCTTACTGTTCTATTCTCTACATATACTTGAGTGAATATTGTAGTAGTATTTATTTCGAAATTTACTAAAGAATTTTGTAAATAACTTATTGGAAATAATAAGTAGGAGAAATAAATCTATCACTGCAGAAGTATTTTCAGGATTGAAAATTTCACATCGTATCAGAGCAAAGATGAGTAACAGGAGCAGAGAACTAGCGATGGAACGTGGTTCAGACGTTGCTACAGCAACAGCTCAGAAGGGTTCACGCAATTCTCCAGAGAAGAAGGGAAGCATGAAAGAATAGATGGATCACGACGTTTTTGTTCTGGCATCCAAATTGGAAGAAGAATTTGATTGTGTGTCAAGCTCTGCTTCTCCTGAGATCTAGTATATTGACAGTGGGGCTTTTGCTCACATGACGGGAGTGCGAGAATGTTTCTCAAGCTACCAAGAAAAGCAGATGAACTTTAAAATCACCATGGGCAATAAGGCGAAATGTACCCTTATTGGAAGACGTGCCATAGTGTTTCAAACAGAAGCTGGTAATAAGCTTCGGGCCACCAATGTGCTGCATGTGTCTGGTTTGGGGATGAACTTACTCTCTGTGTCGCAGCTTCAAAACAAAGGCTATGACGTTTACTTCATTGGCAATAGAGTATACGTCAAACACTCGAATTGGAAGAAGAAGGCACAAATCGAAGTCAGGAGCAATAAACTCTACAAGTTACAGCTCGAATCCCCAATGGCACTGATAGGCAGCATTGATGAGAAGGATTTGAATGAGCTATGGCACAGGGGAATGGGTCACTTGCACCATGGGGCATTAAGAATTCTCAAGAAGATTGTCACGAGAGTTCCAGAACTGAGCACCAAGCGAGACGATGTCTACAGAGGGTGCATATTGGGAAAGTATGCAAAGGCAGCATACCATAGAAGCAGCAATAGGGCTAAGAGTGTGTTGAGCTTAATACACTTGAACATTTGTGGACCAATGTCCACCAGAGCTCCTAGTGGTGCCGAATATTTCGTCACCTTTATTGATGACCATTCCAGGAAGACCTGGATCTACTTTCCGAAGACCAAGGATGAAGTCTTTGATCAATTCAAGGAGTTTAAAGCTCTGGTGGAAATCTAAAAAGAAAGCAGATCAAGACACTGCGATCAGACAATGGTGGAGAGTACATTGATAAAGACTTCACAAAGTTCTACGCAAGGGAAGGCATCAGGAGAGAATGGACCGCTTCGTATAATCCGAAGCAAAATGGTATTGCAGAGAGAAAGAATAGAACTATTGTCGAGGTTGCAAGGGCAATGTTGTATGATCAAGACATACCCAAATTCTTGTGGGCTGAAGCTTGTAATACAGTTGTCTACGTACAGAACAGGATTCCTCACAACGCATTAGATAAGATCACTCCAGAATGTGTCTTCACTGGAAACAAGCCTGAAGTGAGCCACTTTATGATCTTTGGCAGTGCGGAATATTGTCATGTGCCCGAAGAGAAGAGGAAAAAATTGGATAAGGCTCGGAAAAGGGATATAGCGAGAATGCAAAGGCTTACCGCATTTACATTCCTAAGAGCAGGAAAGTTGTAGTGCGGCGGGATGTGAAGTTCATGGAGGAAAGAGCCTTCAAGAAATCCCGGGAGATGCCTTCTACTACACAGTCTGAGGAGGATCCGCTGGTCCAACCACAACAACCTTCGGAGGGTAATACGAGTGCCTCTCCAAGGCATGGGGATCCAAGGGATACATCTCCCAAGGACTTACAGGAAGGAGAGCAGGTAGATCCACCCACTACCAGTGGTAGGACGAGCAGGGAATTATGACAAATTCTGAGGGACGTAGAAGAGTTTGTCAGAGCCCCCAGAAATGAGAAGATGCAGCACAAGCAACTTGAAAGGTGCCAAGCCTTGGTAGTGCAGGTTGGGGAACCCTCTAGTTTTCAAGAAGCAGCTCAGCACCAGGTATGGGTCGATGCGATGGTGGAAGAATACAGCTCCATCATGACAAATGATGTCTAGGAAGTGGTTCCTAGACCTCAGGACAGATTAGGTGTAGGTTCGAGACAGATCTACAAGATCAAATACGCTGCAAATGCAGCATCGAGAAATTTAAAGCCAGGTTTTTGGCTAAGACGTACACTCAGAAGGAAGGGATATATTATGAAGACACCTTCGCCCCAGTAGCCCGATATACTTCCAATAGATCTGTGATATCCCTTGCTGCACAGATGGGATGGGAGATTCACCAGATGGACGTCAAGACTGCGTTCCTGAATGGGATGATAGAAGAAGTATATATTGAACAACCAAAGGGCTTTGAGACGCATGAGCAGAAAACTCATGTGTGCAGGCTCAAGAAAGCCTTGTATAGAAGCAAGCCCCTAGAGCTTGGTATGGTCGAATTGACAGCTACTTGCAGAAGATGGGATTTGTCAAGAGTGACACAAATCCCAATCTCTACTATCTGAGAGTAGGGAATGAGCCTCTGATATTGGTGTTGTATGTAGATGATCTATTTCTGACAGGATCATCTAGGCTCATCAAGGACTGCAAGGAGAATTTAGCTACAGAATTTGACATGAAGGATCTAGGGTTGATGCATTATTTTCTGGGGTTGGAAGTTTGGCAACAGAAGGGTGAGATCTTCCTTGGTGAAGGAAGGTATACTACAGAAATTCTGAATAATCAATGAATGAATTGATTTACAATGAGCAGTGAAGCTCAATAAATAATACAACTGTAGAAACAGCAATAGCAAGTTTGTAACAAGAAACTGTTAATTACAAACTAAGAAAGTAGAAACAACAAGTTTCTACTAAGAACATAGAAACAGCAAGTTTCTAACAAGAAACTGCTAATTACAATCATAGATGAGCAGTAAACTCTACAATAGCATTATTCTAATACCCTCCCTTAATGCTCAATCTATTTACAACACTGATAGACCTCTGAATTTTACAAACTTATCAGGACCAAGAGGCTTGGTGAAGATGTCTGCTGGTTGCTCCTTTGTGGGAACATTTAGTAACTGAATGGATCCGTCTTCAACAAGCTGGCAAATGTAGTGACAATGAATTTCCACATGCTTTGTTCGTTCATGGAAGACTAGATTCTTGGCTAGTTTGAGCACTCCCTGATTATCACAGAAAAGGGAGTAGGACCTGCCTAGGAAACATGCATATCTGCAAGCATACGTTGAAGCCAAACTGCCTCGCAAGATGCCTTAACTGCTCACCAATATTCTACTTTTGTCGAGGAGAGAGCCACTATCTGCTGCTTCTTACTAGCCCATGTGATAGCGCCAGATCCCAAACTAAACACATACCCAGCTGTAGATTTACGGTCATCAACCGAACCAGCCCAATCTGAATCTGTGTAACCACTGAGTGTAGGATCTGAACTCTGAGTGTACAGAAGTCCATAATCAAGGGTTCCTCTTACATAACGCAGCACATGCTTTGCTACTATCCAATGATCAGCTTTAGGAGCTGACATGAAGCGTGAAATGTAGATCACTACAAAACTGATATCAGGTCGAGTGGCAGTAAGGTAGATGAGGCTGCCCACTAACTGCCTGAATAAAGTTTCATCCACAAGTGACGAGGATGACTGAGCTGAAAGTTTGAGCCCTGGTTCCATAGGAGTCGTGGTAGGTTTGCAATCCTGCATTTTGAACCTTTCCACAAGATTTATGGCATACTTGGACTGAGAGAGAAAGATGTTGTTCTCAGTCTGCCAGACTTCCACCCCTAAACAGTAATGAAGAAGCCCCAAATCTGTCATATCAAAAGTGCTGCACAAATCCTGTTTGATCTCATGGATCAAATGTGCTGAACTGCCAGTAATAATAAGATCATCCACATAGACAACCACAAACAATATATCATCACCAATATGTTTGATATACAGGTTTGCATCAGATGGACTCCGCTG
Source organism: Pinus albicaulis (assembly GCA_034641835.2). Lineage (NCBI taxonomy): Eukaryota > Viridiplantae > Streptophyta > Pinopsida > Pinales > Pinaceae > Pinus > Pinus albicaulis. Next base: position 20,961,467 of record MU968317.1, read on the forward strand.
AAAACCATGATCTGTTAGGTACTTATCAATTTTCATGTACCAAGCCCAAGGGGCTTGTTTCAGACCATAGAGTGCTTTTACTAATCTACAAACTTTCTGTGATTGAATGGCAACCTTGAATCCTAGAGGCTACGTCATGTAGACTTCTTACTGTAAGTCACCATTCAGAAAAGCACTCTTTACATCCATCTGATGGACTGTCCAATTGAACTGAGCTGCTAAGGCAAGGACAAGCCATATGGTACTCATCTTGGTTGTAGGAGCAAAGGTCTCCTCATAGTCTATGCCTTCTTTCTGTGAGAATCCTCGAGCAACAAGACAAGCCTTATACTTGTCGAGGGTTCCGTCAGCTTTGTATTTCACTTTATACACCCATTTGCAGCTAATGGGTGTTTTCCCTGCAGGAAGATCAGAAAGGGTCCAAGTGTGATTCTTCTGAAGACTCTGGAATTCAGCCTCCATAGCCTGTTCCCACTCAGGTATGTCCTTAGCCTTTGAATAGGTTTAAGGCTCAAAAACACTGTGTATGTTAGCCATAAGAGCAAAATTTACTGTAGGCTGTTGTTTGCTCTTATTTCTAGAAGCTCTACATTCAAGGAGTTCATTATCCCGAAGATCACTAATAGTTTTAGCCCACCATTTAGGCCGGAGAGTAGAAGAACCAATATCTGGAGGAGGTGGAGGAGGCTCAGGAACAATAGGAGCAGCAAGAGGAGGATTATTTTCTAGAGGAAGCTCAGGTAGTGCATCATCAAAGACTGATGTTGCATCATCCCTCCCATCAGGTGGACCTAACGGAAGAAAAACACTTTGAGGCTGATCCTCAGAACACTACTCAGAAGGAAGGGACTGAAAGAACCCTATGTCTTCATCAAATACCACGTCCCGACTGAAGATAAGACGATCAGTGTCTATATCTATCAACCTATAGGCCTTGTGGTGATCACTATACCCTGTCATCATGAGTTTCTGGCTTTTGGAATCCAACTTAGAGCGCTTAGCACCGGGAATCCAAACATATGCAACTAAGCCAAAAACTTTGAGATGGCTGATCTTTTGGAATCCAACTTAGAGCACTTAGCACCGGGAATCCAAACATATGCAACTGAGCCAAAAACTTTGAGATGGCTGATCTTAGGCTTTCGACCAGACCAAACCTCTTCTGGAGTCTTCCCTTTAACAGCCTGAGTAGGTGATCGATTAAGAAGATAGACTGCAGTAAACACTGCTTCCGCCCAAAATTTGTTCGGAACACTCCTATGTTGTAACATAGAACGAGCCATTTCAACAACCATATAGTTGCGACGTTCTACAACACTGTTCTGCTGAGGAGTGTAGGGTGTGGTTAATTGGCGTTTGATGCCATGGGTATCACAGAAGTTGGAGAACACAGAAGAACAAAATTCCCCCCCGTTATTTGTCCTAAGAGTTATGATATTACAGCCAGACTCTTTTTCAACTAAGGACTTAAACTTCTGAAAGATACTAAATACATGAGATTTATGTTTTAGAAAGTACACCCACATTTTTCTACTGAAATCATCTACAATGAGCAAAAAATATTTGCAACCCGTAACTGAAGATGTATTCATAGGACCACAAATATCAGCATGAATTAACTGGAGTACCTTAGATGCGCGCCAAGATTCTCCATCCTTGAATGAAGACCGATGTTGCTTGCCAGCTTGACAGGCGCCACACACTCCCAAATGCTGTGTTTGAATATTAGGTAACCCTGACACAAGTCGCTCCCGAGATAGCTGAGAGAGATACTGAATGTTTAAATGCCCATATCTTTGATGCCACAGAGTGCTGATGGGAGAAACACGAGCTGCTAGAGCCACTTCTGGGAAATCACCAGTGTCAAGAAGCCTATATAGACCATGATCCTCTAGGCCAACAGCGACCGTGAGCCGAGTGTCCCTGTCAATAATGGAACACTTGTGCGCACTGAACACCACATCGAGCTGAGGAGAGTTTCTCATAATCTGGCTGACAGATAGCAGATTAATTTCCATACCAGGAAAATAGTACACATTCAGGAAGATGAGTGTGTGCCCACCAGACTGGATCTGAACTATACCTCTGCCAACCACCGTGTACTCCTCACCTCCGCCGAAGACCACAGAATCACTGAAAGATGAGAAGTCAATAAACCAGTCACGCCTGTGAGAGAAATGACGTGATGCACCAGAGTCAATGTACCAAGCAGATGACGGGGCGTGATCTGAGTACCTTTTAGCCATAAAGGCATAAAAGGCAGATTCCTTCTGCTCGAAATGTTCTGCGACATTCGCTTGCTGATGAGACCCTCCCTGCTTCTTCTGTTCAGAAGCAATCCTCTGTCGGCAATCTTTCTTCAAATGACCAAACTTGTGACAGTAATTACACTGCACATTTTTCTTCTTAGCAGGATCATAAGACTGAGAAGAACATGTCTTCTGAAATGACTGAGAGGACTGATATTTGGCAGCAAAAGCATTTTCTGAGGAGGCTGATGAAGCACACTACCAAACTGTTGTTTCCAATGATCCTGCCGCAGGAGTTTGGTGCATAGCTTTAGAAACTTCAGATCAACATTAGTGGAGGTAATGTTGAGAGTTTCTATAAAGTGTTCATAAGATTTTGGTAGACTTTTCAGGGTGATGACTACCATATCTTCTTCCTCCATGGTCCGGCCAATAGCTTCGAGTTGATCTCGAATGGCTTTAATCTTGTTAAGATGTTCCTTTAAAGATATATGTTCGTCCATCATGATGGAGAACAACTGATTCTTTAGAAAGAAAGCTCTGCTCTTGTCGAATGTCTCGTGCAATTCCTTCAAATGTTTCCAGATTTCGGCAGTTGTCTAGCCGAAAGGGATCTGTGGTAACTAATCATCAGTTACAGAGAGTTTGAGAAGCATAACAGCCTCTCGATTTCGATCATCAAACTTATCTTGATCTGCACCAGGTGTACCAGGATGAAGCTCTGTGCCCAAAACGAGCTGGTCAATATGCCTATATTCAAAAAAGGTTAACATTCTCTGTTTCCAGATGCTATAATTGTTGCCATTAAAGCGTTGATTGCCTTCCAACATCAGATTGGTTAGTGAGGCCATCTGCATGTTTCCCATGACACACAAAACAACCAAGGAGTCTTGCACGAATTTTAATGCAAATGGCGGCTGATCTAGACAAAAAACTACTGGAAATTTAAATGCTCATCTAGCCACAAAAAATTGGTGCATACCTCGATTCTGCCAAAATAGCAGTCTGGAATTCAATCTACTGTAGAAAAACAATACCCAGCTCAGCCTTTAATAACTCGTCCTAGTCATATGCAAATTGCACCAGCAGCTTCCACGTTCAACCAGCAAGATGGACTGATATTGGACAGAAATTCAACACATTGGACCAGCAACCAAACTCAGCAGCACGTACAGGATAGATATGACTGATAGGAGTCTTTATCCCATGAAATACTCAGCAGAAAACAACCCACCAAAGAAAGAATCGCAGAGAAAAAAAACGGTGGCTCAGAAATTATGACGCCAAAAAAAATTTCAGACTTCTAGAGAGCTGTTTCGAAATGAAGCATAGAATTTTTCAAATATTGAAGAATTATTTCGAAAAAAATACCTGAGCTCTAATACCATAATCAATGAATGAATTGATTTACAATGAGCAGTGAAGCTCAATAAATAGTACAACTATAGAAACAGCAACAGCAAGTTTCTAACAAGAAACTGCTAATTGCAATCATAGATGAGCAGTAAACTCTAAAATAGCATTATTCTAATACTGAAGAGGTTTCAGATGGAGGACTTTAGACCCATGGCTACTCCAATGATTACCAACTAGAAGAAAATTGGCATGTCCGAAGATGATGAGGTTGATCCTACCTTGTATAGGCAGCTCATAGGATCTCCGATGTATTTGGTCAACACGAGGCCAGACATCTGTGACGCTGCCAATACTCTTAGTCAGTTCGTGGTGGAACCAAGGAGGGCTCATTGGGCAGTGGCCAAACATGTTCTCAGATATCTACATGGAACAGTCGAGCTTGGTCTGAAATACACCCAAGGCAATGACATCAGGTTGAGTGGGTTCACTAACGCAGATTGTGCTGGGAGCCCAGTAGATCAGAAAAGTACCAGTGGGTATTGTTTCAGTGTTGGATCAGGAATAACCTCCCGGTGCAGCAGGAAACAAAAATCTGTGGCTTTGAGCTCAGCAAAGGCAGAATATATGGCAGCAAGGACAGCTTCGTGTGAGGCCATATGGCTTCGAAAACTACTTGTGAACTTACTCAAGGAAAAGATGGAGGCTACCAACATTCTATGTGATAATTAGAGTTGCATCAAGCTCTCTGAAAATCTTGTGTTTCATGATCGATCGAAGCACATTGACATCAAATGTCACTTCATCAAAGACTGTGTCCAACGGGGAGCTATACAATTGCAGTACACTCCAACAGGAGAACAAGTGGCGGATATCCTCACGAAAGCTCTGGGGAAGACAAAGTTTGTCTATTTCAGAGGAAAGATGGGGATGATCAAGAATCCATTTCAGTAGCAGCAATGGATAGGTTCAGGATTCAAAGGGAGTTGCAGTACAGATGAGGCAGTGACAATGACAATGTCATGGGCAACAATACAGAGGGCAGCAACGCAGCAGATGAGGGGCAGCATCCAAGCATCAGCAAAGCAGAGGATGCTTCAAGACAGAGCAGCATGCAGCAAGCATATTGCTAGAACACTTTCCTTGCTAAGAGGGAGTGTTGATTTTTGTAGCATCGGAAAGTATTCCAAGTCTCAAGATTTGTAAGGAGGCTTGGACATCAGTATTCCAAAGAACCCAAAAACCGTCTGTGGAAATTCCACTCGGTTCATGTTTTATTAAAATAATTAATTATTTTAATGGAGAACCTAAGTCTAAACTTAGGGAAATTAAATAATTAATGGGTATTGATAAAACAGAGTGTGAATCTTCTAGGTAATGAAGATCAAGTCAAGTTTTAATCTTAGCCATTGATTAGACTTCTAATCTGGGTCGTTGATTCATCAATGAGAAGATTATAAAAGAAGGCTTGAGGGTCATTTGGAAAGTAAGTCGGGCAAACATTCAGTAACCCTAAGGAAGTCGATTTTGAAGGAATAGAATTTGATTTCAGAGGGAGAGTTGCAGGGCAGAGAAAGAAGAGGGAGTCAACAGTGAAAAAGGTCGAGGAAAGAAGGATGTAGAAGGCCAGAGAAGGCAACACAAAGCAACAGCGCAAAGTGCCCACGCAGAGTGACGTAGTCTCACGCGGGTACTGCGCAAAGAGACACGCAGAGGGGTGCAGAGGGGAGCTATGAGTCTCCCGAGTGTCAGAAATTCTCCAGAAGGGTCATGAGAATTTATCTCAAGTGTTTTCTAAAGAATTATGCCAGTCTTTTCCTTGTAAAGAATTTCATTGCTGAAGAATAATATATAAACCCTCAATTGCTACACCGGTTTTTCCACATTGGGTTTTTCCGAGGACAATAGTCCAAAAATAACTGTGTCTATGTGATTGATTCTTATGCTTGCATTTCTTACTGTTCTATTCTCTGCATATACTTGAGTGAATGTTGCAGTAGTGTTTATTTCGAAATTTAATGAAGAATTTTGTAAATAACTTATTGGAAATAATAAGTAGGAGAAATAAATCTATCATTGCAGAAGTATTTTCAGGATTGAAAAAATCACAGGAAGAGAATGTAACCCTCGCATCGAAAGGGCAGCAAGGGCAACGACAATGTTTTGAAAATCGCGATCGGGATTAAATCGACAAGGGGAAAAAATTGTAAAAATCGAGAAAAAATCGGTAAAAATTGGGAAAAAATCGGCACATACAAAAATATTCATTTTTTTTCAATTTTTTTAATATCTAAAGCACCCACAACATAAAATAAATGCATTGACACGTAAATATGAAAAAAAAAAACTAATATATAAGATGTGTAATATCATGTCTAGTGCTACATCACACATAATAGTGAATCATGTCCTGAATACTAATCCTGAGTCTCAACTCAACCTCAGAATATCAACAAAAAATATAATAATGTATCTCATATCATGAGTCATAATGTTATATACAAAGGAATGCACCAAATAACCTATACTACTGATTTCCTCTGCCCCTCTTGCGAGAAAATGTAACAGCTTTCTCTCTAGACGAAGAAGTTGGCGGGGCTGGCAATGGACTCTGTTGTGCTCTAGATCCTGAAGCACTAGGAGCTAAAGGAGACAGACCATGTCCTCTATCGGTAGCAGGGGTAGGTGATGTCACCTCCTCCTCCAGCTGTTGCTCCTCCTCCTCCTCCTCCTCATGAAACTCATCATTGATTCATCGCTACTAGAAATGGGATCATCAACAAGAGATACATAAACATCATCTAGCTCAAAGTCTTCAGACTTGGATTGCTCAACCTTATAACATGATAGAAATTGAAAAAGTTTAACATGCCTAACCAATGATTTTGGTTTGAGTGAAGAGTTCATCTACTCAACCTTAAAATGCGGTAGAAAAAGATTAACATGCCTAACCAGTTTTTTTCCTTTGAGTGAAGGGTACATTCTTGTTAAGGCCACGATAGGGGAGTTCAACAATCAATACCACCAACATCAACAAAGTTCAACAATCAATCCCACAACATCAAGGTTCTTAAAGGACTTCAAGCTCTTAATCAAATGCCAATCTCATACCCTTACACATAATAGAATCAAATGGAAACAATGTAAATCCCCAAACCATGAAACCCTGAAAACCATTAAGTCTACTGAATTTTGAGTGAAATCTAAAATTCTAGTTTCTCCATATGAAATCCAATGAGGTCAAAACCACTCTTAAACATCCTGAGTCATTTCATAGTAATGTTAAAAATTTAAGTAAAAGGAAGATTGACCATATACCACCTCTCTCAAGATCTTGCAAGATTCGGGAATTATGACCGAACCTCAACAACTATATCCATGTCGGATCCTGTGACTCTATCCTTTCCTCTCTTCTGAATAGTGTGGGAAAAAAGAATGCTAGAACCAAAATAGAGGAAATAAGGAGTAAGCATAGTCTAGTAGAGAATATCTCTCTCATTAAGTTCAAGAAAATTGGCTTGTCTTTACTATGCTTACTCTTACATGGTCGAAATCTCAGAGTGAGGAACCTATCTTCAAATTAAAGATCTATCAAGTTTTTTTTTTTCCTCCAACATACTTACTATTTTTGTACAATACCAAGAAAGGATTCATTATAGGATCTTAAATTGGAGCATATATAGAACAGAACCTCTCATTGATTCCCACGACCCTACTGCCCGGTCAATTTTCTTTTACTTCATTCCAGATTCTCCCAGTTGGTTATATTTTCTTTATTTTTCATTTTCATCCTTTTACTTTAAGAATTTAACATTACCATTAACTACCAACAGGGTGTGTTAGGAAAATGAGAGGGCTGCAAAAATGACAAATAAAATATCGATTTTTGAACTTATAGGGTTGTTGTTTGATGGGCCCACGATTTTAACCGAAAAAAAATAGCGAATTTTTCCAAAAAATCGCGTTTTTTTGGCTTTTTTTTCAAATCCAAAAAATCGCCGATTAAATCGACCTTCCGAAAAAATCGCGATTTTCGCTTCTTTGGGCAACGGAGACAGAAGAGAGATGTCTCGAAGGTGAAATATTTCAGCTGTGGTGAGATGAGCCACTTTGCATCACAGTGTCCTTTGAAGAAAAAGGACAAGGATGAGAAGCATGATCCGACAGTTGCAGCCACAAAGATCGAGCAGGATGAGTTTGCTATGAGTGCCCATGCTTCTCCTGGTAAGAAGTGTGGTGACATAGAACTGTAGTTCACTCTGAACTTCAGTTGGGTAGGATCCTTGAGGAGCCCACCTCATGGATCATTACCTTGCTACGTAAGCCCATAATTAGCAGTAGCGGGTGTTAGTGTCAGTATTTGAATCCTTCCACCAATGATCAAAATTAACTCTTTCATGTCATTTTAGGGGTCCCACTCAAAAAAAAATTATCATTCCACTAGGTCATGCAAAAATTTGGTCACTTGGTACAGATTTTCATCAAAGGTCACTCTTTTCAAAAAAATGTCATCTCATCACTTGCTCGCTCACTTTATCACATGTTGAGTGTCCATTATTCATGAGTCTTTATCATCTTTTCAGTGATATCATCATGAAGCCCATTCAGTCAGTGTGTCCATTAAGTCTTAGGGTTTTCAGGGTCCAATTAAACATCATTTCCAAGGCATAAAAGACCAGCAAGACTCAGAGTGATCAATAAATTCACTTTACAATGTAAAGTTGAAATGTAATATTTAGTTTTTTTTCCATTATGTAATTTTCATTTCATCATGTAATTTTATGTTTTCTCAATATGTAATAAGTTCATAGTTCCAAGATAGATGTCAACTCAAAGGTTTCATGTGCCAAGAAACCTCAGAAGCTTTAAAGTCTAAGTGTTCTTAATCCATCAAATGATCAATCTCCAAAATATCATAAACAAAAGTGAAAGGTAAAGATTTCAAAAGTTTAAAGTGAATGAGAAGATGAAAAGTGGGTCCCAAAGGCAAATTCATTCAAATCATCAAGTATAAAGCCCATCACAAGACAAAGAAAACACTCATTTGCTCTCCCAACTATCGAGCTCACACTCCCTTAGCTCAAAAAATCAGTTTGCAAGGTCAAATTTCAAGTTTTGGGTGGCGTTGCGCTCTTGGAGGTTAGGCATTGCGCTCCTGGAAGAGGGTGTTGCGTTCCTGGCAATGAGGCGCTATACTTCTAGAACTGGCATTGTGCTCCTGGCCAATTTCATCCACAACCTTTAAAACTTCACACAATTGCTCCAAACCACCATCAAAGGGTTTTGTCACCTCAATACAAGTAAGCAACGCCATTTGTGCCCTCCTAGCATTTGCCATTTGCAAGATTAAGGTGTTAAATCTCTTATTCAAGTTTGTCAAGTGTTTAAGCTAAGAAACCCTAGATTTCATTCATATAGCCCTAATTTGTTCCCTAAACCCTACATTCCCTTCCCATATCACATTAAACCCTAAATTCTATCCCTACATCACTAAGTCCCTGTTCCCAAAACTACATTTCCTAAAACCCTAGCTCCTAGACTACCAATTTTCTAGGCAACTTTCACCTATACCTGTAATCAATTTCCCCATCTCATTTCCCTAAGTATTTTAATCCCATATCAGTCCCCTAACTTCCCTAACCCCCTTCCCTATTCCCCAAATTTTTCCTATTCCCATTCCTACTCCCTAAACCTATTTTTTACTCCCCTTTCCCTTCCCAAGGGTTTCAAAACTAAAAACACTATGGAGGAGGAAGACAAAGATTACATGGAAGAAGAGGAGGACAGAGAAGAAAGGAGGCCTCACAAGGGCGGGAGAATTTTGAGGCTTGAGCCCATGAACGCTAGAGAACTGATGGCCCCACCTATGACAGTCTCTTGCTTGGAATATGTTGGTTGCCTTGATTTCTGCAAAATGATCCAAAGAGTTCAACACCATCCTGTTTTGAGCAGAGTTTTCATCTCAAATATCAAAGACAATCAGGTGACCCTTACAAGTGTGACCTTCACCATATCCACGCCTATCATTGTTGCTACCACAGTGATACCAAACATGGGTGAGAAGTGGTTTAAAGCCAAAGATTTAGATGACCAGTATTATGAACCATTCATCAAACCAAGGTACAGAAATGAGAGAAAGAGTCTTCCCTTTTAGTTACCTTCTTGGTAGGCATACCCCCGTGATGAAAATCATCATGAAGTACTTCTCTTGTGAAGAAAGGTTCTCTAGATTTTACACATATCATATTAGACTTCTCATGCACTTCACAAGAGTTAAGTTGCTCAATATCCCATAATATTTGTTCAGGAGCATAGAAAAAATGGCCTACATAGTACAGAAGAGAGAATGTGATCAGAAAATGAATAACCTCTTTCATCACTCCTTGATCAAAATCATTGTGCTCCATCATCTAGATCAGTTGCACATTTCATGGGATACCTTCATTGCCAATGATGTTTTCACTACTCCACAAGCTTAGCGTGCTGAAAATATCCCTCCTTCATCTCAACCCTCTGCATCTATTCCTCCATCAACTCAACCTACTAGACCCATAACGTCACCATCATCAGTATTTCAAAGTCATATTGGGTCATCAAGTAGAGTTGTGGTCAAAGAGCCTACAAAGACCAAAGAGGCTGAGATAGACACATTGGCTAAAACATATCAGAGAGGGCATAGGCAAGTGTTTGCCCCACAGATTGTGGGAGGGACCTTGCCTTCTTCATCAGCAAAGCAGGTACAAAAGGGAAAGCAAAAGCAGGAAGACGCAGTTGTGCATGAGGAAGTGATGCAAGAGGATGAGGACCCTCATGATAAGAAAACAAATTTTGACCTAGTTGACTTGGATGAGCATGATGATCATGAGGCCTCAAGTTTGATTGTCAAAGAGAAGGATGCCCAAAATAGAGAGCTGCAAACTAATTTAGATAGAGTTCAGTTTGTTATTTCATTTCTTGAGCAGGAGAATAAGCAGCTGAAAAATCAGCAAGTACTTATGGAATAGAGCTGCTCAAAACAAAGAGAGGTAAAGCCATCATTCCACTTGATGATCCTAACCATGATGACATCCAAAGCAACAGAAAAAGACTAAAAACAATGGTCTTAAGAGGGCTTTACAACAACAGAAGATTGAGGATGAAAAACTCACTTTTGAGGAGAGGATTGCCAAGGAGGTTGAAGATGACAGAGAAATATGGCTTGATAGGGTCAACATCCATCTTGAGAAACTCCTCCACAAGGCAAACAAAGACAAAAAAAATGCTCAGAAACTTATCTAAAAAGTACATCACAAGAAACAAGGTCTATAACATCAAACTCAAGCAGTTGCAGGAGAAACATAAGCAAACCCTAGCCAAGCAAAAAGAAGGAGACAAGCGTGACATCTTTGCTGAGGCATCCCTCATTGCTTAGCACACTTCATCAGGCTTCCACAGGACAATTTTGGAGAAATTTTGAGCAAGTTTTGATTTTTTTTTAGTTTTTGCAACTTTTGGCAGTTTTTGTACAGTTACACAACCAGGAGCGTTGGGCTTCTTCTAGGAGGCTCCAATTGCAAAACTAAAGGCACCATTGTATTCAGAATGCCAAATACAATCAGGGTAGGCACTTTGCTAAGCCAATTTGGGCAAACTAGCAGGTGAAAAGGTCAAAAAACACTCAAAAAATCATGTTTCTGCCCTCTTTTTCAGCTAGGCGTTGCACCCCTAACCAATCTTGGGAGATTGACTTTTTGGAGGGTCATATCTTATCATTTTTCGAAACCAAGGAAAGTTTTGGAAACTAGACAGGACAGGCTTTCAAATGAGCTATCCTAAGCTCAATTTGGACATCAGCAACCCCTTCAAAAGTTGAGCTGAACTTGGCGCTGTGCTCCTGACACTAGCACTGCACTCTTGACCTTTCTCTGTTTTTTCTTATTTTTTCCAGTTTTCTCAATTTCACCATGGCAAAATCATATTTTTACCAATGTAATTGATGGATGTAAATGTGATAATGATGTTTTTGAGTTACCTAGGGGTAAATACATTAGGTAAAACTTTTTGTGAGGATGAATGAATCAGTTTCACTAAAGTTAGGGATGAGTTAGTTTGACCTCCCTACACTCTTGGTATGCAATTCAGACTTTGGTGGATCAGCTCCACAACTCAAGGATTCGACCCGAAGTTTGGGAGAGGTTGTTTCATGTTTATATCTTTCACTTCTTGACTCATTTCACAGGTTGGATGTTGTTGTATTGATCAAAGACACTAGTGTATTCAGATTTTGGCAAGAATATATTGGATGAGTTGCAGCTATTCTTTTGGGATTCATGTGGTACTGTACTTTGGCATAGTTTCTTCTTCAGTTTCATATGTATGAATGTTTTGTACTTTCCATCTTCATTCCAGTTCTATTATATATTTGATTTTGAAGTTTGATAAGCAGAATACATCTTTTATGCTATGTTTTGGGAGAATCGCCATAATTTGTTTCAGTTTCTTCAGTTTAAAAAGAATTCAGCAAATTGATTTTCCACAGAGCAAAAAAGAAATTTAGGCTTTCAATAGTAAGATGAATTTCTTACGCAGATTTATTCCAAATTTGGCTGAGCATCTTCGGGAATTGACCAACATGTTGAAAAAGGATAATGAGGTAAGGTGGTCCGAGGAGGCTAAGGAGTCCTTTAACACAATGAAATTTGCTTTGACAACTGCCCCTGTTTTAATAAGCCCGGGACAGATCCAAAAGGAAAGAGAGGGAAAAAGATAGCAACAATGTTGGAATATGACCTTGAGATCAAGCCCACAAAGTTGATCAAAGGTCAAGGTTTAGCGAAGCTTATGGCTGAGTCAAATCTGCATGTTTAAGATATCAATCTTATCACAGCATTGTCCGATGAAGAACAATATGTCGCTTTGATACAGGTATCTGATATGTTTCTTTAGTCACCTTGGTATTATGATATAATATATGTGCTCCAGCATTTGAATCCTCCTCCAAGCATGACTAAGAGTAAGGGTAGGTCTTTAAAGTTGAAAGCTTCCAAACACTGCATTTTGGACAGCGCCCTTTATTGCAAAGATCCAAGAGGTATACCGCTGAATTGTTTAGTTGAGAGTGAAGCCCAAGAAGTTATGAATGATTTTCATAAAGGAGACTGTGGGGGCCACCTTTTCTGGAAGACCACAGCGAATAAAGTCTTGAGAGCAGGATACTATTGGCCAACTCTATTTGCAGATTTGTACAAAACAGTGATGAGTTGCCACGAGTGTCAAGTTTTTCAAGGTAAAAGAAAACTTCTTCCATTACCTCTGTAGCCTATTTCAATTCATGCACCGTTTTAGCAGTGGGGACTTGACTTCATCGGAGAAATTCACCCCACAACATCCGCACAGCACAAATGGATACTGACAGCCACCGACTACTTCACCAAACGAATCGAAGCGATCCCAACAAGGAAAGCAACAGATCTTGTAATTATTCAGCTTTTGGAGACTAACATATTATCTCGTTTTGGTTGTCCTCATAAGATTATTACCGACAATGCGGCAACATTCAAATCAAAAAGGATGGTTGAGTTTTGTGACAAATATAACATCAAATTGGGGCACTCAACTGCCTACTATCCGCAAGGTAATGGTTTAGCAGAGTCCTCTAATAAATCCTTGATCAATATCATGAAGAAGATGCTAGAGGCCAACAAAAAGAACTGGCACAGAAAGCTTGTGAATGCCTTGTGGGCAGACAGGGTGAGTAGTAAGAAATCTATTGGAATGTCCCATTTTCAGTTACTTTATGGAATAGACATTGTTTTTCCTACATCACTTGCAGTCCCGGTTATGAAATTGTTGCAAGAAGTCGGAAGTGAGGAGAATGATATATAGCGACAGATCAATCAAATTATCCATCTTCAGCAGACAAGAGATGAGGTATTTCAGAGCACATCAAAGCTTCAAGACAAGATAAAGAAGGTGTATGACCGTAAGACCAAGGCAGATAAATTTAAGCTTGAAGATGTAGTCCTCCAGTGGGATGCAAGGAATGAGGAAAAAGGGAAGCACGAAAAGTTTGAAAACTTATGGAAAGGGCCCTATAAGATCTCAGCTATTCGAGGTCAAAATGCTTTTCTACTACAAGAGATGAATGGAGAAGAATGTTTAGGAGGACCGGTCAATGGTAGGCTCCTTAAACATTATTACCCTTGATGCAGTTTTCAGATTTCTCGCTATCATTGTAAATATCAGTTTAACTTTCCTGCAAAGTGTAAAGCGGAGGATCACCGAAACTTGGGGCCCGAAGTAAAGGCTATAAAGATCCATTGGTTTTCTGCTGTTTTCAAAGTCAAGTCAGTTTTGAGTTGATTTTTAAGTCAGTTTTCACACAAATCAGAATAAGTTTTCAGTTTTCAGTCAGTTTTTAGCATTTGACTCCATGCCCAATGGATAGGCACTTGGTTTACGGTGTTCTTGGTACCTCCAAGGAGCTACCATCCCCAGCTGGGGCCAATGTTAGTGTCAGTATTTGCATACTTCCACCAGTGATCAAAATTAACTCTTTCATGTCATTTTAGGGGTCCCACTCAGGAATTTTTTATCATTCCACTAGGTCATGCAAAAATTTGGTCACTTGGTGCAGATTTTCATCAAAGTTCACTCTTTTCAAAAAAATGTCATCTCATCACTTGTTGGCTCACTTTATCACATGTTGAGTGTCCATTATTCATGAGTCTTTATCACCATTTCAGTCATATCATCATGAAGTCCATTCAGTCAGTGTGTCCATTAAGTCTTAGGGTTTTCAAGGTCCAATAAAACATCATTTCCATTGCATACAAGACCAGCAATACTCGGAGTGATCAATAAATTCACTTTACAAATTAAAGTTGAAATGTAATATTTAGTTTTTTTCCATTATGTAATTTTCAATTCATCATGTAATTTTATGTTTTCTCAATATGTAATAAGTTCATAGTTCCATGATAGTTGTCAACTCAAAGGTTTCATGTGCCAAGAAAGATCGGAAACTTTAAAGTCTAAGTGTTCTTAATCCATCAAATGATCAATCTCCAAAATATCATAAACAAAAGTGAAAGGTAAAGAATTCAGAAGTTTAAAGTGAATGAGAAGATGAAAAGTGGGTCCCAAAGGCAAATTCATTCAAATCATCAAGTATAAAGCCCATCACAAGACAAAGAAAACACTCATTTTCTCTCCCAACTATCGAGCTCACACTCCCTCAGCTCAAAAAATCAGTTTGCAGGGTCAAATTTCAAGTTTTGGGTGGCGCTGCGCTCCTAGAGGTTAGGCGTTGTACTCCTAGAAGAGGGTGTTGTGTTCCTGGCAGTGAGGCGTTGCGCTTCTAGAACTGGCGCTGCACTCCTGGCCAGTTTCATCCACAGCCTTTAAAACTTCACACAGTTGCTCCAAACCACCATCAAAGGGTTTCTTCACCTCAATACAAGTAATCAACACCATTTGTGCCCTCCTAGCATTTGCCATTTGCAATATTAAGGTGTTAAATATCTTATTCAAGTTTGTCGAGTGTTTAAGCTAAGAAACACTAGATTTCATACCTACAACACTAATTTGTTCCCTAAACCCTCCATTCCCTTCCCATATCACATTAAACCCTAAATCCTATCCCTACATCACTAAGCCCCGGTTCCCAAAACTACATTTCCTAAAACCCTAGCTCCTAGACTGCCAATTATCTAGGCAACTTTCCCCTATACCTGTAATCAATATCCCCATCTCATTTCCCTAAGTATTTTAATCCCATATCAATCCCTTAACTTCCCTAACCCCTTTCCCTATTCCTCAAATTTTTCCTATTCCTATCCCTACTCCCTAAACCTATTTTTTACTCCCCTTTCCCTTCCCTAGGGTTTCAAAACTAAAAACACTATGGAGGAGGAAGACAGAGATTACATGGAAGAAGAGGAGGACAGAGAAGAAAGGAGACCTCACAAGAGAGGAAGAATTATGAGGATTGAGCCCCCAACACCAGAGAACTGATGGCCTCACCAAGACAGTCTCTTGCTTTGAATATGTTGGTTGCCTTGATTTCTGCAAAATGATCCAAAGAGTTCAACACCATCCTGTTTTGAGCAGAGTTTTCATCTCAAATCTCGAAGACAATCAGGTGACCCTTGCAGGTGTGACCTTCACCATATCCACACCTATCATTGTTGCTGCCAGAGGGATACCAAACATGGGTGAGAAGTGGTTTATAGCCAAAGATTTAGATGACCGGTATTATGAACCATTCATCAAACCAAGGTACAGAAATGAGAGAAAGAGAGTCTTCCCTTTCAGTTACCTTCTTGGTAGGTATATACCCATGATGAAAATCATCATGAAGTACTTCTCTTGTGAAAGAAGGTTCTTTAGACTTTAAACATATCATATTAGACTGCTCATGCACTTCACAAGAGTCAAGTTGCTCAATATCCCATACTATTTGTTCAAGAGCATAGAAAAAATGGCCTACTTAGTACAAAAGAGAGAATATGATCAGCAAATGAACAGCCTCTTTCATCACTCATTGATCAAAATCATTGTGCTCCATCATCTAGATCAGTTGCACATTTCATGGGATACCTTCATTGCCAATGATGTTTTCACTTCTCCACAAGCTCAGCGTGCTGAAAACATCCCTCCTTCATCTCAACCCTCTGCATCTATTCCACCATCAGCTCAACCTACTAGACCCATACCATCACCATCATCAATATTTCAGAGTCATATTGGGTCATCCAGTAGAGTTGTGGTCAAAGAGCCTACAAAGACCAAAGAGGCCAAGATAGACACATTGGCTAAAACATATCAAAGAGGGCATAGGCAGGTGTTTGCCCCACAGATTGTGGGAGGGACCTTGCCTTCTTCATCAGCAAAGTAGGCCCAAAAGGGAAAGCAAAAGCAGGAAGAGGCAGTTGTGCATGAGGAAGTCATGCAAGAGGATGAGGACCCTCATGATGAGGAAACAGATTTTGACCTAGTTGACTTGGATGAGCATGATGATCATGAGGCCTCAAGTTTGATTGTCAAAGAGAAGGATGCCCAAATTAGAGAGCTACAAACTAATTTGGATAGAGCTCAGTTTGTTATTTCATTTCTTGAGCAGGAGAAAAAGCAGTTGAAAGATCAGCAGGTACTTATGGAGCTAGAGCTGCGCAAAACAAAGAGAGGTAAAACCATCATCCCACTTGATGATCCTAACCATGATGACATCCAAAGAAGTAGAAAAAGACCAAAAACAAGGGGTCTTAAGAGGGCTTTACAACAGCAGAAGATTGAGGATGAAAAACTCACTTTTGAGGAGAGGATTGCCAAGGAGGTTGAATCTGACAGAGAAATATGGCTTGATAAGGTCAACATCCATCTTGAGAAACTCCTCCACAAGGCAAACAAAGACAACAAAATGCTCAGAAACTTGTCTAACAGATACATCACAAGAAACAAGGTCTGTAGCATCAAACTCAAGCAGTTGCAAGAGAAACATAAGCAAACCCTAGCCAAGCAAAAAGAAGGGGACAAGCTTGACATCCTTGCCGAGGCATCCCTCATTGCTTAGCACACTTCATCATGCTTCCACAAGACAATTTTGGAGAAATTTTGAGCAAGTTTTGATTTTTTTTTAGTTTTTACAACTTTTGGCAATTTTTGCATAGTTACACTGCCAAGAGCGCAACACCTAATTGCAAAGCTAAAGGCACCATTGGATTCAGAATGCCAAATACAGTCAGGGTAGGCACTTTGCTAAGCAAATTTGGGCACACTGACAGGTGAAAAGGTCAAAAAACACTCAAAAAAATCATGTTTCTCCCCTCTTTTTCAGCTAGGAGTTGTGCTCCTGACCAGACTTGGGAGATTGACTTTTTGGAGGGTCAAATCTTATCATTTTTGGAAACCAATGATAGTTTTGGAAACTAGACAGCGCAGGCTTTCCAATGAGCTATCCTGAGATCAATTTGGACATCAGCAACTCCTTCAAAAGTTGAGTTAAGCTTGGCGCTCCGCTCCTGACACTGGCGCTGCACTCCTGACCT
This sequence comes from Pinus albicaulis, assembly GCA_034641835.2. Classification (NCBI taxonomy): domain Eukaryota; kingdom Viridiplantae; phylum Streptophyta; class Pinopsida; order Pinales; family Pinaceae; genus Pinus; species Pinus albicaulis. The sequence continues at coordinate 20,979,096 of MU968317.1, forward strand.
TTCTTTGTTTTTTCTAATTTTTTCCAGTTTTCTCAATTTCACCATGGCAAAATCATATTTTTACCAATGTAATTGATGGATGTAAATGTAATAATGATGTTTTTGAGTTATCTAGGGGTAAATACATTAGGTAAAAAATTTTGTGAGGATGAATGAATCAGTTTCACTAAAGTTAGGGATGAATCAGTTTGACCTCCCTACACTCTAGGTATGCAGTTCATAATTTGGTGGATCAGCTCCACAACTCAGGGATTCGACCCCTGAGGTTGGGAGAAGCTGTTTCATGTTTGTATCTTTCACTTCTTGACTCATTTCACAGGTTGGATGTTGTTGTATTGATCAGAGACACTAGTGTATTCAGATTTTGGCAGGAATATATTGGATGAGTTGCAGGTATTCTTTTGGGATTCATGTGGTACTGTACTTTAGCATAGTTTCTTCTTCAGTTTCATATGTATGAATGTTTTGTACTTTCCATCTTCATTCTAGTTCTATGATATGTTTGATACTAAATTTTGATAAGCAGAATACATCTTTTATGCTCTGTTTTGGGAGAATCACCATAATTTGTTTCAGTGTCTTCAATTTAAAAAGAATTCATGTACTTTCATGCTCTTTTTAGCACCTCACCATTCTGATCCATCTCACCCTAAAACCCTAAAGTGTTAGAGTGCTTACCTACCTTGCCCCATTAGATGTCTACAATTCTGATCTTATTTGCCTTGACCTAGTTACCTCTTTGACCTAATCCACTCATCCAACACCCAAATCAACCAATCAAAACCCCTGTGCTACCATACCTAGCCTAAAAACCTAATTGATCCAGCCCTCTTAACTGTGATCCCTTGGAGAGAGCCCTCTCCTGCCTAGTAAGACTAGCTACTTGGCTAAGCTTGGTTTGTGGTTACCTTTATTGGTATCTTATCAGCCTCGAAGATCCAGTGGAGTGATAACAGCGGGATGGACGAGTTTTAGTGGGAGCCAAGGAGTGATGGAGACGACAGTGCAATAGGTAGTAGCGCTCATTTATGGGGCAACGCAGCACAAAGCAGCAGCAGCGTAGCAGTAGCAGCGCAGTGCACAGGAGTGCAGTACAGTGCAGATCAGTATTGCGTAGTGCAGAGCAGCAGCAGCGCAGTGCATCAGAGGGACAACGCAGTAGTTACCAGCAGTCAGAGTCAGTGCTTCCATTGAACACTTGTTCAGTTTTGGGTGAGTTCAGTTGTTTCTTTCAGTAGCTGAGTTACAATGCAGATGCAGTGTTAGCAGTGGTAGTGTTAATAGCAAAGCAGATGCAACACTTGAGAGTGAGCTGTAGTACACATGCAGCAATGGCAGTGGCAGTGTCATGGGCAACAGTATGCAACAGGCATATTGTTAAAACATCGCGGAGGATGCTTCAAGGACAGAGCAGTATGCAGCAGGCATATTGTTAGAGCACCTTCCTCGCTAAGAGGGAGTGTTGATTTTTGTAGCATTAGAAAGTGCGCTAAGCTTCAAATTTGGTGGAGAGGCTTAGACACGGGTATTCCAAATAACCCAGAAATTGTTTGTGAAAATTCCACCCTGTTAATGTTTTATTAAAATAATTAGTTATTTTAATGGAGACCCTAAGTCGAAACTTAAGGAATTAAATAATTAAAGGACATTAACAAAACAGAGTGAGAATGCCCACTAGGTTTGGTTTGACGGTGAAGAGTGTGTTGTTAAGACACTCGTGATGAAAAGTTTATCGATTCCAATCCTCCCATGGGAAAAAATCCAGCCATAATAAGGGCTGGTGTGGCCAAGGCAGGGTGTGATCCCTGGGTGATTTTGACGGCTTAGATGCCCCTCTGTCATGGTTTCTCAGACCATAGGTTTGGCATGATGTCATCTCAGGACCCACACTACCAAGCAAACAAAAAAAATAAAACAAAGTGAGAATAATCTAGAAAATGCGGAGATCAAGTCATGTTGTAATCTTAGTCATTGATTAGAGATCCAATCTCGGTCGTTGATTTCTCAACGAGAAGACTATAAAGGAAGGCTTGAGGGTCATTTGGAAAGATACACACGGAGTGAATCTTGATATCAAATTCTTCTAACGGAGCAATGCTCGGACGAATATCAGATCTAAGTGATTCAGTGCAGTGAGGGGCAGAGTAGCTTCCGAAGAGAGATTTTCTCAGCCAAAGAATCATCAGCAGAGAGAGGCAAGAAGACGTCCAGCAGAGCCAGCACAGAGCTAGTCAGGGTTGCACAAAGGTTTAGAGGATTTCCGATATTTAGTGTCGGATCAAATCCAGAAGCCAGAAGCAGGGGTGTGAGACCGAGAGGCTCAGATCTATGATTCCGAGAGTCAAATCGATTTGTCGCTGGGGTGAAGCAGTCCTTAGAGGAGGTGACGTAGTGCCTACGCAGTGACTATGCAGAGACCTCCAGAGGCAGTCTTTGTAGTGTCCAGATCAGCCGGATTTTCCAATGATTGTGTGAGGTAAAACTCACAATTTCTTTCTGCCAGTATTTCTCTCTGTAACTGAATAACCCTTGAGCTCTTCAGAGATGTATTCAAGATTTGCTACTGCGTAATAGTACAAACCCTCAGATTTGTTGCACCGAGTTTCCTACATTGGGTTTTTCCAGGGACCTGTGTCCTATGTGTGATTGATTTCTTTCTCAGTTTCCTTGTTTCATAATCATATTTTATTCATTGTAGGTTGCTTCAGTAGTTACTTCAATAATTCAGATCTGAATTAATTCTGTAAAAGTAATTTACATAATAGGAGAAGTACACTTAGTTGTTGCAGTAGGATTCCTTAGATTGTCAGATCTAGAAATTTTCACATAAAATACGTAGAGTGTGGAAATTGAGAGGCCAATCATCGAGGAGGCACCTCAATGGTTGGAGCATGATGTTGATGTCTTGGACGAGGAGGAGGAATCAAAGGAGGATGTTCCACTTCCAATATAACTAAAGACAAATTTGGAGAAGGGCATTGCAAGTGTGTTGCAACCACCACCTCCACAAAGACAAGCAAATAGGGGAAGAGTTAGAAGATATCCAACTTCAACTTCCACCTGAGGCTCAGCCTCAACATGTCCATCCACTACTTCTAGAGGAAGAGTGATACCTTTGCACATAAAAGGGGTAGAGGGAATCGTACATACCTTCGTGTGTTATCCTTGTGAGACTTAAATTCTTCATCATGATCACCTCATGAGACATATTTATTTTTGTTTTGATGTGATTATGTATCACCCTATAAGAACTTCTAACTTACGAGTCAAGATATATATCATACTTCACTATCGATATGTGATATACCACTTGACAACTTATACATCTTATATATCAGTTTTAATTTCGTATTTATGTAGCAATATGTTTGTTTGATAATGTCATTACAATATTTATGTAGCAATATGTTTTTAAAATTTGAAAAAAAAATGATTATTTTTGTATTTCTTTAACCTGATATTTTCTAATATTTTCAGATATTGCGAATAAGTTATATTCCGAAGCCTTGGTCATAAATTCGCCAAGACAATAAATGTAACATTGTTCCAAACACCATCCAAACTGCAAAAGCGTGTGATAGAGCATTATTTATGTACTACTTTCTATGAAAAACTATTTCTCACTGCCTCTACAAAATTACACCCAAGTTAAAATTTTAGTGAAATATTGTTGCCCCATTAACCCAAGAACTAGAGACCCAACTATATCGGCCCTAAACCAAAATGCCAGAGCAGGGTATTCCATAAGCTACCCACGTCCTTGGTAGGAACAAAGTGCATTCTACAGTTTGGTAGGAGGAGATCAATTCTTCTTGTGTGAGCATGTTTGTATTGGTACAGTGAATGTAAACAGTGCAATTAGTGCATTGAATATAAAAACTAGCAGAAACCCGTTTAAATGCCCGTTTGGTATTACAATTGAGAGTGCGTATCTTGAATAAGTATCCAATAGTGAAACACAAAACATGCAACTTCGAGGAGCATTTCAGATCCAGATTTAAATGGGTCTGTGCGAGTTTATGACATTGCAGGTCTGAGTGGGGTTTTCTATATCTGTGTTTGAGGGAGAGGATTTGGATATGGTTATGGTGTTACCTTTCCAGTAGGGAGAACCTCAGAATAGAAGCGAGGAAGACCTCCCCGTGGCTTGTTTGCAGAAGCAGTGGAAAAACTCAATGAAGTGCGCTTGTTAGTAGAGCCAGTCTCCGATGCTCCGGTGGGTAGCAACCTTTTACTAAGCACCTATAATATGAATAATGAGACATTGTTTAGACCAAAGGGGACAACTGCATTACCAAATGCAAATGAAAACACCATAAAAAGGAACTGTTTCAGAATCGAAAAACATCACCGGAAATCCAAAAATGTTGAGGGGACGAAATGTAGCGTAAGCATATATTGAAGCGGGCATTGGGCCAATACTACTGTGTATCATTGCTCTTCACCCCCCGTGTGCCTCCAAATGCCGCCTTCCTTTGTTTTGTTACGAGAAGAAACTCTTAAACTCAAGCACCTTCACACTCACCTTAATTGTTTCAAATTCATTAGTTCCATTTTCTGTATTAAGCACGAAACGGCATGTACGAAGCCCCAATTTTGCCAAAGTTCACCGTAAGAAGGGTATTTAATTTTTTTGGGGTGAAATTTAAATGTTTTGACAGAAATTTATTAGTAAAAACCCACGCTTGATGCAAATGGATTTCCTATGGAAATCGACAAATTACGCATTTGCTTACCAGAAATTGACCTAAAAAAAATTTAAAATGTGTTCGTGTGTGGAAACCGCCCCATATGGAGGTCTAAACTCAATTGCGTTGATGTTTGCGGAATTTCAAAGTTAAGTGAGAGGGATTGCTCTTTACTCTTGAGTCTAAGTCTAATGCATTTGCTCACAAGAATGTTAGGTTTAGGTGGGTTAAGTAAGTTTGAGATATGGGTGAAGCCCCCAATATTGGTTAACAAATGTTTTTTTAATGATATCTATTATTCGATTTAGCATCATGGGTTTGGGGACTTTCAATGTTGTTTGCACCAATGACAAACTCATTGAGATTAAGTATTGTTTTGTTGAATTATGGAAACATTAGAGTTTTTTAGGCAAGTCAATAATTTTGGTTTGGATTTCTATCTTCTTCTTTTTTCATGTTATATTTCTCTTTGCTCTTGGTATGCACATGGTTCTAGTTAATTTTTGGGGGTGATTGCAAACTTGATGTCGAGGTTTGATTATTGTTTGGTTTGGGTATTTATGATGTTCTTATGCATGTTCAATAGTCCTTTGTTTCCAATTTGTTCATAGCTTTGGTTGGTTTTTGAGCCTATTGGAATCTCACGCGTTTTTTGAAGGCTGGCAATGCGTTGGCAAACTTTTCATTCTAAATTTTGATGATAGCCTATTTGTCCTTCTCAAATGTTCCTTTGTGCTTGTTTTGTTGTTCTTTGTGTCCACCCTATTGATGGTTTTAGTTCATTTTTAGGGTTGGTTGCAATCAATGGTTTGCAAGGGCAACAACTTGGTCTTGCATGCCTCGATTAATCTCTATCACCCCATGTGGAGGTATAAACACAATTATGTTAATGTTTTCTTTAGTGCATGTGGAATGGCACAATGACATTCAATGTTTTTCTTTTAGGAGGATCAGTAAACCTCTCTCTTGTCATTGGGGTTCTTTAAGGTTAAGTTGGAGGGATTGCCTTTATACTCTTGACTCTAATCCAATTTCTCGCAGGCATGCTAGTTGGGTTAACCAAGTTTCAAATCTTGGCAAGGCTCCAATATTGGTTAACAAATGCTTTCTAGTGATGGATGTCCATTGTTCGACCTAATCCAATGGGCTTGAGGAACTTCAGTGTTGTTTTCACCAATGACAAAACCATTGGGACTAAGCATTGCATTGTTGAATTATGGAAACATTGGAGCTTTTTGGGTAGTTCAATAATTTTGGTTTGGATTTATGTTTTCTTATTTTGTGTTATATTTCTCTTTGCTCTTGGCATGCACATGGTTCTAGTTAGTTTTGGGGGCAATTACAAACTTGATGGAGGGATTTGATTGTTGTTTGGTTTGGGTGTTTATGATGTTCTTTTATGTGTGTTCAGTGGTCCTTTGTTTCCAATTCGTTCATATTTTTGGTTGCCTTTTGAGCCCAATGAAATCTCACACATTTTCGGAAGGCTCGCAATGGGTTGACAATGTTTTCATTCTAAATTTCTGTGATAGTATACTTGTCCTTCTACAATGTTCCTCTATGCTTGTTTAATTGTTCTTTCTGTCCACCATATTTATGGTTTTAGTTTGTTTTCAAGGTTGGTTGCAATCAATGGTTTGCAGGGGAATCAACTTAGTCTTGCATGCCTTGATTAATCTCTATCTTTAAACTATCCTCTTTAGTTTTTGTAATGTTGTTGGTTTTACATGCCTAGATTCACCTCTATCTTTAAATTGTCTTCTTTAGATTTTGTAATGTACCTACGGATGACATTAATATAATATTAAGTACCTATTGAGGCACCTACACTTTAGAGAGAATATTTAATGTAATTTAGACATAATCATGGAATTAAGCCAGCTTGGTAGTTGGTGGCTAATGAACAAATCCACTATGTAGTTGAAGGTAATAAATATAATAATGAGGGGAAATTGGCATAAATTACTAGGAATACTCACGAGAAAATATATATACATGAATATCATTGTACGAGATATGGTGGACATTGTATTGTACCAAGCATGACTGGTGAAGTGATTCATTACATAAGGAGTAATTGATAGCGTTATCCAACCTTAAGGGTTTTCTACCGTTATCAAGATGACAAGACAACATTACAAAGAGGATAAACTTAGGCACCTAATACTACCAATGACTATAGAGTGCAACACATGACAATTCTAACCTCTACAAATTGTCCTTGAGCGTGGGAACTCCAACATACAACAACTTGGACAACTTCTTTAGTTTTTTGACATATCACTTCATGGTATGTGTCAACCACACTTTCTTTGTCTAGAATAAAATATAAAACTAAAAAAATATTATGAACATAACTTAGCATGAAAGTCTTCAAAAAGAAATATTTTTATTCATATGATCAAAGATTTATGTAGATAAAATACCTAGTTAATGATTGTACTAATATTAAAATCTTATGCTTAAATCGCTCACTTCTAAAGAGATTATGGTCTTAGTTTTGTTTCAAAAACATGTGCAAGGGTGGGATTAGCTACACATGCATAAATCTTAGATGATCAAGCCAACTTGAATATAATGACACAAAGCTTCAGATATGAGGGAAGCTTAGAAGACTCGACATAATGAGAAAAAAATGCACTTTATGAACGTTGGAGATCTAACACCAGAGGAATGTTGTAAGATCCCAACTCCTATTCTCTCAAGACTCCTCTTTGGATGCCTAGAGGTTACTAGTCAATTGAAACAAATAAATGCCAACATTGGAATTATATACAAGATTGGCACACAAGCTAGATGACAAATAAAGGCACCCATGCCACATGACCTTTTATGAGCGTTATCTCATTACATGAGTGTTATTCCATGCGTATATGCCATAAGGACCACTCAAATGACTAGAAAGAAATATCTATATAATAGAGAATCTCTTTTTGGATGGATGTGGATAATGGGCCTAACATGCTTCCATTGTTAAGGCTCCATGCAATGTCAAGATTATGTGAGTCTTCATCTGATAGAATACCCATAAGATCTTCATATTCATATATGAAATGCAAGTCTCTATTCTCACAAAAGTTTTCAAAATCATCAAATTCTTGCATCTCAATGTCTTCAATGATCATTGACATAACACATAAATTGTTATTAACAAATACTCATTGAAATGGAGAATCTTAAATGACATTAGTCCCATTGCTTTTGGGTAGTGATTGGGGAAGTGTGTATGAAAAGTATATTATGGAGCATCTTCATAATCTATTGTCTTTAGCAAGACTTCAACCTTGATTTCTGTAAACTCTAGTTGGAATTTAAACTAGAGATTATACCGAGAAATAGATGCACATCCATGGTAAGATAAAAAAATAAATAAAAATAAAAAAGAGAATTGGATGATATCTTCAGGTTTGACTTATGAATGACACAACTCTAGAAACAAAACAAATTAGGGGGATGAAGGGACACAATTGGAAAAAGTATAGCAATCAAAGATGGCCTTGTTGACGGTGTTGGAAATTTGTCAACCAAGGGGGTCTCCCCGATGTGAAGTCCCATATAGACCTCACACCGTTTGGAGTAGGAGCCCCATCCGGAGTATTTGTTTGACCATCATAATTCTAAGGTTTACCTCATATGTGATGAATAACATAAGAGATTATGCACATAACCTTTGAAGTCAACAAGTAAGTTTACAATGTGAAACACCAATGCAATGTGTAAATGGATACTTTTGGGAAAGGAAAGTAAGAGTGAGTATTTGGAGTGAAAGTAATAGTACTATCCTAATAGAGGCAGGTGAGAGTAAGGAAAGGTTTGTTAGTTATCTAGCGAACATAGAAACAACGAAAATTAAAGAAAATACAGCACACATTCAACAATATAAGTACCGTAGGCAATGAAGTAGTTCAATTTCCTTAGTACATATGAACGAAACATATACAACAAACATCTAAAGAATCATCTTACGATATTCACGATACATGCATGAAAATGTGTTGGCTTAGCAAACTTATAATTATTATCTGAAAGATCCAGGTACACAGTTATAATGGTGAGACACTAGCTCCAATAGTGGAACATTAAGTCACTCCTTGCTTCTCCAAATGATGATCTTCTCTCTTGTGCCAAGCTAGAGAAGCCAAGGCTAGCTCTCCAAAGTCTATGACTCCAAAATCCCTTTGCTTGAGTTATGAGTGTGTATTTATAACAAGAGGAATGACCTTTCACACCATCAAGACTCTTGAACTTCCCTCATAACTATTTAACTTCCAAGTGACTCATGAACTTCTACAAGGCTCTCGAACTTTTCCTAGTGACACTTTAGTCTACATGTGACTTTTCATATTCCACGTGGACTTCCACATATTTACATTTTGTTATTTTTTTGAAATACATAATTACACTCCACATCATGTGGCAAGACTCATTGACACATATGACATTGTGATTTGGCAAAAGATGACTCAAATCTTCATGATGATATGTCCAAACCAATTTTATCTTCTTGTTGCTTCCTTCATGTCTTCATGGAAGGTCTTGCATGTGCTTCATCTTCATCCTCCAAGTGGTTGATTGATATGGAGTCTTTTTGTCATCCTGTTCTTTGATCTTCTGTCGTAACCTAGTGTAAGGTGGTGTTGCGCTATACGACACCCCCCATTTATTTTAATAAATTGGGACCCTTTAGAAATAAATAGGAAATTTATTTATAGCTTTAAAAACAAAAAACTTTAGGAAATAAAAGTTTCCTTTTTTATTTTTCCATTTTATGCCATTAGCGCATCGCAAGCCACATAGCTTACAACTTAAAAAGACTTTCAATCCTCTAAGTCAAAAGGGTTGTGAAATACGCTAAACCTTTTTCAAAAGTTATTTTTTTAAAACTTGCAAACACTTCAATTATCGTTATACTTTCTTTATCGCATCACACCTCATTTAAAACAATCAACTTATAAAGCAATTTGATATAAGTACGATTGCACGGACCCGATGAACCAACAAAGTCATAAATATAACTCTCTAAAGTCCTATTAAGCGCGGTCGTTTGAATTTTTGAATGTGCAATTCGCATTTCGCATGACTTAACCGAAAATAAATTCATTATCGCATAAGAGTTGCGATGTGCAATTTGCGTAGATCGCACTTTACTGAACTTATGGGAAAACATCACAAATGGTAAAAGTTATATGTTGTGATGTGCGAACTAACAACATTTAATTACTCAAGCACGCTAGCTTATGTTGTATCAAACCGAAATTTGAGATCTAACGGCTTAAAGTTAATTGATAGATATTTCGTGTGAAGGTGCAAGAGATTTGATTTTAGAATGATTATCGACGATTGATATCATATTTGATAGATTCATATCTATTTTTGCATGTTTTGAAATAAAATAACGATGGATTTATCTCTTTGTTCCATACATTTCTAATTATTCTTCTGTATACTTGAAATCAGGAAACCAAGTAACAGAACGAAGAAAATAGATATGAACAAGAAAGATGAACATATTGCTCAAATACTGTCTAATAAGGATTCAGACAGGGCCCCCTTATTTTCAAATACCACCTGCAACGACGAATGCAGTAGTTTGTCATGGGAAGCAATGTATCAGTTTTTCGAACATGTAAAGCCAATAGTGGTAGTTAAAGTTGCTTCGGTAGAATTATCTGTTTCTTCAGATCCGACTGATTTTGACGCTGCACGTTCATTTTTCCACAAGATAGTCGCAAGGCCAAAATTTCTCCCTTACACATATATGGTTAAGTGGGAAATTAACCACTTAAACATAAAAGACAGAACTTTTAAGGATTCAAGAAGCAAGAATATTGGTTCTTTCAGGGAAAATGATTTAAAAGCAATGTACCACTTACCAAAATCACAACAAAACTATGACAAGGCTTTTCTACAAAGCTTTAGAGCAAACAATCCAGATTTAACAAAAGTCATAAAATAATGGAAGGAAGACCAGGGAAATCTGAAGCGAGATAAACTCGGTACGTACTCTATTGCCAAAATTCCTTACCCTTATTGTTGTGTTGTTGGTATGTTGTGTAGATTGTTTGCCAAACTTGACACCACTAGGTTTTCAGTAGATTGGGTTCCATTGACTGACGCAATCATCAATTCCTCAATTATGAATTGGGAAAATATCCTATCTGACAGTTTAGCCAAACACATCACAAAATATAGGAATAAAAGGAATGTTTCATCTAGAGAAATACCTCCCTTTTATATGTCTACCTATGTCAAGGATGCAATCTACTTTTATTCTAGTTTTCCTACCATGGGATGGAAATGGACTACCCAAGACCCTACCCCAATCCACATCTACCACAGAGCCCTTTGGGATTCAGTCTTCCACCTGTAATTTTATAAAATTTGTCATGTAGTCATGTTGATTATGCACCAAATGATATTCAATAAGAAGGCCCCTAGGGTTTCCGAAGAGGCTAGTGCATATATTCTTTTTGTGGCTAGGTGGTTTGCAGAAAAGAATTTCACATATGTCAGAGTATTCGGGAGTTATGCTTCTCCCCAAGTCCTACCATATTATGTTTTTGATAAGTTTCTTGCACGAGAGATAGCCTACCAACTTGTTAATGGTATTACTAAACAACTGAAAGATGCTAAGAAGGTCGTTTGACCTAATTTCCCCATACAGTGTGGCGCTTTTTCACTTTTTGATATTGGCCATACCTACAAAGAGGTTTCTAAGATTAATCTATTAAATTTGGTAGTAATGCCAAAGAGGTTGTATGATCCAAATGATGTAATTAAAAATTACACCACAGAGCTCAAAGTGAAGCCTTTTGTAAAGGAAATAGATGGATTTGATGATCTCTTACAAGGCATGGAAAAGTTTTCAGATATAATTAAGTTTGCATGCAATCAACTTAGCCAAGTTGATTTGGAAGCCTTCCAAATATATATAAATAAGAGATTGGAGAGAGTTACTCTCAACTTCATGTTAACTATTGAAGATGTCAACAGACCTACTCCAAGTATCAGCTTGGAGAATGAAGCAAAAAACATGTCCGAGGACGAATCAGGTCAATCAGAGCATCAATCTCACAATTCGGATCATTCTGAAAATGAATCTGAATCTAGAAAGGATAGCCCAGAAAAGAGAATTGATTATTTAATCTAAGAGATAAATATGTAGGAGCGAAAATAAAGTAATGAAACAGAATCAACCTCTCAAGAAATTCAGCACAACGATGACACACTTGATCAGTCTGAAAAGTCACAAACAAAGAATTTGAGTAATGAATGGGATGAGTTTTATGAAGCAATAAAATCTCTTAAAGTCAATCCCAATACTGATCAAGTAAATAGTTTTCAGACTCTTGAACATTCCCAGAAGATAGTGGAAACTGTTAATCCACTACAACAAGTTATAGAGACTCATGATTGAGAGATCATACCGGCCTACCCTACAGAACAAATAGTTTTACAAATTGAAGAAATTCCTTCACTAGACATCTTCTACAATCATAGTTATAAGGTTGCAGTCAAGAGAAATAAAAGGAGAAGAACTGATGAAACAGTCTCAAAAATCACAGACAAATATGTTGACGTTTTGTGGAAAGATTACTTAGATGATCCTACGGAACATTTAACTAAATTATCACTGTATGCAGGGGCATATGTTACTGCCACTATTGATAAATCTACTGAGGTTAGAGTGTTGTTGAGGCAAAAGGAAGCCAGAGTATAAGAACTAGGGAGGTTGTTAGATGAAGAAAGATCCAACTCCAGTGAGAAAATGAAAGTAAAGATGACCCAATTTCAGCATCAAGCAGAAATCAATGAAAAACAAGCACAAAGCAACAATGACAAGGTTACAAAGCCAACCACAACTAGAGAAATTTATAAAAGAAGCATTGGATGCAAATGTTAAGTTAAAGAAACAACACGAAGTATTTTTCCATCAAGCTTCTATTATTGACTCTTATTGTGATTCAAATAAAATACTGATCCAACAAGTAGTTATCCAAAAACTTGAATGTGAAAGGCTCGAGAAGAAAATCAATGAACACATTCAATGGCAAGCATTAGACTCAGGAAAGGAAGCTGATCTACCTCAGGTAGATAAGTTTCATCAGGAGATCCTATTCAAATATTGGGAAGCACAAATCAAGCAGGAAGCAGAAAGCAAACACACAAGATGAAGTAATTAAAAAGGTAAATAAGTTTGATCAAGAAAAATATTGGAATTTTCTAATTAAACCTTATCATCAGTATTAGATTCTACAGTCCTTAACAGATTCAACAAAAAGATCGTAGCCAGTACTTTCGAATGCAGTATTCAAGGGACAGGTCAGATCGAAGATTTCACAACCAGCTCAGCTCAAGCCTATGATAGATATTTTTCAACTTCGCGACCAAATCCAGAAGAAAGGGTGGAATTCATAAATCAAAATTGTTATTTTATCTTCCTAGATTGTAGTTTAAGTTAGTCATACGAGGATGGTTGTTTGAAACCTCCTCTATATTTTTGTAATAATCTATTTTAGAACATAGTTAGTTTAGTATTTAAACCCCTCTCATGCATTTAGAGAAGGGTCAAGAAATTTGTCAAAAACATTTGCAAAGAATGCACTACTGTAAGTTTGTGAATGCTTTGATGAATTAATGGAACACATATGTTATCTTTTGACAATTAAAGTTGTTTAACTGATGTTGCACTACTGTACTCTTTAAATTATTTGAAAAGTGAGAAGGAGTAGACCAATTACTATCAGTTTACATGAGTAGAACTTCGTACATATGGCACTTTTATTCGCTTGTATTAAGTTTTGCTTTATAGATTGACAATCATCTTTTTATTGCATTATATATTTGAAACGTTATTATAGATGAATGTTACATGCATTTCTGTTCTAATATTTGTCTGTGATTTCTTATTGAATATATAATCACACATATGAATGCGATATATTTTTCACAATTCATCTAGTCAAACTATTTTGTTAGAAGAATCATCTTACATAATTTTCATCTCTTTCAACTGTTAAATGATCTATATTACTAACAGTTGAAGGATATATTTTTAGACCGCATAAAAGAAGAAACACCCTTGGTATATAGTAGAATAAATAGTTTAGATAGATGCATAAGATAGATTATAATCATTCTCCATTTGCATGCCATATAATCACACACCCTCAAAATCATCCTTATTGGGAAACTGGTCCCATTACCTCCAGTCGGAGCCACTACACCAAATGGAAAAGGAGTTGCTTTAAGGTTCGGACCGGGTGGTTTTCCCCCATGTTTCGGCAGTGGAATTCCGAGGCCTTAACAGGTGGCTTGTAATCTCAAGTCATATATTTAAGAAGACCATTAAATCTTTGATTAAACTCCTATATTGTTTCATTTTCCCTTTTCTTGATATAATTAAGCTCTTTAACCAAATACTTCCCTTCTCTTTTATCCCCAAATTGATCCTTGAATGCATTGCCGAGGGCCCGCAAAGAGTCAAAATCTTGTCTAATTTGTCATGAAACTAGTCTAATGCATTGTCCTTTTAATGAAAGGATAAAATAACCCCATTATGACATCTTCATGATTGTACACAGTTGCATGAGCACATATTTGTATAAAAGTGTTGAACTTCTTTATGTGAGCTTCAACATTAATGGCGTTGTTCCCTTAAAAGGTCGAAAGCTTTTTTATGGTTGAATCATCCGGAAGATCATGAGGATAACCATAAATGTTGGCAAAGTTGCAAGGCATGTTATAATCCATGGATTCTTGATTGATGGGATTAAGAAAAAGAAAGTGGAGATCAGGGAGGGCTTCCTGTCTGAGAAATATTAAATTCTCTCTAGAATGTAATTTATTTAACTGAGCTCTTAAAACCTTTTGAGGATCGGGAGTGGGGTTAAGCAAGCTACTAGGATTCCTTCTAGAGTAAGCTCTTGTGAATGGACGAATAATTAGAGTCGCCACTCAAACAGGAAACCAAATGAAATGTCCAGGTGCTAAAGGTGCGGATAGAAAAGATGGAAGGATTAATGAGAGGAAAAATGATAAGATGAGAGGATGAAAAATGATGAAAGATGAAAAGATTTAGAAATTGTCGTTGAGGCGCTGAGAATAAGATATCGTCAGAAACGACGCCAAAAAATGTTGTTGCTCAAATTGTACAGGAACTGTGACAACGACTCAGGTTAGGGGCTATCACTCTTATCCTCGACCTCTCTGTTCTAGCTGTCACCCAAAAACATGATATGCGGGGTAGTCCCTGTGGAAATTTGAAGATGAAGGACAAGTTGGAAACCAACAACTCTAGGAGACGTGATTGAATAGCCTAGCTACTTGGTTAACTTTGGTAAGACTTAAGAATTAGAATATATTCGAATGTGAGACCAGTGCCTTATGGAGTCGACTTCTTGCTTTATATTAATTAGAGACCAAGTAACCAGATGAACAATTGTTGCTTGAATGCTTAACTAACTTGAATGAAGTGCAAATCCTACCAACTAGGTGAAATGCAAAGTCTTGGTTAATTTCAAGTTAGATTTTTATTCTAGGTGTAACCTTCCTCTTAACTATTGTGGATCAAGATTGGGATTGGTACAATAATCTAATCGGTTTTGGATAAAATTGGGGTTCCTATGATGTATGGAGGAGTGAGGTAGTATTTGCTACGATGTGTGCCTTGATCAATGATATAAGCCATCTGGCTTCAAAATGCAAGGATTTATGAACGTCCAGAAAATGGTCTACAAATTACCAGCCAACGTATGAACTAGAAAAATTGATTTGAATCAAGGCGGGCTATAGACATGCCAAAAGTGCATGCTATAAAAGCCCCTCTCATAGAAAAAACTCTTGCATTAGAATTCAATCTAAACTAATAAATTTTGATTGTATATAATGGAAATGGTTGATATCTAGGTGATAGCCTTCCTTTATCTGAAATAAGAATACTGAAATCATAGTGAAACATCTCAAACTAGCTTCTCTTGTTCATTTTACATCCATGCATAGCTTAGTAGTCATTTTTCTCCTCCATCAATTTATATTTTACTATTTTTGACATACCCGCTTTATTCCATGATTCGGAGTATCCTAATGGGCCTACCAGACAATGTGTAATAAACTGACCAAGCATACACCTTTTAACATGGTTTATAGAGAGGAGGTCGCGATGCCATTGGAACACTTCATTTTGAGCCTATGGGTGACCATTTCTATTTAGATGTAAGATGTGGCACAATGACAAGAGAGGATGGATATGATGGTTTAGTTGTATGAACACTTGTTTATGGCAGGATACCACCAGATGGTCCAGAAAACAGTGATAGAAGTCATGACATGATCAACATATCTCGAACTATTAGTTTAGATAGGGAGATTAGGTTTTTGGAACTAGTCCCTAGAGTAAGTTGTGGGATGGAAGCCAATGAGAAGCAAGCAACGGATGGATTAACGATACCTCCCCCTGTGTTCCAACCACCTGATGCCTTTGGCATTGTAGAGACTGTGGCTCTGGCAACTGCAAGGTCATTGTGTTAACCACTAAAGAGGTGCTAAATCACTCAAGCTAAATTTGAGAAAGGGGTTCCTTTTGTCTATCAACCAATCTTATGCTTGGAGGTAATTTATTAGATGCAAGACTAGCTTAAAATGATATGCAAGGATTATGCGTGTTCCTTAAGGTAAGATTGCTTGAGTTGTTTAAGTACTTAGTTATGATTCAATCTTAAATTATATCAATAAGTACTTGTCAATAGGATGTGACATTAACCATAAGAAAGATGTGCCAAACTATCAAGTGAACAATAAACAAGAAATCCTTTCAAAACAATTACCTAAGTGCTCAATACAAAATTATCTTCCACAAGATGCTCAACTAATAAATGCAATTAAGAAAACTTAGAGCACTTATCCACTTAACAATTAGCCAATAATTTCCAATACAAGATGCCAATTAAAATTAAGTATAAATATTCCAAGAGATATTTCAACAAGATAAATGACAATGTTACTTAGTTACAATTGTCAAGAGACATTCAAATAGATTAGAAGCCCTTTAGCAAAGAACAATTATATTCCAAGATATTAAATCGATTAGATTCTTAAAACCTCAAAATCACAAATTGACCACAAGATTGTAGGTGTTCTTAGCCAATATGTTCTAATTATTAGACAACATAAAATGATTATTATGAGATGCTTCTAACCAAGAGTGACCAAATTCACAAATTCACTTATGAGACACACAATGATCTTCAATTATGGATTAAGTGCTTATATGAGTAAACTTAGTGCAAAGAGAAAGATTTTTAGAGAGTATGCAAGAGCTTACAAGAGACAAGCAAATATTAGATTCCAATGTTTAGCAACCTTCTTCACAATAGCACTTAGAACCATCAAACAAGTAACCGGTTAGAATGCAAAGCAATGAGAGCACTTACGTAACTTGTATTCCAATGTTAAGATATATTTATGACAACAATAAGTTAATTATTTTTAGAGCATTCCTAGATACAAAGTAAGATGTCCAATGCAAGCAATAGGAGCCCAAATTCCAAACAAAATTTTCCAACACGAGATCTTAACTACTTTACCTCTCTTATGGTGCACTTTTCACTATTATACCAGATTTGATCACGCTTATTATGCAGAGATAACAATAAATGAAATAGGTGAAATTTTCTTGAACAAATTTAGCCCAACCATGCAATTGATTCCTTAATATGTCAAGCCAATTATGAGTTAATTTTCTGCCAATTTAGAATGTCTTTTATCACTATTATGAATTATTTAACTTGTTGAAGTAAAACAGTGAGTGAACAAGGGTTAGAAGATCAAACCCTTAAGCCCTAGTTCTAGAAGAAACTTGCCCAAATTTTCAAACATTCCAAGGGTGCATGATCTGAGGACTTAAAAGATTTTTTTCAAAGTCAAAATCATCAGCCAATAGTCTGTTCTATGTCCTTGTAAGCCCACTCTGCAAAATTGTAATGTAAATGATGTTATTACGACCATTTTGTTATGTAACAACCTAGGTAAGCCTATGATTTTGGTGATGAATTTCATCCTAGGAGGTTTTTCGTCTCACTAATTCACATGTGTTTCTAAACACGGATGATCGACAAAGTTTTTCCATCCAACCTCACCCCAAAGCTAGGGTGGAATTTATCGTTGAACTCCTAGGTGAGTCCTTGTGTATTAGTCGAGTCTATTGTAAAAATGATTTGAAAATAATTTAAGCTATTTGGCTAAATTATTTTATTATAAATCACTTGGCCAATTAGATCATATTATGTTGCAGAATTGGGTAGTGTCTTGAGGGTCTATAACAAATGGGTGTTCCCCATTTGAGGGTTGAATTTGTAAAATATTATGTAAAAAATACGAGTGTGGAAAAATAATTAATCCCCTCATGAGTCAATTAATTAATTTTCTAGCAAAAATAAAATTAAATCCCAAGCTAGAAAATTAATTAATTTAGAGTCAAAATTAAAATGTCAAAGAAATTAGTTCTCCAAATGAAAAATTTTGCGAGTCTAAAAGAAATAAATTTTTAGGGGTCCCTTACCAAAGGAATGTTGGATATTTCAAGAAAAAACGGACCCTTGGACCTTGATGGTTAAGTCAAAGTCATTTTTTGAGAAAATTAAAAAATGATTTTTATGAGAAATTCGAAAATTCCTCAAAAATAAATATTTTCGACGACAAAGATTAAAGGTTGATCAAAGATTTATCAACGGTAGAGATTTTTTTGATGGGGATCAAGCCAACTAGCCGTTATTTTTCACTTGGAGGAAGTTTCTCTATAAATAGAAGGCAGTTTGCTTCTATTCTTATCGGTATCTTGATCAATGGTCTAATTCAATTTTGAAAACGCTGGTGTAAATCCATTGTCCCGCTGGGAACATTTTGAACATCATAATAAAATACTTTGGGGTGCAGTTAATGGTGTCTTTGTCTCATTGATTTGTGGTATGTGCTAGCTATCTGTGCTTCAAATATCATTTAAATTGTTATTTAATTGTATATAATAGGAACATTCTATTGGTAAGTTTTGGGCTTATCTTAGGTGATCTGATTCATTGTATGTTATAATGATTTCTTCTTAAGAAAATATATAGAGTTTGCAAGTTCTTCGACCCTTGGGCTCCAAGTTCACAAATTGTGGGCACAAGCTGACCATGTTTGGATTCTGAATATTTTATGTGATTTTCTAACTTCGTTAAGGCTGTGGTTTAATATTTATTTTTCGAAATACATTTAACCATTGTTAAAGTCTATAAAAATCCTGTTTTTCAAAATCCTTATAAGCATTATACACTTGTATATTTTGCAAATATAGTTTGTATAATAATTTTTTTGTAAATAATTTTATTTTTTACCCCTTGTTTTGTAGCTGGGTTTTCGATTTTTTTGTTGTTGTATATATTGGGGTTTTTGGCACTTGTAAATTTATATGTGCAGGTGATATCCAAGAAGAATTATTGGATTAGAGCTAGATCTAGGCCCTTGAGGGTACGATCTAGCATATAATTTTTTTTGTAGGGCAAGCTATTGAAGAATTTGCAGTGAAATTGAAGATCTGAAGTAAAACAATTTTTCTGGTGAGGGTTTCAATTTTTTCAGGCCTACTAGGCCCAACATCCTCCTCTAGCTTAGTTTTCTACCCTCCTTAGCCTTGTCCATAGCCCTAAAATCGCATGCGTAAGCCTTTTTATAGCCTCTAAGACTAGCTGCAGGCCTAGTTAGGCCTCAATTTTCCCTTATCCCCCTTGTTGTGGTCATTTGAGGCTTGGTTGTATGCCTCTAACACCTTGACCTCCCTCCAACAACCAGAAGACAACCATTTAGGGCTTGTGGTACACCAATTTAGGCCTCTAAGGCCTGATTGTAGGCCTTTGTAGACCTTATCCTTTCCTTGACCTCCCCTATGACCCTAGCTGCATACCTAGCAACCTTTTTTCCTTAGTCGCAAGTCCTATAGGGCTTCTCTGCAATTGTTGTAGCCTTTTCAGGCTTCTTTCAGCCTTTCCATGAGGCCTTCTTGGCCTCTAGCGCTTAGACATAGGCCTATCTTGGTCTTTGATCCCCTCCTTTAGACCTCTCTCCTTGCCTCATTGCCCCCTTCCATTTATGATTTGAGCATTTGATTTTTTGGACTAAACATTGGTGTGTTTTGTAGGAGTATTTGGCATAATTTTGGTGTTCGAGCCATATGACAAATTTTGGAAAGTTTCTTGTAGGCCTAGGGCCTAAGGGTTTGATATTCAAACCCTTATTCACTCATTGTTTTACTTCAACAAGTTAGATAATTCATAAAAGTGATAAAAGGCATTCTAAATTGGCATACAATTAACTCAGAATTTGCTTGACATATTAAGGAATCAATTGCACGAGTTGGACTAAATTTGTTCAAGTAAATTTCATCTATTTCATTGAAAATTATATTTGCATATTAAGTGTGATCATATCTGATATAACAATGAAAAGTGCACCATAAGAGAGCTAAAGTAGTTAAGATCTTGTGTTGTCAAATTTTATTTGACATCTGGGCTCCTATTGCTTGCATTGGACATCTTACTTTGTATCTAGGAATGCTCTAAACATAATTAACTTATTGTTGTCATAAATCTATCTTAACATTGGAATACAAGGTACATAAGTTCTCTCATTGCTTTACATTCTAATTGGTTACTTGTTTCATGGTTCTACGTGCTATAAACACTGGGATCTAACACTTGCTTGTCTCTTGTAAGCTCTTTCATACTCTCTAAAAATATTTCTCTTTGTGCTAAGTTCACTCATATAAGCACTTAATTCATAATTGAACATCATTGTGTGTCTCTTAAGTGAATTTGTGAATTTGGTCACTCTTGGTTAAAATCATCTCATAATAATCATTTTTTGTTGTCTAATCATTGAAGAATATTGGCTAAGAACACTTGCAATCTTGCGATCAATTTGAGATTTTGAAGTTTTAAGAATCTAATTGATTTAATAACTTGGAATATAAGTGTTCTTTGCTAAGGGGATTCTAATATATTTGAATATTTCTTGACAATTGGAATTAAGTAACATTGACATTTATCTTATTGAAATATCTCTTGGAAGGTTTCTACTTAATTTTTATTGGCATCTTGTATTGGAAATTATTGGCTAATTGTTAAGCGGATAAGTGCTCTAAGTTTTCTTAATTGCATTTATTGGTTGAGCATCTTGTGGAATATAATTTTGTCTTGAGAACTTGGGTAACTGTTTGTTTTGAAAGGATCTCTTGTTTATTGTTGACACTTGATAGGTTGTCACGTCTTTCTTATGGTTACGGTTGCATTATTGATATAATTTAACATCGAATCATCACTAAGTACTTAAACAACTCAAGAAATCTTACCTTAAGTAACACTCATAATCCTTGCATATAATTATAAGCTAGTCTTGCAAATTACCTCCAAGCATAAGGTTGGTTGATAGACAATAGGACCCCCTTCTCAAATTTAGCTTGAGGGATTTAGCACCTCTTTAGTGGTTAACATGGTGACCTTGCAGTCGTAAGAGCCACAATATTTGCATCATCGGAGGCATCAGGTGGTTGGAACACAAGGGGAGGTATCATTAATCAAGCCTCTGATTACTTCCCATTGGCTTCCATCCCACAACTTACTCTAGAGACTAGTTCCAAAACAGTTAAGAGGAAGATTACACCTAGAATAAACATCTAACTTAAAATTAACCAAGACTTTGCATTTCACCTAGTTGTTAGGATTTTCACTTCATTTAGGTTAGTTAAGCATTACAAAAATGGTTGTTCATCCATTTACTTGGTCTCTAATTAACATCAAGCAATACGTTGACTCCATAGGGAATTGGTCTCACATTCAAATATAATTTAATCCTTAATTATTGTTAAAATTAACCAAGTAGCTAGGCCATTCAATCATGTCTCCCAGACTCGTTGGTTGCCATCTTGCACTTCAACTAAACATTTCCATAGGGATTACCCCCCATATCCAGTTTTTGGGAGACAACTAGAACAGAGAGGTTGGAGATCAGAATGATAGCCCCTGACCTGAGTCGTTGTCGTAGTGCCTGTACAATCTGAGCGACAAAATTTTTTTGCGTCGTTATCGGGGATATCATATTCTTGGCACCTCAATGACAATTTCTAAACATTTTCATCTTTCATCATTTTTCATCCTCATCTTATAATTTTTCCTCTCACTAATCCTCTCATCCTTTCTATTTCCACATTTAACACTTGGAAATTTTGGATGGTTTCTTGTTTCGGTGGAGAATCCACTTATCCATCCATTCACAAGAGATTACTCTAGAAGGAATCCTGGTAGCTTGGTTAACCCCGCTCCTTATCCTAAAAAGGTTCTAAGATCTCGGTTAAACAATTACATTATAGAGAGCATTTAATATTTCTTGGAAAGGAAGCCCTCCTTGATCTTCACTTGCTTTTTGTTAATCCCTTCAACCAAGAATCCATCGATTATTATAGGCCTTGTAAATTTTCCAACATTACACGTTATCCTCATGATCTTCTAGATTATTAATCCATAAATAAGCTTCCAACCTTTCTAGGGAACAATGCCATCAATGATGAAGGTCACATAAAGAAGTTCAACACTTTTATACAAATATATGCTCATGCAACTGTGTACAATAATGAAGATGTCAGAATGAAGTTATTTATCCTTTCATTAGAAGAAAATGCATTAGATTGGTTTCATGATAAAACATAAAGTTCTTTTGACTCTATGCAGGCCCTCACCGATGCATTCAAGGATAAATTTGGAGATATAAGTGAAGTAAAGTATTTGGATAAAGAGCTTAATTCTATCAAGAAAAGGGAAAATGAAAAAGTTGAGGAGTTTAATAAAATATTTAATGGTCTTCTTAAAGATATGACTCAAGATTACAAACCACCTAACAAGACAATGTTAGAACAATATCTCAAAGCCTTTAATGTTGACACTCAATATGAGATAAGACGTGCCAAACCTCTTACTCTAGGTGATGCTCAAAATGTTGCTGGAGAGTTAGAAAAATATAAGAAAGCTTCGGGTAAGTTAAAATTTCCTGGTTTTGAAATAGATCCTATAAAAAATAAAGGAAAATAAGTTAAGGAGGTAGAACATGATCCAATTAAAGAATTAACTCAAATGGTCAAGGAAATGAGACTCGATTATGCTCGAGAAATGAGTTCCATGCAGTCTAGGTTGGTTCAGATGGAAAAAAACCAAGCCCAGAATATGTAGCCTAGAAATAATAATAATAACTAAGAAAATAAATCCATGGCCAAGAAGGAACCCTCCCAATGATCAGAGACCCCCTATTCCGCTTTAGTCTACCAATGTTGTTGATCAACCAATCCCATTTTGCACGCCATGTGAAAGTTTTCATGAAGAAAGTGCACGTGCCTTGCCTAGAAAAATCTTGGATGAAGCAACAAATGAACAAATACATAATCTTGGTCAAGGTACTTCTAAGTAAATTCATTGCAGCAACATGATTTCTTCAGCCTTCATCATCAATAACTCCAGTGACAAAAAAAATCCTATCATGCAGATGTATGGTGAAAAGCCATCTCAGGAGTGTATTTGGAAATTGCAAAAAGTAAAGGTTATACTTATCAAAGAAAAGGAAAAGACCAAAATCAGAGTAAACAAGTTGTAGCTGAAAGATATAAGTCAAGGTTGAAAATATAATGGGCTATGTGGATTAATAGTATTAAGATGTATGTTCCAATGCTTGAACTTCTAAAAATTATGTCTCGACGAGAATCATTCTTCAAAGATTTGGGTATGGTTCAACAGGGTAACATTGACAACAATCCTAAGGATGAAGAAATTAAGTTGAAATTTCTAAATTGCTACATGACCAATGAATATCATCAACCTTTATTCTTAGCCTTGGATATTAATAATCGTTTGCTTCATAATTGTATGCTCGATTATGGTGCATAAATAAATGTCATGATTATGAAGGTTATGGACCAGTTAAACTTAAGAATATTTAGGCCTTATCATAACATTTTCTCAATGGATTCTAGAAAGGTTGAATTCCTTGGTGTGGTCAAATATTTACAGGTCTCCTCAATTGATTATCCATACAATATCATTACCATGGATATAGCAATTATTGATGTGCCAAATGTATAGGGAATGCTTCTATCAAGGCAGTTTACAACTGACTTAGTTGGGTCTATTCAGAAGGACTAATACTATGCCAATATTCTCGCAACAACATGTGGTATGTTTAAATTATACAGGGGGGTTGAAAGAAGATATCATGTTGAATATCCAAAGAGATCAAAAATTAGTGAAGAGATTAAGCCATAGGGTCATCCACCGCATTTTGAGTCAGAGTTCATCCAACCAATATCTCACTTTTCTTCATCGCATCTTCCATCATATATTCTGAGCATAAATAGAAGAAGACTTCAGAATGACAAAGATATGCAACATAGTGATTAGTAGTTACACCAACCAAAGAGGGTCAAGTTTGAACAAGGGACATCTGACAAACGACCTATTGATTTACCTATCAACAAATAGATTTTCAAGATTGTGCCACATAGATGACATTTAATGCCATAGGGCATACTTTGTATAGTATCTCTAAGCATGTTCCTTTTATTTACGTCATTATTTAATTTTATTTCACACATTTATGTTTTGTATTTCAGTTTGTTAAAGTAGATTTTTTCTATTCAAGTAGTTATTATATATATGCATGATGATTTCGATTTTGAACATATATCTATTTGATGGAATTTTGCTTTCTTGACTGCAAGATTCTAGGATTCTCACATTGCTCCATTGAAGCAATGCGTGACACGTCCCCATATGGAGCCAAATGTTGCACCCATTTTTTCAACATTCCAAGGGAGCAAGATATGAGGACTTCAAAGAATTTTTTCAAAGTCAAAATCATCAACCAATAGTCTCTTCTATGTCATTGCAACCCATTCTGCAAAATTACAATGTAAATGATGCTAGTACAACCATTTTATTATGTATCAACCTATGTAAGCCTATGATTTTGGCGACTAATTTTATCCGAGGAGGTTTTTCGTCTCACTGATTCATCTGTGTTTCTAAACACATATGATCAACATAGCTTTTCTCTCCAACCTCACCCCAAAGCTAGGGTGGAATTTATTGTCAAAATCGTAGGTGAGTGCTAGTGTTTTACTCAAGTCTATTGTAAAAGTGGTTTGGGAATAATTTAAACTAATTGACTAAATTATTTTATTACAAATTTTTTGGTCTACTAGATCATATTATGTCACAAATTTGGTAAGTGTCTTGAGGGTCTATAACAAATTGTTGTTCCCCCTTTAAGGGTTGAATTTGTAAAATATTATGTAAAAAATATTTTATTGCATGGTCCCTCATACTTAAACATCATGGCTAAAATATTTGAGGGTGGAAAAATAATTAATCTCCTCTTGGGTCAATTAATTGATTTTTATGGAAAAAATAAAATTAAATACTAAGCCAAAAAATTAATTAATTTAGAGTCAAAATTAAAACGTGAGTGAAATTAATTTCTCCAAGTGGAAAAATTCGTGGGTCTAAAATAAAGTAATTTGTGGAGGTCTGCCATCAAGGCAATATTGGAAATTTCAAGAAAATTTGGACCCTTGGACCTTGGTGGTTAAGTCAAAGTTATTTTTTTGATGAAATTAGTTCAAAATAGATATTTTTGAACTAATAAAAATGGTTTAAATGAGAAATTCAAAAATTCCTCTAAAATAAGTATTTTCAATGGCAGAGATTAAAAGTTGATCAAGGATTTATCAACGGTTGAGATTATTTTGACGGGGATCAAGCCAACTAGCTGTTATTTTCCACCTGGAGGAATTTCTCTATAAATAGAAGGCATTTTGCTTCTATTTTTCAGCTTATGATGAGCTCTGGTCTGATGTAATTTTGTAAATGCTGGTGTAAAGCTACTATTATGCTAGGAACACTTTATCATCATAATAAAATGTTTTGGGGTGCAGTTCATGGTGTCTTTGTCTAACTAATTTGTGGTGTGTGCATTCTAGTATTGTGCTTCAAATACTAATTAAATAATTATTTCATTTGTAGATGATAGGAACATTCTATTGGTAAGTTTTGGGCTTATCTTAGGTGATCCGATTCATTGTATGTTCTAACAGTTTATTATTGAGAAACTATATAGAGTTTCCAGGTTCCTCGACCCTTGTGCTCCAAGTTCGCAAACTGTGGGCACAAGCTGACCATGTTTGGATTTTGAATATATTATGTGATTTTCTAAATTCACTAAGGTTGTGGTGTAACATTTATTTTTCGAAATACATCCAACCATTCTCTAAGTTTCATGAAAAATTATTCTCCAAAATTATTTTCAAGCATTGAATATTTGTATAATTTGTAAATTATTTAGGTAAATAAATTTTATTTTATCTTCTAACCCTTGTTACTCAAGTTTGGGGTTTTGTAATTTTGAATTTTTATTTTATTTTATTTATTTATTTATCTATTCTTTTTATTTTATTTTATTTTATTTATTTATTTATTTTTATTTTTATTTTTTAAATTTTTATTGGGGTTTTGGGAACTTGTAAATTTATTTATGCAGGTGATTCTCAAGAATATTTGTTGGATTAGAGTTAAATCTAGGCCCTTGAGCGTAGGAGCTAGCCTCTAAATTTTTTTGCAAGGCGAGATATTGATTTTTTTGCAGTGAAATTGAAGATTTGAAGAAAAAAGGTTTTTTGGAAAGGGTTTCAAAATTTTCAGGCCTCCTAGACCTAACATCCTCTTCCTAGCCTAGACATAGGACAATTTTGGTCTCCCCTTCCTTGTTGTGGTCCTCATTTATCCTTGTCGTCAATCCCTATGGGTTGTTATCCTTACTCACAGGCCCATTAGGCCTTGTGACAACCCTTTCTTGGCCAATTAGGCCTGGTGGTAGGATTTGTAGCCTCTTCCCTGCTCCTTTGTGGCCTTTTCCCTGCCTCCAATACCTTCATGAGCCTTCCTCCACCCATTCTCCCTCTCAGTATCCTTGTCAAGGCCTGCCCTTCCTCCTCCTTCCTCTACTCCCCCTCCTTTTTCCTCCTTTGCGTCTCTCCTGCTCTCCCTTAACCCCTCTACCCCTATCATGGGCCATAACAGACCTTACCTCAAGCCAAACTACAACCTTTTAGGGCTTTCTGAGAGCCCTTTGGGCTCCCTCCTTTGAAGCTGCATGCCTTTTTCCCTTGTCACGACCACTTGTGGGTCTTCCTCACCCTAACACATGCGTAATTTTGGAATCTTCCTTAGTCGCAACCTTTAGGAGGCATGCTATCCCCTCATTTAGGCCCTCATCTTGTCTTTTTCCCATCATCCCATCTTTGTCTGAGCATTTGATTTTGTGAATTTAATTGTTGGTGGCTTTGCAGAGGAACTGGGTGACATATTTTTGTTTTCAGGTGCCATCGTCATTGGAAATTGTTTTGGCAAGTGAACTAGTTCCTTCAAGGCCCCAAGGCCTAAGGGTTTGACCTCTAAACCCTCTCTTACTCATTTTTTTGCTACAACGGTCATATTATTACCAAAATAGTGACATTTAGTTCATCTAATTGCCCTAAAAACTACTCACACATTGATAAATACATTGATAAGTCAATTGGGAATTTTTTTGTTTTTTTGTTTGAATGGAATTCCAAGTTTTGGTGAATTTAATATCTACATATTAAGGTCTAATATAACAGTGGAAAATTATATCATAGGAGGGCTAAAGTGTTCATAATTTCATATTGGCAAGATTGGTTTCGAACTTGGGTTCTCACTGCTCATATTTGGCTAATATATACCTATCACTCTGCACTTGAAAGAGGATCTAAAGTGATTTTACTTACTATTGATGTTGATTACATCGGGAGAACTATGTGTCACAAATAAATGTGTGATTTTACTTATTGTTGTCATAAATATATCTTAACATTTGGAATACAAGTTGCATAAGTGATTTCATTGGCTTACATTTGTTATTAGCAATGATAACATTTGAGTCTCTACGAAAATTTGCCATTGGTTTTGTTGCTTAAGTGCACTAACACATTTGTTATTGCGAGTTGACTAAAGCTTTCATAAGATCACATCTAATTCACTCACGAAAGCACTCTAATCTTAAATTTCATTGTGTTGAATAGTTTTAAGCTTATTGGGCCTTTTTATCTAATTGTCTCTACCAATTGGAATTGAAGTTACTTGCTCTCTTAAGGGTTTAAATCATTAGCATTGAGAAATCTATTTGCCATTGAGAAATATTGGCATAAGATCATTAATAATCTTGTTGTCCCTAGTAATTGTCATTGGAAATATTGTATTGAGGATCATTGGTTAATTATATCAAGTGGATAAATGTTCTTATTATCATTAGCTCATATATTGAGTTTATATATCTTGTAGTTATTGAGGTTATATCTTGTATATTTTTGGCACTTGATAACTTGGCACATTTTCTTATGGTTGAGATTGTATTCTATTGATAGGTACTTGTTGGTGTAACCTGAGATTAAATTATAACTAAGTACTTAAACAACTTATACAATCTTACCTTAAAGATCCACTCATAATATTTGCATCTCATCTTAGCACTAGTTGCATTAATTAAATTACCTCCAAGCATAAGATTGGTTGATAGACAATAGGACCCCTTTTCTCAATTTTAGCTTGAGGGTTTTAGTACCTCTTTATTGGTTAACATGGTGACCTTGCAGTCGCCAGAGCCATAGTCTCTACAATGTCAAAGGTATTGGGTGGTTGGAATAGAGGGGGTGGGGGGTATTGTTAATCATTCCTCTGCTTGCTTCCTGTTGGCTTCCATCCCACGACCTACTCTAGAGATTAATTCAAAAATAGTTAAGATGAAGTTCACATCTAGAATAGGCAATTAAATAAAAGCAACTAAGATCTTACATCACACCTGGATCTTAGAATTTTAATTTCATATAGGATAGTTAAACATTAAAGAATCAATTTTCCATCTAGTTACTTGCAATTTAATTGGTAATAAGCAAGAAGTTGACTCCATAAGGCACTGGTCTCAAAATTCAATCTAATATAATCTTTTAATCCTGCTAAAATTAACCAAGTAGCTAGGTCATAGGGACTACCCCCATATCTTGTTTTCAGGAGACAACTAGAATGGAGAGGTTGCGGATCAAAGTGACAGCCCCTGATTTGAGTTGTTGTTGCAGTTCCTGTAAAATTTGAGCGACAACATTTTTTGGCGTCATTGTCGAGGATATATTATTCTCACTACAAGGAAAAGACCTTCTAGCAGATGCTTTTGAAGAAGCCCTTATAAAAATACCCCAGATATCCGTTTGTAGCGGAGGTCATTGGAGGAGGTTGGCGGGTGGATGTTTTTGTGGTGCGTTTATAATCGTAACACGCACCGGTTCATAGTAGAGGCTAAAGAAGCGTTGCAGAGTTATTTTTAAGTATTAGAAAAACAACGATGCACTTCATACAAACAACGCACTGGTGTGTTTTATATAAAGTTTACCGGTGCGTACCATCAAATGGCACACCAAGACACTCAACATTTCGGTGCTATTTACTAACGATGGCGACCCGATGTTGTTTATGTACAACGACGCACCGACATAGGGTTTTTATTCAAAGGAAGCACTATGTGCTCCATACAAACTATCTCATTGCATCTTATTAAACCAACACACCATAAAGGAGTGCAATGTGCCATTCATAGAACTGCCCGGTGCGTCTCATAATCGAGCACATCGAAAAAGGGTTAATTTAAAAAAAAATTACCGGCTGTAAAAAATTCATTTTTACTTATTATAGTGTTGCAGATCTCTCAAGTACCAGTGTGAATTTTCCTTCTGTGAGGTGCCCTGCCATCGGTGCTCCCATTGCCCACATTTATTTCGTCCATTGCTCACTGTGTGGAGTTCGAATTTTGCAAAACGGTGGGAAAATTTGGTTTTGAAGATTCCGTTGCAAAGATGCATCCTCTATGCGCAAATTTGGATGTAATCTACTTGTTTCTCACCAAATTAAGCTTTTAGCGGATTAATTTTTAAAATTGAGTTAAAATTCACTTCCTGTGCAGTGCGTTCAAGTCGTTCGGCTTGCACCGTTCCTGGTGCTCCCTGTAAATTTACAGGCTATTGCAAAGATGCCTCATCTATGCGCAAATGTGGATGTAATCTACTTGTTTCTCACCAACTGAAGCTTTTAGCAGATTAATTTTTAAAATTGAGCTAAAATTCACTTCCTGTGCAGTGCGTTCAAGTCTTTCGGCTTGCACTGTTCCTAGTGCTCCCTGTAAATTTACAGGCTGCACCGCAAACGATGTTAACAAAAACCACACGAGGTGGTTAATGTGATAGCCCGGTGTGATACCGAGACAAAGTGCACCATAATAACAATAAAATAATGCGATGCATGTCGGTTTTCAACCGCACTGACAAATTATTATTATTATTTTAAATTAACAATTTATTTATGGTGGTGCGTTAATATTATGGGACACCGCCGTACATAAGCCATACTTTATGTACGGTGGTGCGTCAGTCAAACATACCACACCGAGGCAGTGTGTTTGATACCATACCCCAAGTGGTAAAATGTTGCAAACTGGCGGTGCGTTGCGCTAAAACCAACGCCCTGGGGCGGATATGGTTTGTCAACGCACCCCTAAGTAATAGGTTTTTATTTTAGCGATGTGTGAGGTTTTTTAATGCTCACCGTGGACAGTGCATGATATAAATGTACATACCATTAGCAGTGCGTGAATGTTTTTGTGGCGCATATAATGTTTTCTTTCAATAAAAGTTATATTTATATATTTGTAAATAAATTTGTCATTTAATAAAAAAAATTAGGTTTTATGTATGAGGGAGGATGATGTACTTAATATGTGAATCATTCAACGACATCAACAGAGAGAGGAAAGACAACAACAAGAGTAGAGGGATGAAAATTATAACATGATACAATAGTGGGAGGCAAGGGAGAGCAAGAGACTTTTGTACCCTCAATCTATTACACCAAACACCCAGATGCTCTTAAGGGAGGTAGGCCTCCTTAAGTTCTATGAGGAGGCTACATCCCTAAAGGGGCACAATGGGTTATTAGGATGGTTTATCTACGCGTGGGATGCCCACCGACAAGCATTTCATGTCGGTCCTAACTAGTGGTACCAGCCCAATGAGGAGGACATTTATTTTATTACTGGCCTATCTAGGAGAGGGCAGGATTCACCCCAGTTCCCTGATGTCCCCGTCGATTATGCAACAAGGAGTCAGTTGGTGCAATCCCAGAGATAAATTAGGGATGATATACTTTCTCCTTTTGATTTTAAGGTGTCTGGTGGACAACTACGCATTTCTTCTTTTGGTCCAGAGGAGGTTAGGTGCCTCTCACTATTACTGATGACCATTGCACATTATACTAGCAATGGGCAGCACATTAGTTGTCGTCTTTTATTATGTTGATTCTTTATTCCAGATGCCACGACTTGTTAGATGGTCTGCCATTTTTTGCGGCAGTTTTGTATAGCCTTAGATAGACGTCGTTCTCACGCACATGGGAGGTTGACCTTCCCTTTTGCTTCAGAGTTGTTTTGTTTATTTTTTTAGAGGTTTCCGGAGACGAGGCCTACTTTTGTGCGTCAGCCTCGTAGGTCGATGATATAGGTACAGATGCACATGTGGGATGAGATGATGCCTAAGAGGGGCCTATCCAAGTATCCGACCAAGATTTCTAGTGATGCACTGGAGCTGCTAGCTAGTGTCGATGATCACATGTTCGTGATGGTGCTGTGTCCTTATGCGGGTTTGGATTGGGGATGGTGTACCAACATCCTCTTCACATAGGATGAGCCTCCAGATGCTAGAGGTAATGTTAGTTTTTTCTTTAAATTAATATAGTTTCATTTGATTGTCTTAATTAGTTAGAATAATAATTATTCTAACACATTATTTAACTTATTTTTTTAAATTGTTTAATGAAATTGTATAATTATTGTTGTGTACTATATATTTTGTAGATATTGGCACATTTGTTGGGAACATGATTCCACCCCCTCGAGATGATCCTGTAGATGACAAGGAGATGGTTGAGGCCACAGATCAGGGTGATAGATCTCCTCGGGTGCAGATACCCATAGGCATGGGGCATGGGATGGACATTCAGGATGGAGTTAGGTGAACGACTATGTAGACTCCTGGTTGATGAGGGAATCCGCCTTGTGACGATAAGAGATATCCATGTTGATCTTACGCTCACAGAGCTCTGGAGGGACATGCCCCACGATATGATGATCCTTATGCATCATATTGTCAAAGCTTCCAGACTACTGGCGGCTAGGAGGGATAGGCGACATGGAGATGCGCGACACAACAAATCATTAGATGATGATGATCATGAGGGAAGTGATCATTCTAGTACTCCACCTCCTCCATCTTCACCTCACGCCGGAGATGAGCAACCATCATCTAGTCCTAAGTAGGCATCTTCTCAACATGAACCATCTCAGTAGGCACCTTCCGAGCAAACACCTTCTAAGTAGGCACCTCCTGAGTAGGCATGTCCATCCAAGCAAGCACCATCCACTGAGCATGCACCATCTCAGTAGGCACCTCCTAAGCAGACACCATCTGAGCAAGCACCTCCTGAGCAGGCACGTCCATCTAAGCACGCACCATCGACTGAGCATCCCTCCATTAGTTATAATATTGATGTACCACTAGATATTTGACATTTATATGCAGTGCTATTACAATTGTATATTTTTGACACTATAAATATATATATATATATATATATATATATATATATATGGTGCATGTATTTTATGTTCATGTTGATGTACTTAATTTACGTGTTGGTGTTCATTGTGATGTGTATATTGTTAGGTCATGTTAGATATGTTCATTTAATGTGCTTGCAGATAGATGTGTATGTTATAGCAGTTATTTGACATGAGATGTATATTTGATGTTTGTGTTGTGATGATGTTATACAATGCTTGTGTTTTGTTTGATGATCATGATCACGATGGTTAGATGATGTTAGAAAATTTGAATGTGTATTTTAGAATATGATGTTTGTACGATGGTTATCATGATCGCGATGTTTATTTTTAATATTAAATCATGATATTTATTAAAATTGTAATTGTATGTATCGTGATTGTAATTGTAATTTTAATTGTAATTGTATGCAGTAAAATTGCAATTGCAATTGTTATTATAATTGTATGTAAAATTGTAAAATTGTAATTGCAATTGTAATTTTACTTTTAATTGTATGTAAAATTGTAAAATTGTAATTGTAATTGTATGTCAAATTGTAAAATTGTAATTGTAATTGTATTGTGAAATTGTAAAATTGTAATTTTAATTGTATTGTGAAATTGTAAAATTGTAATTGTAATTATATGTATTTTCACGATTCAATTTTATTAAAATTGTAAAATTTACAAATTTGTAAAATTGTAAATTAATTGTCAAATTTGAACCATAACTATCGTAAATTGAATCATTGTAAAATTGTAACATGTATACCGTAAATATTGTTAAATTACCATAATTGTAAAATTCTAAATTTGTAAGTATATGAATAATTGTAAAATAATAAATCTAGAATAATATGAATTTTTGTAACTTAATAAAGTTTAGAAAATAATGCAAATAAATTCATGTTTAGAATTATCATTATTTTATTATGATCTTACATACCAAAAATAACAGTATACATTAATACACACACACACACATATATATATACATATATAATAGGGTACATTTATTTAAGTAATGATGTAGTGAAAAACCATTTAAAGCAATCAAGTATTTGTATTATTTCAGGAATTGACATAAAAAAAGAACTTGATACAATGCTTTCGAGATCAATATAATTGCAAATTATCAAGTGAAATGATTTTAACATTAACACAGTGCAAAGAAATTAACTCAAAATATATCTTATAATGTTTGGAAAGAAGAGAGTCTTAGTTATAAGGTTAAGTCCTCTTCTTTATAAAAACTCATCTTAAATAGTATAAATGTTGAAATAACACATGTGCCGTATCACTCTCTTTTATCATCACCCTCATTATCTTCCAACTCACTTGGCATGATAACACTATTGTTTTCAAAAATATGTTTTGATCTAGGGTCATGTCTTAATACGAACCACCAATCCTTATCCAACACATCTGGGTAAAAAATCACCTGGTTGGAGTGTTTGGGGAAAACATAAGTCTCCTTATCCTCATCCCACATCTTTCTAGAATTGATACATATCAACCTACTATCGCGATCTTCCTTTACATTATTATGATCAAAGGTGTCCCACCACTTGCACATAAAAATAACACATTGGAAAGAAAATAAGCCCACTTCAATGATCTCTTGTATCTTTCTGACGTAACCTAACATCCCTCGTACTATTTTTTTTATCACTGTGGCTAGTTCGACTAGATTGATCGTACTCGATTTCCACTCCACAGTCCCGTGTCATGTGTCCATCATCGACATTTTCTATGCGAAAATGGTGTCCATATGCCCACATAGATGGGAACAAATGCACCTATAAAAAATTTAAAAAATCATAGTATGATGTGTCTAATAACCCAATTGTTAAAATATATAAAATATATATGTTACATTTCAAAGGTGCATTATTAAGTTTAAAATGTACATAAATAGATTATTACCGAGTTGCTGCACCCAATCCCTACGTTTAGCGCATCCTCTTCAACACGCGGGTAATGACCAGTTGCACCATATTTCTCTCGGACTTGGTCAGAAACCCAACTGTTGGGGCATATAATTGGCATATTTTATTTTAAATGATCAAGATAAGACACTCTTCTACCATTCAACCATATGAATTCTTTCCTGTCACTATCCCATTTCATCCTCTTTTGTTCGTACAATGCGACCCATGGTTGTGTCACTTCAGAGTTGTAAAGAACGACTTTATTGATTGCTTCAATTTCTACATTCGCTGATGCAATAAAATCGACATATAGTACATATGAGATCAAAATATACATTATATCGAAGTTCAACATGAATATTTACTTTGTGTAAATTTGACAAATTAAGGGCTTTCGAAAAGGTATCAGTGATATGAGCATCATCCCCTAAATGATCATCATTCTGGAATGCATCTAACAACATTGCCTCTATGGTAGTCATATCCCTTAAGTAATCATCCATACCAACCTCTATTTGATTTCCTCCATTGCCAGCTTGTGAAGAAATACTATTGTTGTAGTCATTCCTAATTTGTGAATTTGGACGTAGTGGGAATTGAATAGGTGGCTGATTCAACCATTATTGGGATCATTCCTCTCTGATTTTTTTCTCTTAATTTAACCTTCTCTAGATTTGACATTTTCATGGGGTGCAATAGAAGATGGTAGGTAGGTTGCTCATCATCACTAGAATTCTAATAATTTCAAAAAAAATATTTGAACATGATTAGTACAAAATCAATGATATCAATTAGTAAGCACGTCAATGCATGATTAATTGGTTTGAAGATGAAATAATTACATTATACCAAACAATTATTACCATCATTGTCCAGGTATTATGGCTAGAAGATGGCATGTTACAATTGGGAGGGTGAAGCAGCTGCCCATTTTCATCTACCAACTGCGCCTTGCGGTCTGCTGCTCTTGATAAGAGCTTCCAACGTTTTGGAACTGTTTGAATATTTTGTGCATCTAAACTCGATTATGAATTTGCATGAACTTGCAAATTTGTATACATTAATTTTATTCAGCTAATTGACATGGATAAAATAAATAAATTATATAATGAAAATATAAATAAAATATGAAGTAATTATGTCTGGAGATGGATAGGGAGAACTCTGCGATGAACTTTGAGAAATATTATGACACGAGATGGATTTTGAATAATTGTCCATTTGATATAATTATGAGATTTTCTTTCTGCATTTGAGCAAATTCAACAATAAATTTTGGTGTACATACCTAAAAGTAATTTTGGTGCCTTAAAAAAGGAGTTATTGTTATCGGTGCTAATGTACTGTTAACCACACCAGTGCGGTTTTATTACCGGACGCATATGTCCTGTTAGTTAACAAATGCACCGAATATCGAGAAAAAAGTGCAACTTTATTTTGTGAAGTGAAAAAAAGCAGTAAACTGAAAAATGAGCGGCAATGATTTTCAGAAATCTAACTTCATAAAAAGTTCTTTAAATAGTAAAATCTATTCATTATTTCATTATTTTTGCAAAAAAATTTAGGGAGGGATTTGCACGAGAGACATACTTGGAGCAAGGGAGCACTGTGGAGCAACAAAGTACTTTCGAACAAAAACACTATTCAAAGAATCAGGATTTGAAACATCTGGTGATGCACACAAAAACCCTGTAGTATAGTAAAAATGTTGAATTTTACTGTTGTTTCGGGAAATGTTACCATAAAGGTCTTGGGTTGATCAAACTTCATAGATCAGGGGCATGCCATTACAAGAAGGACTCACTAAACCAAATTTTATGCTAATAACTAGAAACTACTGGTTGCAAAACTTACCTGGATATCCCACGGTTGAAGTAGATCCCGCAGGGTGCAAACCCCCTGCAACTCTTTGTGCTCCAAAATCTTTAAATCAGCAAAGAACGAACACAAAATCCTAGTTGTACAACATATATATGTTCTAGATGTTAGTGGAAATCATGCATAACATCATAAAAACAATATCAAATGTGTATAAAAGATTATTGACACGTAAACATCAAGAACCAAATGGCTTCTTCTATTATTAATGACATGTACAGTAAATAAACGTGAAGAGATCACCTGAAATTTGCCATGACCTTCGAGCATACTGTCCTATGGATCCGCCCAGCCCTAGCCTCTCAATATTTATTCCAAGATGAGTGCACAATGGATGTCATATAGGGTGATGAACATCTTAAGGAAACAAGGGTTTCCTAAATATATATGGGAAGTGCAGGAGGCACGGGAATATATTAGACTTGGATAGGACTCCAACAACGTATAATATCTATATTTCTCTCTCTCTTCCTCCCTTTGGCCATTCCCTTGAGGGGCTTTTATACTCCCTCAAATTAGTTTTTACAGTTGGGAACAGTTAGGCCACTGGTTGGGGTGGTTAAGTTACTGGAACAACCGTAAACCCTGCCAAAAAATAGGGAATATATATATATATATATATATTTTTTAATGATTAAAATGGCATACACGGTTCTCTATAGATGGACTCGCATGTATACACGAAAAAGTGTGGGCAGAGTCGCGTATGGATTTTAAGATATTGTTTTTTGAGAAAATGTCCAAGTCTGAGGGGAAGGGGTGCCCAAGGCCAAAGCATAAATCATCAAGTATGAGCTGGTGATAAAGGATGCTATAATAGATGCCCCCTAATATATGAGGTAAGAACGGGTACATGATGGCCGAAATGTATTATGTGCATAGAAAGAACCTTGCGAGTACTAGAGAGGACTTCACCAGATTTCAGCCTGCCAAAAAACCAGTGAGAGAGATAAAAAAGATAGCTCATGTCTGAGGCGGGCATACCCATGCTCAGTGAAAGAAATGGATGTCCGCATATGAAGTATAGAGCGGATCCAATATGTATACAAGTATAGCTGAAATGTAAAGTACATAGTGAATCATTTGATCACTGCTCGGAAGTACAAGTCAAAATCAAGTCCAAGTATCATATATAGAAGATTGTTCAATGATGTTGCAACAAATATATGATCACAAAAGTCACAATCGAATCTCCAAGTACCAAATCATAATTGGTGGAACAAATGGTACAACACGCAACTCGGGAGCCAAAATATAAGATGCTGTTGTGATGAAACTGCAACATATAAGGGTGTATGGTGTCATTGGCAGAAAACTGAAGGAGCTGTCAAAGTGAATCAAAGCATGCTGATGCAAACCCGAGGTCTTCACCAATAACCATGACACAATTATACACAATGGGAATAAATGAGCTAAATTCAACCATGTGAGAAATCGTTTGATTACTGTTCATTGATTTATATCGTTAACAAATGTGAGACAACCCACCGATAATGATAATGAGTGTCAAAGTGCCCCAGTACAATCTAGAAAGTGCGAATGAATGAGTTGAAGTTGAACACTTGAAAGAATCTATCAGTGAGGAGGCAATGATGTATCCTCACTGTCGATAGCGAAGAGTATTTCACTAATCACTGCAAACCCTAAGGTACTGACAAAAAGACTCTAGACCTTATTCCTAGAGCAATGAGTCGGAGTCGATGGGAAAAGATCTGCTGGAAAAAAGGCATTAAGGCATCCCACATCAGTCCAACGCGAGTGTAACTTGCAGGCTAATATTTGGAAGGAATCAGATGAACCAGAGTGAAGTAACCAACTCGAAGTATGTTTTCAGCATGCACAAGATGAAGCTAGCGCATAGCAAAAACCCTCTGAACCGGCCAATAATGAAAGCTGAAAAAGAGGTGAGATATCCACCAATAGGGTAAAATGGAAATCAAGGTACTACAAGAATCCCAGGTTTGATAATGTAAGCTGGCGTCGAACACAAGAGAAACCACTTAGTCAAAGACCCATGATGATGATCAAATGCTGAGTACAAGGTCACCTATAAATGATGTAAATAGGGTTGGGGTGCAACTCTAGGTTTACTCTCTGAGCAATATTTCATAGTCGATAAGAGACAAACCCGTCGGCAAGAAGTCAGTGGGGACCTTCTCAAACCAACACGAGAAAAGGGCCAAATATCTCATGTGATAGAACAAGATACTGACAAGACTGGGAAGGCCAACTGAAAAATGAGTCAAGAGACACTGCAGAAAGGCCAACTCAGGTTAACTTCCCTTGAACAAAAGCATGACTCATGTTTGACTATGGCAACAAATGATAACTTTGTATAAGTTTGTCATGCAGGAGGCATAAACAAACCCTCCATATGATTGGAATAGATAACCAAACGAGGGAGTATTGACTCACGAAACAAGGTTATGGCTTCTCCTAAGTCAAAAACTAAAACCATCCCAAATGGAGAAAAGACTTAGTTTTTTTGTGCTTTGTTCAAGGGCGACAAAACTGACACTGTAGCTGCCATCAAATATGGAAGAAATATCCCATTCCTGCTCTTTTTCAAAATATTTTATTTTTTTGTCTTTTTCATATTCAAATCCTGAAAAAGAATAAAATAATGCTATAGTACAATGGATAGAACGAGTGTCGTAAAACAGATGCACTAGTTCCTAGGATATGAACAATCCTATGCTCAATGCAAGGTGACAAAAACATGTAAGTGACACTCAAAGGAATGTTCCATCCATGGGTAAAGGTGCCAAGTTGCAGAAGCTAAGTGATTGCATGGTTAATTTGTACAGAAATACATGTTCAAAAGATGGCTTAAACATTGAGCCCAAATGAAGCCGACTAAAGGCCAAGATAAACAAGAAGTCAATATGCAATGCAGTAATACAACTCTACAACACAAGGGAGCCTATAGGGTAATGGCCAGAAAAATGATAGTGAAGAAGAAGAATAATGAAGATTCAACGCATAAGACATGGTGGGACTAAAGAGGACTCTCGAGCCTACAAGAATTGCAACATGGGCGACAAATGCTAGTGAGGAACTAACTAGGAAGCCCATGTAAAGGAAGGTTCTACCACTAAGTCATGATTAAAAAATCGACTAGTGAAATGGGTTAAGTACTCATGACATGATGGGATCGAACCTATGGCAAGTGATCAGAATAGAGGCTAGTATGCAAAATGCAACGGAAAGTGGATTCCCTAACCTATATGCCAGTTTGAAATCAGATACCTGCCATGACAGGTCAGCAGTCATGGATTCGAAGAAAAACTAGCAAAAATCTCGAATTCAACAACATGTACCTGGAAAAATACCTTTCCCAACACATACAAGCCAAACGGTTATACAACCTTAATCAAATTTGAAAAATAAGCATAAGGAAATTTTCAAAAATTTTCAAATTATGGGCATAAATACACCATTTGACTCACATTTGGATCATTTTTACATTGAAAAAGTGGAGAAGGAGCCTTTGGAGCAAAAATTCATTTTCTCAAAACTGGAGCAATCAGCCATCAAATCACGCCAAATTATTCAAGTAAGCTCTAAACTCATCCTTGTCATCAATTTCGTTCTTGTTTAAGGCAAAATTTTTGAAATTTGACCGTAGAAAAGAGATTTTTATGATGAAACCCTCTTTGCATACAAGGGTTCGTGTGGACGCCCTTTCTGTTTCGGGAAATGTTACCCTAAATGTCTTGGGTTGATCAACCTTCACAGATCAGGGGCATGCCATTACAAGAATGACTCACTAAACCAACTTTTATGCTAATAACTAGAAACTACTGGTTGCAGAACTTACCCGGATATCCCTCGGTTGAAGTAGACCCCGCGGGGTGCAAACCCCCTGCAACTCTTTGTGCTCCGAAATCTGTAAATCAGCAAAGAATGAACACAAAATCCTAGTTGTACAGCATATATATGTTCTATATGTTAGTGAAAATCATGCATAACATCATAAAAACAATATTAAATGTTCAATTGATGATCATTACACATGTATAAAATATTATTGACATGTAAACATCAGGAACAAGATGGCTTCTTCTATTATTAATAACATGTACAGTAAATAAACGTGGAGAGATCACCTGAAATCTGCCATAGCCTTCGAGCATACCGTCCTCTAGATCCGCCCAGCCCTAGCCTCTCAAGATTTCTTCAAAGATGAGTGCACAATGGATGTCATATAGGGTGATGAACATCTCAATGAAACAAGGGTTTCCTAAATATATCTGGAAAGTGTAGGAGGCACGGGTATATATCAAACTTGGATAGGGCTCCAACAGCGTTTAATATCTATATTTCTCTCTCTCTTCCTCCCTTAGGCCATTCCCTTGAGGGGCTTTTATACTCCCTCAAATTAGTTTTTACAATTGGGAACAATTAGGCCACGGGCTGGGGTGGTTAAGTTACTGGAACAACCATAAAACCCGCCACAATATATATATATATATATATATATGATTAAAATGGCATACGCGGTTCTCTATAGATGGACTCACGTGTATACGCGAAAAAGTCTGGGCAGAGTTGCATATGGGTTTTAAGATATTTTTTTTTGAGAAAATGTCCAAGTCTGAAGGGAAGGGTTGCCCAAGGCCAAAGCATAAATCATCAAGTATGAGCTGGTGATAAATGATGCTATAAAAACTGTAATAATTTTTTTTTTTACAGTTTCAGTTAGATTTAAGATATATCTATATATATATATATATATATATATATATATATATATATATATATATATATATATATATATATATATATGACATCTAACCTGTGGGGCCACTTGCAAAGTCAGATCCCAATCCTTGTTGGCCCTTGCACATTTTTTTGAAAAACAACTTTTGTTAATCGATGCGCATTGTTTAAAATAGCGCACCGGTGCGGTGCGCGATTTTACTATAACGCACTAGACGCGTATTGACAAAAAACATTGTTTGATAATTTTTATTATTATTATTATTATTAATTTTTTTTTTTTTTTTTTTTAATTTATGTTTATGTTAATCGGTGCTCCAATATTAATATAATGCATTGGGTCTCCTATTGACAAATAGCAGTGTACAATGTTTCTACTATAGTGGCGGTGCGTTTATAAGAACCTATCGCACAGTTTTCGATGCTTAAGTTGCGAAAGTCGTACCGGGCGTTTAATTTAGATAGACACACCGTTTTGTTGATTTATTTTATTTTATTTGAAAAGTATGTGATTTATTTATAGAATATATTAATGAATGGTACAGGTGTTATATTATTAAAGAAATGGTTGACAAGAGTTCAAGTAATGAAAATATTGATAACACATCCAAAAAAGCAAGTTATTTGTAAATTCTTTACAAAAATTATTATTTATAAATATATGTAAGTTTAACTAATATGTATTGTTTAGTGTGTATCATGCAGAGCCACAAAATGATGAAGCTCGATAAGATTCTTTCTGATCTAAGACCAGAAGAGTGTAAAAGCTTAATGGAAAAATTGCAGAAGGATGAATCAGGTGAATGGATAAATACTATCAAGCCAATATGAGTTTCTTTTTTGAATTTTCATTAATAATATACTTAAAAATATTAGATAGCATGTTTCAAACAATCTATTAATTTAGATATGTTTAATGTTTTACGGGGACCAAAAATGAAGAAAATGAAAGTTGTTCTGAGAAAAGGAAAAAAATAGAACATGAAAATGAAAATGAATTACTGCTTAGCTCATCTAGAGTGGTGCTGGAGGTTAACGAAAGGGGAAAAACTTTTACAAAACTTTGAGGGATCTAGTGGAACGAATGTATAGACGTTCTTTCCACTTACAATACAAAAATCAATCCAATGATTCTAAGAGCCAAATTTTATTTGAACTACAGGAAGAGTTTCCAGAGAATTAGTCAATGAGACATGTGATACTTTTAATAGCAAAAATGTACGAAAAAAAAGGATTGAAAAATAAATAATCCTTTAAATGTATGTATAGAATTATATGTACATATTATTACAAAGAAATCATTTATAAATATCACCTTTGTTATATTTAGTTTTCATATATCAATATAGAAATTAAATAGTTTATTGTCATGTTAATTTTTGAGGAATATTATGAAAATATCAAAGGATGAACGAGTTGATATTAGAAATATGCCAGTAGGAATGTCCAAAAAGGTGTATCAGGAGATGGCCAAAGAAATAGACATAATTGCATCGCACGAGGAACCATCTCAACAATAACATGCTTCAAATGTAATATGTAATCATTGAATTTTTCGATTAGGTACAATAAATAAATAATTTAGCATTAAAAATTAATTTTCAAGTATTTTCTTGCAGAAAAGAAAAGAAAATGGAACCCATTCAACACATAAGACAGGACGACAAGGAAGAAAATGGTTGATATCTAGGTTTGTGAGTAATTGTTACTTCCTTACAACAACTTAACTAGATTTCATTTTTGTATATTTTAAGTTGTTTTACAACAATCATCATTGAATGCCATCAAACATGTGCTAACATGCAAAGAAGAACTATTAAAAGAATTGATTGACATTGGGTTAAATATGGGTTGTGAGTATATGTTGGCATTTCAGAAATTAATTGTGGAATTTGTAAGTATCTATCTTGTTTTACTTAGCTTCATCTATAATTAATAGAACAAAAAAATCTTTTATATTAAATCTATGATTTGTTATGGGGTATAAAACTTGCAGGAAACAAAGTATGGCACTGCGCCAACAAATGAATTGTTGAAAGAAGGCATGAAATTTGGTTTTGAAAGAATGTGTATAGTTCACAAGTCAATTATTGCTATGGTACATTTA
The DNA here is from genome assembly GCA_034641835.2 of Pinus albicaulis. Taxonomy (NCBI): domain Eukaryota; kingdom Viridiplantae; phylum Streptophyta; class Pinopsida; order Pinales; family Pinaceae; genus Pinus; species Pinus albicaulis. The sequence continues at coordinate 21,022,205 of MU968317.1, forward strand.
TTTTCGATTTACATTAATGTATATTATTTAATATTGCAATTTTCATTATTCTCACCAATGTAGATACACTCATTACACTTTACTTTTATGTTTATGGATGGAACTTGAAGAAGAAGAAAACAATCAACATAATGAACAAAATATTCCTCCAAATAACCCAAGTCATGGAAGTAGATCGAGCAGTGACAACAATTCCAATGAAGAATGATGATCATTATGTTTGGATATCAAAGCAAGGTGTTGTATTTTTTGAAATATTTGTTTGTGAAATCAGACATTTTGTTTAATGTAATGGACATAGTATCACGATTGAAAGACAAAGGGATACCAATATTTGTCCCATTTTGTATGACAAAGAGTGTCTTATTCACACACACACACACACATAATAATAATAATAAAATACATTTTAATTTATTCTATTGTGTTCTCCATTGTTACCGAGAAATGTTACACCACTGATTAAATATATGGGTGATTAAATATTATAACGAAGAGATGCGAAATCTGATGATATGATATAACAAATTCATCCAAACATCACATTCAAATGGACTAATAAAAATTTAATTAATACGAATACTGTTATAATATATGCGTCGACTTTTGATGATTAATGAATTTTGAAAAATCACAATAATTACACCGTCACAGGTTGATTTTTCTAAAAAATATAAAATGAACACTGGTGCGTGTGTATGATACTGCGCACATGTGCGTGTGTATTATACTGCGCACCAGTGCGTTTCTACGACCTATGAGCACCGCACCAAATACCAATACCAATTAGAATGCTTGGTGCACTTTATCGACGACTACAACCCTAGCGGATAGGCGTTGCATGCACCGATATGCTTTTCCTTTAACGCACCGGTGCATTTTTACAACTTAACGACCTGATGCATTCTTACACCTTAACGTCCCAGTGCGTTTTTACACCTTAACAGCCTTGGTGCATGCACCTTCTATCGACCTGGTGCGTATTTGTTGGTGACACGCACTGGGACGTTGCTAAATGCCTCGAGGCTTCCAAAATTTGTTTTCCATCCCGATGCTTGGTATGTTTACACTACCAATGCGTACAGGTTAAAATGCACCGGTGTGTTCACACATGAAGCGTGCACTGATAAGAAATACATCCGTAAAAACCTTTGGCCGCTGAATTTTTTTTAGTTTTGTTGAAGTTTCGTTAGAAGCTCCATCAAAACCTCTGTTACCAAAAACGAATATTGTAGAAAATGTTTTTTTGACAATTTTGGCCAATTTTATAACACTAAAAGCCTCCTTTATAACCTCCGCTAGAGGGTATTTTCCATGTAGTGTCTTGACGCCTCAATGACAATTTCTACATGTTTCATCATTTTTCATCCTCTCATATTATCATTTTTCCTCTCACCAACCCTTTCATATTTTCTATCTGCACCTGTATCGCCTGGAAATTTGAGTTGGTTTCTTGTTTGGGTGGTGACTCCGCTTATTCATCCATTCACAAGAGCTTACTCTAGAAGGAATCCTTATATCTTGCTTAACGTTGCTCCCAATATTGAAAAGATTCCAAGAGCTCGGTTAAATAAATTCCATTCTAGAAAGCATTTAATATTTCTAGGATATGAAGTCCTCCCTGATCTCCACTTGTTTTTTATTAATTCGATCAATCAAGAATCCATGGATTATTACAGGCCTTGCAAATTTTCCAATATTTAAGTTTATCCTAATTATCTTCCAGATGATTCAACCATAAACATGCTTCCAACCTTCCAAGGGAACAAAGTCATCAACGTTGAAGCTCACATAAAAAAATTCAATAGTTTTATACAAATATATACTCGTGCAACTGCGTACAATCATGAAGATGTCAGAAGGAATTTATTTGTCCTTTCATTAGAAGACAATGAATTAAACTAGTTTCATGATAAAGCAAAAAATTATTTTGACTCTTTACGGTTCCTCACTGATGCATTCAAAGATAAATTTGGGGATAAAAGAGAAGGAAAGTATATGGTTAAAGAGCTTAATTCTATCAAGAAAAGGAGAAATGAAACAATTGAGGAGTTTAATCAAATAATTAATGGTATTCTTAAATATATGACTCAATATTACAAGACACATGACAAGAAAGTGTTTTGAAGCATTTGATATTGACACTAAATATGAGATATGTCAAACCTGTTACTCTAGTTGCTACTCAAAATGTTGCTAAAGAGTTTGAAAAGGATAATAAAGCTTTGGTATAAAAAGTCTTAGTTTGAAAGCGGTCTTGTCAAATATAAAGGAAAAGAAGTTAAGGAGGTAGAACATTATCTAATTAAAGAATTAACTCAAATGGTTAAGGAAATGACACTTGATTATGCTCGAGAAATGAGTGCCATGCATTCTGGGTTGGTTCAGATGGAAGGAAACCAAGCCTAGAATATGTAGCCTAGAAGTAATAATATAATAGGGGAAACAATAATCCATGGCCAAGAAGGAATCCTCCTAATGATCAGAGACCTCCTACTCTGCTTGATTTTGCCAATTTTGTTGATCAACTAATCCCATTTTGAAGGCCATGCGAAATTTTTCATGAAGAAAGTGCATGTGCCTTAACTAGAAATTTTTTGGATGAAGCACCAAATGAACAGATAAATAACCTTGGTCAAGGTGCTTCCAAGGAAAGTCGTTGCACAAACATGATTTCTTCATCCTTCAACATCAATAACTTCAGCGACGAAAAATATCCTATCATGCAGATGTATGGGGAAAAGCCATCTCATGAATAGATTTTGGAAATTGCAAAAAAGTAAAGGTTATACTTATCAAAGAAAAGAAAAAAACAAAAATCAGAGTAAACAGGTTCCAGCTGAAAAATATAAGTCATGGTTGAAAATAGATTGGGCTACATGGATTAATAGTATTAAGACCTCTGTTGCAATGCTTGAACTTCTAAAAATTATGTATCAAAAAGCATCATTCTTCAAATATTTGGTTATGGTTCAATAGGGTAATATTGAAAAAAATCCTAAGGATGAAGAAATTAAGTTGAAAGATTTAAACTATTACATGACCAATGAAAATCATAAGCCTTTCTTCTCAACCTTGGATATTAATGATCGTCTCCTTCATAATTGTATGCTCGATTCGAGTGCATCAACAAATGTTATGACTACGAAGGTTATGGACTAGTTAAACTTAAAAATCTTTAGGTCTTATCATAGCATTTGCTCAATGGATTCTAGAAAGGTTGAAATCTTTGGTGTGGTAAAATATTTACAAGTCTCCTTAGCTGATTATCCATACAAGACCATTAATAGGGATATAGAAATTATCGGATGTGATTTATGTATGGGAAATGATTCTATAAAGGAAATTTGCAGCCAACTTAGGTGGGTCTATTCAGATGGACTTATAATATGTCACTATTCTCACAGGAGTAAGTGATATGGGCAGATTATACATGAAGGTTGAATGAAGATACCATGTTGAATATCCAAAGAGACTAGAAATTGGTGAAGAGATTAAGCCACAGGGGTATCCACCATATTTTCAGTCAAATTTCATCCAGCCAGTATATCACTTCTCTTCATCACATATTCCATCATATATTTCGAGCAGAAAGAGGAAAAGACTTCAAATGACAAAGATATGAAACATAGTGATGAGAAGTTACACCAACCAAAGAGGGTCAAGTTCCAGCAAGCAACATCTGAGAGAAAACCTATTGATTTACCTGTCAATGAAGAAATGTTCCAGATTGTGCCACATAGATGACATTTGATGCCAAAGGGCATATTTTTTATAGTATATCTAACCATAATCCTTTTATTTATGTCATTATCTAGTTTTATTTCACACATTTATGTTTTGTATTTCAGTTTGTTAAAGTATATTTTTTCTATTCCACTAGTTATTCTATGTACGCATGATGATTTCAATTTTGAACAAATATCTATTTTATGGACTTTTATTTTCTTGGATGCAATATTTTGGGATTCGCACAGTGCACCATTGAAGCAATGTGTCCCCATATGGAGCTAGATGTTGTACCCATTTTTTCAACATTCCAAGGGAGCAGGATTCGAGGACTTCAAAGAAAGTCTTTAATGTCAGAATCATAAAAACAATATTTTATATGTCATTGTAAACCCATTCAACAAAATTATAATGTAAGAGATGCTAGTACAATTGTTTTATTATGTAACAACCTAGGTAAGTCTATGATTTTGGTGACGAATCTCATCCTAGGAGTTTTTGCATCTGACTAATTCATTTGTGTTTCTAAACACGGATGATCGACATATTATTTCCCTCCAACCTCACCCCAAATCTAGGGTGAAATTTATCGTCGAAGTCCTAGGTGAGTCCTATGTTTTAGTAAGGTCTATTATAAAAGAGATTTGAGAATAATTTAAGGTATTTAGCTAAATTATTTTATTACAAATCACTTAGTCTACTAGATCATATTGTGTCGCAAAATTGGGTAAGTGTCTTAAGGGTCTATAACAAATGGGTGTTCCCCCTTTGAGGGTTGAATTTGTAAAATCTTATGTAAAAAATATTTTAGTGCATGGTCTCTCATACTTAGACACCATGGCTAAGATATTTGAGGGTGGAAAAATAATTAATCCCTTCATGAACCAATTAATTAATTTTTCTGGAAAAAATAAAATAAAATACTAAGCCAAAAAATTAATCAATTTAGAGTCAAAATTAAAATGTGAGAGAAATTAGTTTCTCCAAGTGTTAAAATTCGTGAGACTAAAAGAAGTTATTTTTTGGAGGTCCCCCACCAAGGGAATATTGGAAATTAAAAAAAAAATTGGACCCTTGGACCTTGGTGGTTAAGTCAAAGTCATTTTTTTGAGGAAATTAGTTCAAAATAATTATTTTTGAACTAATAAAAAATGGTTTTAATGAGAAATTCAAAAATTTCTCAAAAATAAGTATTTTAGACGACAAAGATTAAAATTTTATGAAGGATTTATCAATGGTCGAGATTATTTTGATGGGGATCAAGCCAACAAGTTGTTATTTTCCACTTAGAGGAATTTTTTTATAAATAGAAGACATTTTGCTTTAATTTTTCATCTTATGATGAGCTCTGGTTTGATGTTATTTTGGAAATATTAGTGTAAATCCATTATTCTGCTAGGAACATTTGATCATTATAATAAAATACTTTGGTGTGCAATTCATGGTGTCTTTGTCTCACTGATTTGTGGTATGTTGTAACACCCTCCTCCCACATATACCCAAGTAACCAGTCAACCGGGGTAAACATGTGGCAAGAGGCTACTATGATTTGATTCAACCTCCTAGGTGACCTTAAGGAAGTGGAATCGATGAAACACATCACACAAACCTTCCACATTATCAACAAAACTCCCAGGAGCCATCCCAACCACTTAGGTAGCCAAACCCTAGATCCCATTGGTTTTTAAGACCATTAAACCCTTGGACACTCCCTTTATATGGATAAAGGTGCGTGTGGGAGGCTTTGGATGCTCCCTTGATATGGATAAGGGTGCATCTGGGAGGCTCTTAACGCTCCCATGACATGGGTATGTAAGTGTCTGGGGACATTTTTCCCTAAACCTGTGCCAATGTCCCTTGAATTTGAGCCACTTTTTTAGGCCCAAAACCCAGGTCATTGCCCATAACTCAATGACAGGTTCATAAATGAATTATAACAACAAAATAATGATACATTTACAAAAAAATTGACAAGGTCTAGACTAAACCCCTCCTAACCATGACAGGAATTTCGTCAAGCATGTCACAAATATGTAATCTACATGTTTAAACAACATATATGGGCATAGGGGTCTCATACTTATCTGAGAATATCTTAGAGGAATTGTTCCCTTATATCATTCACTGCATTATCATTTTATAGGTCATAGATACATTGTTCATTCATTTACAAATCAAAACATGAGGAGAGCCATACATTATCATTGTCATAATACATGCTTATAACCAACATAATAACAATAGAAGTATCAAGGATACATCAACCATAGAATCCACATATAAACCAATACATTTACCCATAATATGTCGAGGGAGGAACCTCTTATTAATGAATGCAAAATCCAATCTGGAATGGGAATACCACGTTCCACCCGAACGTATATTGGTTGAGCCAAATCTCTCTTCATCCAATCACCCTCGTGCCATATTCCAAGCATGAATGTGAGACTCAAACCAAAAGAACCAACCAGGGCATCCCTAGGCTAAACCACCTCACCTTCATTAATAGAAACCAATATTTACTGCAATCCATACAGGATCACTGGGCCATAAAATAAACATGAATTCTACCTGATTTATCCACCTACACCATGAGGAATTTTCCTGTCTCCTAGACTCTCGGGCTTTACCAGAGTCCACACCAGATCACTAGGCCCTAAACCGAGACTCCATGTGAAAATTTCTTAAACTTAAGAAACCCTACTGTTAAATATTGATTTACTTCTTCTACTTACATAAGTTATTAATCTGAATATTCAGAATTAACAATGAATTAAATATAGTTAACAACCTACACATACAGATCAAATATTGAATAACATGCTCATAGAAAAAGTGACACACAAGGATTTTCTGGAAAAATGTCCCCGGAAAAACCCAATGCGGGAAAACCGGTGCTGCTAGCTTCTGGAGGGTTTTTATTATTATGCAGATTCTAAGTACAACAACCTTGGGTACCAAAACTGCTTAACTTGATAGAGAAATAAAACGACAGCAATACCTCTATTCCGGAGACAAAAAATATGACTAATTCACACCCTCAAATGGGATTTACAGAACTCAGCCCTTTTCCTCCCTCTGGAAACCCCAACGCTGCTTTGAAGCCCTTTGCGTTAGCCTTCCTGGCCTGCGTCAGCCTCTGCGCTTCTCAGGATGGGCATGCGTCACCCTAGAAGGGGTTACGCTGCCCCTGCGATGCCCTAATTGGGCCCGTGTCAACCTTGCTTGGCTCCTACTGCCTTTGCGTTGCCCCTGCTAGGATCTTGGTTGGACTGCGTAGTTGCTGCCTCTGCGCTACTCTGGAATTATCCTTTTATGCCCTCGTTGTACTCTTGGCCCGGGATCAAACCATCTCGCTTGCCAATAATACCCCTCGCTGCAGCTGAAACACTTATGAAATTCTTAGCAAACTATGCCTTAGAATCTTAGCTTAGCTTCAGTGCTCTGCCAGTGTGTGTGTTCTCCAACTGACACCAAGACCTTCTCTTATAATTTTCTCGTTGGGAAACCAACAACCACGATCTAATCTCTAATCGACGACTAAGATTAGAAGCTGCTTGATCTGCGTCACTTAAGTCATTCTCATCACATGTTTAATTTAATTCACTTTAACCTTTTAATTTTCCTAAGTTAGGATTAGGGTCCTTAATTAGAAAGATTAATTATTTGAATAAAACTTAAACTTGATGGAATTCTTCTAAACTCTTTATGGGTCTTGGAGATCTCATGTACTCCAGCGCCTCCACAAAATTTGGTAGCTAGAGCACATTCGATGCTACCCCAATACCCCAAAATCTCAACACTCCCTATTAGCGAGGAGTGTGCTTTAGAAATACAATTCACCCCGAAGTACTTCTCTGATTTGTGGTGTTGGTCTCTGCATTTAGGCTTGTCCTACTGCCCTACATCACTGCACTGATGCTGATCTCTTGTATTGTTGCCCATGACTCTGCCACCATCATTGCTACATCTGTACTGCATCTTCCTCTCAAATTTTTGCATCGTGCTGCCAACTGTTGCACTACAACTCAGTTGCTGAGAGTAATCAACTGAAAAACCCCTACCCAATGATAGACAAGTAAGTCTGGATGAATATCATCACTAAATCTCCATAGGTTTTTTCTCTGCGTTGTGCTCCTGAAGCCACTACGTTGCTGCAACTCTACATTGAGTAAGCACGCCTCCTCTACACTGCTCCCTCTACATTTCTGCTGCATCTTCACTACGCTTATCACTCTCCAGCGTATCAGCCTCTACCTTTTCTACATCCATGATCTTTGAATCTACTGCTCCAGTCATTCATTGCTAATGTCTTAAGGCTCCCGTAGCTCAGATGTGATCCAAGAGTTGGGCTACTCAAGGATCCCGCCACCACTCTGTAGCTTCTCTATAGATCAATATCACCCCACCTCCGTGGTTCATGAGTTCTCATATTTACGTCATCGTCGGAGCCATCGTCTGCTACAACAACCTTGGAACTAGAAGCTTCCTTTTACTTCTTCCTTTGAGGCCAATTGTTGGCAAAGTGTCCAAGTTCGCCACATTGGAAACATTTGATCTTTGACAGATCACACTTATTTTTCCCTTGTTGCTTATTTGATGTTAGGATTTCATCTTCCTCTTCCTCCTTCTTCACCTTGCCCGCTTCGGTGTTGGTTTTCTTCTTGGTCATTTTGCAGATCTCCTCTTGTCGAAGGATAGCCCACATATTGTCCCAATTAGGAAGGTCCACTCTGCCCAAAAGGCTTTGGAAAAATGTTTTGCAGTCCTATGTGACTGTATCTAGAGAAGTCCTCACCATGACATCATCCTCCACCTTGACCGCCATGCCAGTCAGCAGATCCCGGATCGACTATGGTTTGAATAGGAAAATATCGATTTCCTCTGCCTTGGTCATCATAAATAAGCTCAGCTAGCTCTCCAGAATAATCTTCCTCTAGACGGACTTCCCTTGATACAATGTGGTTAAATATTTCCACATCTCATTAGCCATATTCTTCTTGGCTATGTGGGGTACCACATGATCTTTAACCCCATCCATGATGAAGCGCTTGGAATGTGCGACTGCTTCATTATGCTCCGCGAGGAGAATTGCATCGGTTGGTGTAGCCAAGACACTCTCTAAATGCTCCCTCAAACCATATGCCTCCAGGATTACCAGGATTCTGGCCTTCCAGATAGCAAATTTGGACAGGTTGTCCAACCGATCTGGATCACAGAATCTATGTGGCGCCTTCTGCTTAGATGTACTTTGTCGGAACAAATCTTCCTCTCCCTGCTTCTCAACTTAAGCTCAGATCAAGGGCCCTTTGCAAAAATGCACCCTCTGCTCCCTCTGACAACTAATTTCCTCCTTTGAAATCTACCAAACACAACAAAGCATTTGTCTTCGATCACCCTATGATCGATCCTCAAATTTATTTTGGCTGTGAAATTTGTTGAGCAGCTGTTCTTCTCTCGCTCTTTGTTAACTTAGCTTAGGCTTAATTCCGCACCTGTAGAATTTTCACCCCATCAACGACTGCTGAAGATCTGTAGCTCAACTTACGGTTCACGAAACTTTTCACAATAATGAATTACTGGACTGCGTCACCCTGGTTGGCCTTTGTGTGAGCAGACTGGCTCAACGCAACACAAGTTGCTCCTGCGTCCCTCTGGAAGAAAGTGCGCTGTCTCTGCATCACCCAGATGGGATTGCATCAGCCCCTGCGTGGCTCTTGCTGCCTCTGCGTCCTTTTGGTGTTGTGTTTCCCTCTCTGGTTTCTCTGCTGTTGTTGCTTCTTTCTGCGATACAGATTTGTTCAGCCGTCTTGCTGGAGATCCATCTTGATCTGCAATTGCTCTGATACCATGTGAAAAATTCTTAAACTTAAGAAACCCTACTATTAAATATTGATTTACTTCTCCTACTTATGTAAGTTATTAATTTGAATATTTATAATTAATATAAAAGTAAATATAGTTAATAGCCTACACATACATATCAAATACTGAATAACATGCTCATAGATAAAATGACACACAAGTATTTTCTGGACAAATTTCCCCGGAAAAAACCCAATGAGGGAAAACTAATGCTGCTAGCTTCTGGAGGGTTTTTATTATTATGCATATTCTAAGTACAACAATCCTAGGCACCAAAAATGGTTAATTTGACAGAGAAATAAAATGGTAGCAATACGTCAATCTCGGAGACAGAAAAATATGACGGATTCACACCCTCAAATGGGATTTACAAAATTCAACCCCTTTCTGGCCTCTGGAAACCCCATCACTGATATGAAGCCCTCTACATCAACCTTCCTGGCCTATATAAGCCACTACACTGCTAAGGAAGGGATCGTGCCACCCTAGAAGGGGTCATGCTACCCCTGCACTGCTCTAACTCGGCCTGCGTCAGCCTTTCTTGGCTCCTGCTGCCTTTGCATTGCCCCTGCTGAGCTCTTGGCTGGACTGCGTAGTTTTTGCCTTTACACTTGATCCAAATTTATGCAGGAACGAAACAGAATAAACATATAACCATAAATACAAAGATGCAGTGGAAAAATCACTTCATTTAATTAATATCAAAAAACTTAAATTTGCTTACATACAGAATGGAAATAAACTAGCTAGGGCGCTGGTAGCTATCTCTGAGAAGAGATGTGGCGGCTACCGGCCTCTGAACTGAGTTACAATAAGGCTCGAGGGCCTATTTATTATTTAGAAACAATGGAAAACTCTAAACATCCAAAACCCTAAACCTAGGAGATGAAACACCAAAACTATGGGCCCCGTTTGGGTAAATTGGTGTTTCAACTTCCCGGGGATGTATCTTTGGCATACGATCTCTGTTTGACGCGAACCATACCTCGTTAGAAATATCTATCCGAGGACTACAAATTTTTAGTGAGAAACATTGGTCCATGGATGCATGTTTCTCCCGGTTTTCCCAAAAAATGTCGTTTAGGGCCTCAAAATGGCTCCGGAAGTTCAGGACCCGAAAAAATGTTAAAATAGTAAGTTGTGCCAAAACTGAAAAACTGAAAGAGACAATGGTGGGGCCCCAAGTAGAATAGGCGGGTGACCACCAATATCCACCTAGATCATTCCTCCCCCCTTAGGAAGCAATGCTCCCCATTGCGTTAAGTTCCTCCATGAGATGAGGAAACTTCTACAAAACTTGGTCCCTGGTGAACCATTTTCCTTGGTGCAGGAGTTGGCTAGCTTTGACAACCCGATACAGTTGGATCTTCTGTTGGTGAGTGTTCTTGATTTTCATGTCCATGATATAATCTGTGGTGGCATGTTCCATGCAGTCTGGGTTTACCTCTGTTGGTGTGAGTTGTTCTGCAATGTTAGAGGTGTCCAGTAGAGGTGGGAAGTAAGGACGAAGGCGGTCCACATTGGGTGCAGACCAAGGAATTGTGGAATATTGAGCTCGAATTAATTGTTCCCTAAAGCCTTGGTGATGGTGTACGACCCGTATCAGAGCGAGCGAAGCTTGCGGTGGGGTCCAGTGAGGCACTCCTTCTGCAAATGTAGCCATGCTTTGTCACCCACCTGGAAGTTGTGTGGCACCCGATGTTGATCATGGCGTTGCTTGTACTTAGCATTAGATCTTTCCAATATGTCATGAACCTGTTAGCAGATGTGTTGAATGCGCTCGATGAAGCTATTTTCTTTGTCAACTTCCGACTGGGCATGAGACGAATCGGCCTGAGTAGCCGCAAATGGAATGGTTGCGTCAATGGGACATAGTGGTTGGAATCCCAAGCCCACCTGAAAGGGACTGTGGCCAATTGAGCTATGGAGAGCCCGGTTATAACTGTGTTGTACATAGGGAAGGCTCTCGTCCCATGTGCGTGGATGCTTGGAATTGTACATGCGCATAATGTGTACAATCATTCTGTTGACGACCTTTGTCTGACCATCTGTTTGGGGATGGAAAGCTGTGGACATGGTGAGCTTGGTGTCCAACATTGACCAGAGGCTGGACCAAAATGTGCTGAGGAACCTGCTATCTCGATCTTATATGATAGACTGTGGGATCCCAAAGTGCACCCACACTCGTTCAAGGAAGAGTTTAGTAGTGGCTTCTGCTGTGATATTCTTCTTGTAGGTTGCCATAATGGCCATCTTCGAGAATCTATCGACGACCACAAAAACACAGTCATTTCTTTGCTTAGTAGAAGGCAGGCCTGACATGTAATCCATGGAGATGGATTCCCAAGGTCGACCAGGGGTAGGTAGCGGAGTATATAGGCCTTGCTTCTTGATGGTCGGTTTGGCAATGGCACAAGCAGTGCAGGATCTGATGTGCTTCTCGACATTCTTTCGAAGGTTTGGCTAATAGAAATACTTATGTAGTAATGCTACTATTATCTCGACCCTGAAATGCCCAGCGACTCGACTATAGTGTGCTTCCCATATCATCTTGGCGCGCTTGCTTGAAGGAACACAAAGGTGTCCCAGGTGACATAAAAGTCAATCTTGGAGGTGAAAATTTGGAAGTTGCGTAACCCCCAAGAGTGCCTTGTATGTGTGGTCGAATTCCGGGTTGCTCTCATAGAGAAGCAGCCAATCAGAAGTCTCGTGCCCACAAGAGTTGAGAATGGTGGTGAGCGCCACGATCGGTGGTTGGATGAGACAGTCTGCAACATTATTGGTGCTACCCTTCTTGTACCTGATGTTCAAATGAAACTGTTGCAGATATGTGGACCACTTCTGATGGCGATCATTTTGCAAATTCCTTTGTGTCTGTATGAAGTGCAGGGGCCGATGGTCTGTGTGGATGATTGTTTCCTTCCCCAAAATGCAATGCTTCCATTGTCGACAAGATTTCACAATGGAATACATTTCTTTTTCATAAGTGGGAGACTTGCGAACTGTGTCAGACAATGTCTCACTATGATATGCCACTAGATGTCCCTGTTGAGTAAGAACCACCCCAATAGCATAGTCATAGGCATCTGTCTCGATCTCAAATGGTTGTTGCAAGTCTGGTAATGTGAGCACTGGGGCAGAACAAAGGCGATTTTTCAATTTCGTAAATGCCTTCTGTTGAGATTCCGACCAAAATAATTTTTCTCTCGCTCTTCCCTTGGTGACTTGACTCAAGGGCCAAGTGATATGAGAGAATCCCAACACGAACCTATGGTAGAAATTAGCAAGACCCAAAAAGTTGCGAATCTCTGTTATAGTGGTTGGGGCTGGTCAATCCCGAATGACTTGGATCTTGGTTGGATCCACATGCACCCCCCTTTCATCAATAATGTATCCCAAATATTGAACCTGGGTCATGCCAAAAGTGCACTTCTCCAAATTGGCACACAATTTGTGTTGCCGCAGTGTTTGGAGGACTTGTCGGATGTGGTGGAGGTGCTCTTCCCAAGTCTGGCTGAAGATCAAAATGTCATCCAAGTACACCACTACAAATGAGTTCGTGAATGGCCGCAAGATGTTTTCCATCAACCTCATGAAGGTTGTGGGAGCATTCGTCAACCCGAAAGGCATGACCAGCCATTCGAAAAGGCCTTCCTTGGCTTTAAAGGAAGTCTTCCACACATCGGTAGGTTCAATTGGTACCTGGTGATACCTAGACTTCAAGTCGATATTGCTGAAATATTTCGCCCCTTTGAGTTGGTCCAGAAGGTCATCAATCCATGGGATCGAGCACCTATTCCAGACAGTGATCTTGTTCAGCACTTGATAGTCAATATAGAGTCTCCACGTCCCATCCTTCTTTTGTACCAACACGATCGGGCTCCCACAGGGTGATGAACTTGGTCGGATGTGACCTTTCTGCAATAGCTCCTGAATCTGCCTCTTGATTTCTCCGTTCTTCAGAACAGAGCGCCGATAGATCGGTCCATTGGGTAGCAGCGTACTTGGGGTCAGATCAATCGGGTGCTTGACCTGATAGTGTAGAGGAACCCCTATGGGTGAAGTGAAGATGTCCTCGTACTCCTCCACAACCTTGTCGATTTGTTGTTTTTGTGCAGAGGAGCCCTGTCTAGAGGTCATGGCCACAGTCTTCTTCTTGCCCCGGGGGCGGATCACCAGGAAAACAAATTTCCTGGTTTGGGAAATGAGCTTACTACATTGTTTTGCAGTAACCAAAGAGATAGCGACAGGAGGTGGTACCTCTGGTATCCTGTACAACCTATTTCCCAAAGTAGCAATAACAACACGAGGCCGAGACTCATACACAACATGATGCTTCCAAAAGTATGGTTGTCCTAATAATACATCAGAAAAATTAATAGGATAAACGTCACATAATACCTCATTCGTGAAGGGCTTGATGCTATAGGGAAGGCGACATTGCTGGCTGACCCGAAGATCTCGTCCTTGGTGAAGCCACCCGATGGTGTATGGATGTGGGTGAGTTGTGGTTGGCAAGCCCAACTGCTTCACGACATCTATTGAAATGAGGTTCTTTTGGCTCCCATTGTCGAAAATGAATTGTACCAGGGAGCCCTTTACCCACATTTGGGAGTGGAAGAGACGTTCCTCCTCCTCTGGATCTTACGGTTCCTCCTTCTGGATCTTCGTAGTGGCAACAGTGGCGTTGGGCTCCACATCAATAATCTGTTTCATTTTTTCATTCCCCTTTTCAGGTTCTGATTCAGAGTTGGAGCATGCATATGACTCATAATCCCTCATCTTGGCCACTAGCGACTGCTTGGCCCAACACTCACTTGTGTTGTGAGTGGAGCTCTGATGGAACTCACACCACTTTCCTGTGTCCTTCTTTGGATTTGTAGGGTTGTTCTTTGTTTGTGGCTTCGACAGGTTGTCTTGAGCCGCCATGCCTTGGTTCTATCCTTTATTTTGCGGTTTGGGAGCACCTTTCCCTTGCTTTTGATTCGTAGATCCAAAGTCTTGATTCTTCTGTTTGAATTTCTGCTCAATCTTGGCGGCATAACAGTATGCTGTACCAAGCGAGGAGATGTTAAGGAACTCCATTTCCTCCTGAATGTATCTGTGCAGAAAACTGCGATACTTTAGCACCAAATGTTTCTTTGAATCTTTGATACCCAACTTTGTGCGTAGGGTATGGAACAGATTCGTCAACTCATGTACATCTTGATCCCTTTGTTGTCGCAGCGTGGTCCATTGTATGTACTTGTCCTCATAGCTCCCCACGGCGTAGTACTATTCCTTGATGGCATCTCGAAAATAATTCCAAGTTGGTACGACCGAGAACAGAGAGGGTTCTGTCTGGTCCTTGTTCTCATAGTAGGTTTCCCACCGGTCCTTGACATGGGGGGTAGCTTTGAGGAGTGAAAAAATAATCTTCTCCCAGTCGGAAAAGTCATGAACCGAGAAATATCCTTCTAATAGATTCAACCATCTAGCTATGACATCTGCATATATTTGACCCTCAAATATGGGAATGTCAAAATTTACTTGTACCTTAAAAGGAGTCGCACCTCTAGAGTGGCTGCTGGATGCAGATGCGCCGTCGGTGGGCAGCCGTTGAAGGATCTGGGCAAAGTTATCCATCATCACGTTCCTTTGTTTTTTGAGGGCCTCCTCGAGCAATATTTTGATAGGATCTCCTGCTCCCTCATATTTCTTTTCGTCCCCCATGGGCGTCCGCCAAGGTTTGCGAGGCTGATCTTGCAAATGTTCCACCAGATCGAGCCCTAACTCCTTATACCCCAACCTCGTTGGGGACATGCAAAGAAGGATCGAGAAAAAGCAGACTGCTTTGATACCACTGATCTGGATTTATGCAGGAACACAACATAATAAACATATATCTATAAATACAAAGATGCAATGGAAAAAACACTTCATTTCATTAATATCAAAGAACTGAAATTTGCTTACAAACATAATGGAAATAAACTAGCTAAGGCGCTAGTAGCTATCTCTGAGAAGAGATGTGGAGGCTACCAGCCTTTGAAATGATTTACAATGAGGCTCGAGGGCCTATTTATTATTTAGAAACAATGGAAAACCCTAAACATCCCAAACCCTAACCCTAGGAGATGAAGCGCCAAAACTATGGGCCCCGTTTGGGTAAATTGGTGTTTCAACTTCCCGGGGACGTAACTTTGGTATACAATCTCCGTTTGACGCAAACCATACCTCATTAGAAATATCTATCTGAGGACTACAAATTTTTAGTGAGCAACATCAATTTGTGGACCCATGTTGCTCTCGGTTTTCCTAAAAAACGTCGTTTAGGGCCTCAAAACAGCTCCAGAAGTTCAGGACCTGAAAAACTGCTAAAAATAGTAAGTTGTGCCGAAACTGAAAAACTGAAAGAGACAATGGTGGGGCCCCAAGTGGAATAGGTGGATGACCACTAATATCCACCTGGATCAACGCTACTCTGGAATGCTTCTTCTCGTCCCTCATTGTACTCTTGGTCTGGGATCAAACCATCCCGCATGCCAATACCGCCCCTCGCTGCAGCTGAAACATATATGAAATTCTTAGCAAACCACAGCCTAGAACCTCAACTTAGCTTCAGTGCTTTGCAAGTGTGTGTGTTCTCCAACTGAACCCAACGCCTTCTCTTATAATTTTCTCATTTTGAAACCAACGACCATGATCTAATCTCTAATCGACATCTAATATTAGAAGTTGCTTGATACGCGTCACTTAAGTCATTCTGATCACATGTTTAATTTAATTCACTTTAATATTTTAATTTTCCTAAGTTAGACTTAGGGTCCTTAATTAAAAAGCTCAGTTATTTGAATAAAACTTAAACCTGATGGAATTATTCTAAACAATTTCTAGGTCTTGGAGATCTCATGTACTCCAACTCCTCCACAAAATTTGGGAGCTAGATCAAATCTGATGCTACCACAACACCCAAAAATCTCAACACTCCACCCTCTAGGCTTTATTGTATACCCTGCCATCCACTGACAAGTATTCCTAGGCTTAATCAAGGGCAAACACCTCTAGGATTTAATGTATATCCCACCATTAACCAATCAAGGATTCCTAGTCCCACCGAGGCACACAATACCTTGCTTTATCGCAACCCACAATTTGGCTCAGGGGTCACTAGGCCAATGGATTTACTGCAATCCACAGTCAAATTTAGGGATTACTAGGTCATGTGTTCTTTCTTTCAGAGATCCACCTAACTCAAATTAAAATCCATTCGACAGTCTAGATAAAAAAAACATGAGAACCCCATCACATAATGGCTATATAGAAATGGGAAGGCTACGCTGAAAACATTGTCACACCTATAAAAACCGACGCCATGACAACAAAGAACCGCATGCAATACCATGCATGCCAAATCTAGTAAGCAAATCACACATGAAAATATATACCTACAAAGAATCTTGTTGTAGCTGCTTGATCCTGCTCTTCCTTGCTTTCTCTTTCATTCCTCTTGCCTTTTTTTCCTTTCTTGATCCAATGCCAAAGTGCTCCAAGAAAACTGTAAGTGTCTAAGAGAGAGAGAGAGAGAGAGAGAATAATGAGAAAGCTCTAAAACTAAACTAGAAAAATGTACCAACTGATCCTCAGAAACATTTTTATCAATTAGGCCTGTATTTTCATCATCTTCCTTTTTTTTTCTTCATTTTCCATCTCACATGTAACTTGTGACTTTTCACCTTCCTTTTCTCCTATTTTCCACATTTCATAAATAAATGTGCCAAAATTGTCATTTTTCCTTTTCAAAGCCTTTTTCATTGCCTTTTCTAATTTCCTTAGCCATAATAAACCAATGAACACCCTCACTAGGATGTTTTCCCCAACATTCAGCTTGGAATAAGTGTCCCATCAACCGTGGTTATTATTTTTCCTTTATTAAATTTTATTACATGGAATTTTCACCAGGGCTGCTACATATGTGTTGGGTATGTGAATTCCTATATTGTGCTTCAAATACTAATTAAATCATTATTTCATTTGTAGATGATATGAACATTATATTGGTAAGTTCTGGTCTTATCTTAAATGATCTGATTCATTGTATGTTCTAACGATTTATTCTTGAGAAAATACATAGAGTTTGCAAGTTCCCCGACCCTTGGGCTCCAAGGTCACAAACTGTGGGCACTGGCTAACCACGTTTGGATTCTGAATATTTTATGTCATTTTCTAACTTCGCTATTGCCATGGTTTAACATTTGTTTTTAGAAATACATCTAGCCATTGTCTAATTTTCATGAAAAAATAATCTCCAAAATTCTTTTCAGGCATTTAATATTTGCATATTTTTTAAATTATTTATGCCAGTAGATTATATTTTATCTTCTAACTCTCATTCTGCAACTAGGGTTTGGTGTTCTGGAATTTTTATTTTTTTGTATACGTTGGGGTTTTGGACACTTGTAAATTTATTTGTGCAGGCGATTCTCAAGAATATTTGTTGTATTAGAGCTAGATCTAGGCCCTTGAGGGTAGGAGATAGCCTTTAATTTTTTTTGCAGTGAAATTGAAGACATGAAGAAAAAAAAGTTTTATGTTGAGGATTTCAAAAATTTTCAGGCCTCCTAGGCCCAACGTCCTCTTCCTAGCCCAGCCATAGGCCAATTTTGGTCTCCCCTTCCTTGCCATGGGTCAGATTTAGCCTTTTCGTCAATCCCTAGGGGTTGTTCTCCTTATGCGCATGCCCATTAGACCTCCCTCCTTTGGCCCTTTAAGACTGGTTGTAGGCTTTACAACCTCCTCCCTACTCCTTCTTGGCTTCTCCCTTGCCTCCACTACCTCCGTGAGCCATCATCTTCCTGTTCTCCCTCCCAGTTTCCTTGCCACAAGCCTTCCCTACTACCTCCTTCTTGCTCCTTTCCCTCTCTGGTGCCCTCGATTAACCCCTCTACCCTTGTCATGGGCCATAACAAGCCTCTCGAACCTCCCTCAAGTGAAAAAAAAACCCTTTAGGGTCCATCATGAGCCCTTTGCGCTCCATCCTTTGAAGTTGTAGGCCTCTAAGGCCTTTGTCCCCTTGCCACAACCCCTTGTAGGCCTTCCTCACCCTAACACATACCTAATTTGGGCCTTTGACTTAGCTGCAACATCTACGAGGCTTGCTATCCCCTCATCCTAACCCTCATCCCCCATATATCTGAGCATTTTATTTTCTAAGGTTAATTATTGGTGGTTTTGTAGAGGAATTGGGTCACATATTTGTGTTTTTAGGTGCCATCGTCATTAGATTTTTTTTTGGAAAGTGGTAGTTCCTTCAAGCCCCCAAGGCCTAAGGGTTTGACCTCTAAACCACATATTACTCATTTTATATATACAATGGTCATATTATTTCCTAAATAATGACATTTAGTTCATCTAATTGCCGTAAAAATTACTCACACATTGCTAAATACATTGATAAGCTAATTAGGAAATTTTTGGCATTTTGGTTTGAATGAAATTTAAAGTTTTGGTGAATGACATCTCTACATACGAAGGTCTAATATAACAATGGAAATTATATCATAAGAGGGCTAAAGTGTTCATAATTTCATATTGGAAAGATTGGTTTGGCACTTGGGTTCTCACTGCTCATATTTGGCTAATAATATGCCTATCACTTTGCACTTGAAAGAGGATCTAAAGTGATTTTACTTATTGATGTCATAAACCTATCTTAACATTGGAATACAAGTTGCATAAGTGTTTTCATTGCCTTACATTTTTTATTAGCATTGATTACATTTTAGTCTCTAAGAAAAATTTCCATTGGTTTTTGTTGTTTAAGTGCACTAACACATTTTTTGTTGTGAGTTGACTAAAGCTTTCAAAAGATCACATCTAATTCACTCACTAAAGCATTCTTATCTCAAACTGCGTTGTGTTGAATAGTTTTAATCTTCTTGGGCAATTTGATCTAATTGTCTGTACCAATTAGCATTCAAGTAACTTGCTCTCTTAAGTGTTTAAATCGTTAACATTGAAAAATCTAATTGGCATTGAACAATATTGGCATAACATCATTAATAATATTGTTGTCTCTAGTAATTGTCATTGGCAATCTTGTATTGAGGATAATTGGCTAATTATATCAATTAGATAAGTGTTCTTATTACCATTCGTTCATATATTAAGTTAATATCTCTTGTGGTTATTGAGGTTATAACTTGTATCTTGTTGGCACTTGATAACTTGGCACATTTTCTTGTTGTGAATATTATATTCTATTGATAAGTACTTGTTGGTGTAACATGAGATTAGATGATAAATAAGTACTTAAACAACTTAAACAATCTTACCTTAAATAACCACTCATAATATTTTCATCTCATCTTAGTACTAGTTGCATTAATTAAATTACCTCTAAGCATAAACTTGGTTGATAGACAATAAGACCCCGTTTCTCAAATTTAGCTTCAGATATTTAACACTTCTATAATGGTTAACACAATGACCTTGCAGTCGTCAAAGCCACAGTCTCTACAATGCCAGAGGCATCGAGTGGTTGGAACACAGGGGGAGGTATCTTTAATCATGCCTCTGCTTGCTTCCCGTTGGATTCCATCCCATGACCTACTCTAGAGACTAATTCCAAAACAATTAAGAGGAAGGCCAAATATAGAATAGGCATTTAAATAAAAGCAGCCAAGATCTCGCATCACACATGAATCTTAAAATTTGCATTTCATATAGGATATTTAAGCATTCAAGCAACGATTGTCCATCCAGTTACTTGGTAGTTAATTGGTAATAAGCAAGAAGTTGACTCCATAAGGCACTAGTCTCAAAAATCAATCTAATGTAATCTTTAAATCTTTCTAGAATCAACCAAGTAACTAGGTCACTCAATCGTGTCTCCCAAACTTGTTGGTTGTGAACTTGTCCTTCATATTCACATTTCCATAGGTACTACCCCCCATAGCCTTTTGTTGAGAGACAACTAGAATGGAGAGGTTGAGGATCAGGGTGACAACCTCTTAGCTAAGTTGTCATAGTGCCTGTACAAACTGAGCGAAATTTTTTTTTGACGTCGTTGCCTAGGATATCTTATTATCGGTGCCTCAATGAAAATTTCTAAATCTTTTCAAATTTCATAAATTTTCATCCTCTCACCTTATCATTTTTCCTCTCACTAATCCTTTCATCTTTTCTATTTGCACGCTTAGCACATGGACATTTCATTTGGTCTCCTATTTAGGTGGCGACTCCACTTATTCATCTATTCACAAGAGCTTACTCTAGAATGAATCCTTGTAGCTTGTTTAACCCCGCTCCCAATGTTGAAAAGGTTTTAAGAGCTCAGTTAAATAAATTACATTCTAGAGAGCATTTAATCTTTCTCGTATAAGAATTCCTGCTTGATCTCCGCTTGATTTTTTTTTTAATCCCATCAATCAATAATCCATGGATTATTAAAGGCCTTGTAGCTTTTCCAACATTCAAGGTTATCCTCATGATCTTCCTGACGATTCAGCCATCAACAAGCTTCCAACCTTTCAAGGGAACACAACCATCTATGTTGAAGCTCAAATAAAGAAGTTCAGCACTTTTATACAAATATATGCTCATGAAACTGCGTACATTCATGAAGATGTCAGAATGAAGTTATTTGTCCTTTCATTAGAAGACAATTCATTAGACTAGTGTAGAGCCTCATGATTGCCTCATTTTTTGCATCTCCTTTTTCTTATCTTTCCTTCTTTTCACCATCAACTCAAATAAGTGTCAAAATGAAAATTTTGTTTTGGTAACGTAATTTAACGACCTATATTTCATATTTTGAAATGTTCCTTATTATTAGATTAAAATTTGTATTTAGCTACAAATTTAACGCAATTTCGTAGCTGATCCACGTTTTTGTAGCCACCGCCATGGTTTGATGTGTTCTAAGGTGCCAACTAACCGGAGAAGTATGCGGGCAGGTGGAGAATTATCCTCTTTTGGATTTAATCCTATCCATCTGATCTGAATCAGGCAGGAAATCACCTATATACGCAGTAAAAGGGATAGTCAACCAAGTGCGGGAACAAGCAAGTGAAGAGTCTGAAGCCATCAAGCTTCACGATTTCCTCTACCAAGTAGAAAATCATGAAGCAACGAAATTCTACTTTATGTTTAGAATTTAAGATAGAGTTTGTTAGTCCAAATAGGCGTAAAAGCCTCAAGATAATTAATGACATGATTTTAAAAATATAAGGCCAACAAATGTATGAGTAGTACGAATTTTGACGTGATTGTAAACTTATCAAAACTCTGCTTTATTCCTATTTTGAAAGAAGAAGTATTCCGAAGCTTTAATGCGCAGTTAGGGTTGAGTAGATTCGAAACCATTTGTTGTGGAGGGCCCTTGCAACAGAGAAGGTTATATTTTTATTTATTTTTTGCATTTAGATATATTCCATAACTTTTTTTTTAATCAGTTGATACAACCTTGAGTTTATGCTTTCACTATGTTATTTCCAGAATTCTGTAGTGTTATTTAAAGTATATGTATGATTTGTTTTTATCACATAATGTAGTTTCAATTTATGTTTTTACTATATTGTAGTCATTTCCAAAATTTCATCTTGATAGAATAGATGTTTAAATGAATTATTTTTGTCATTTGATGTAGGTACATCTTTCTTTTTGAATGGACAAATTTATGAAGTAATCTTAGTTTTATTTCCTTGCATCAATGGTTTACGGTAGATTAGTTTTTCCTATGTGATTTATTTTAGGAGTTCATTAAAAGATTCCATTTCCAGCTTCAATAAGTTTCTTTCAAACAATAGTGATTTGATGATTTACTTTTTGACACAAGGATTAGAATGCTTTCTAGTTTTATAGTTATTTTTTGGCATGACAATAAGTAATTTATTCATTTCTTTGCCGAGTCTCAGTTACACAACATTTCATTTCTAAAAATACAAAAATATCAGAGTTATTTTTTTTTAGAGTTTGATTTTCTGATATTAGATTCTCAGAATTCTTAGATACTAACAGATATATCATTGAGGATTTTTCTTCAAAAATATTTGCTATAGTTTTTGAAACTTAGTTAAATTAGAAATTAGTTTAGCTGTAATTCAATTGATCAAGAACATACAAAATAAAAACATCTTCAAAAACAACCTTCACAAATACAAACATCACAATAAATTGAGTAAGAAAGGCTTATAACATATATAGTGAACTTGCACTCCACAATATTACCAACTCTGGTCGATAATTTATGATAGCAATCTAAGAACATTAAATTGACTAAACATTTTGGCGTTGTTGCTGGGGAAGTGTAAATAGAAGCCTTTTTCTCTTAAAAAACAATGACATGTGTAGAGAAAGAGATTCTAGGGGTAGATTAGTAGCTAGAGGTAGAAGCTCAATTCCAACAACACCATTCACCCCATATAGAGTCACCTCGTAGTGCCACACCATCCAACCAAACTTTCATACCATTCTTGGTAGGTAGACATAGAATTCCTAAGGTATTAAGATCAGAAATTCAACCTAGAGACTCACCAAATTCGTCAGCTGAAGCAGTTGTGGAAAAACAAGTTCCTACATCCCCAACAAAAGGAGTAATTTTCCTAACCTCGACTGGAGAACAAAATTTTGCTCAAGAACTAGAAATCCATAGTGAGGAATAGAAAGAAGAAATATTCTTTGTTATACCATTGATAGAAGAATCAGAAGAATTAGAAGAAGAACAGACAATCACAATCTTGGCATATTATATCAGCTCAAAAGAATCTACAGTGGCTGGGGAAGGGGAAGGAGAAATACACAACAATGATGAAAATTTAAGAATTGGAGGAAGTGGACCTAGGATTGGAGGTAGAGGAAGAGGAAGAGGTGAAGGTAGGGGAGATAGAGGAGAAGACATAGTAGATCCAGATCCTGTTGGATTTCCTATATTTGATGAATACACTACTTCCATAATGAAAAATATCTCACCCTCTATCCTTCCTAACTTTCATGGATTAAGAAGTGAGGATCCTAAAACATTTCTTTTTGAATTCGAAGTCTTATGTAGATCATATGACTACCTACTCGATTCTCAAAAATTGAAATTGTTTCCAGCCACCCTTAAGGATTAAACATTGAAATGGTTCATTGGCTTAATAACACACTCTATTAGAACATGGGAAGAGATGAAAAATACATTCTTATTAAAATACAAGGATTACTGCATGCCTCATAACCGAAAAGATGAAGTTTTTAAGATGATGCAAAGAGAAGATGAGAATCTAGAGGATTTAATTGAAAGATTTAGTTATAATCTAAAAGGGGCTAAAATGGAAAATTTGGATCTATATACTTTGAAATCTCTCCTACTAAAATCCATTAGAGATGAATGGATAGATATCCTTAACATGATGGGAAAAGGAGATATTTCTCCGTTATCATTACCAAAAATTTATGAATTATGCATACATCTTTCAAGAGCTAAGTCAAGAGTTGGAAAGAATTCAAGAGACCTTGTTATCTCTAGAATTAATAAATCTGCAACTGGAACAATAAGTAGGGTTGAAATAGGAAATTTTCTTGATTAATTTAAAAGATACATTTTAGGGAGTCTTAATACAAAAATATACACCTTGAAATTACAAAACAAGCAAAGAGTTGAAAGTGATGCCTTATCTATGTTTTGTCCTAAGTGCAGAAAGAAATGTACTTTAAGAGAATGCCCTCTTGATTTAAAAAGTGTAGAAACCCGTGTTATATGTATAGAAAATCATGAAACAAATAAGTGTCCTTCAATACTAGGTCTTAAAGCTTTCTACCAAGAGGAAATGGTTTCAAACCAGGTAGATCCTCTTGGCTTTGTTGCTAGAAGACCGTGGCAAGGATAAAAAACTCAAGGTTTCAACACTCAAATGTATACTCAACCCCCACAAAATAACTGGACTACACTAATGCCATGGCAGCCTTGGTCTCAATCCCAACCTTGGACACAAGGATGGAAAAATCCCTATGGTAGATATTCTCAATATCACCAATATCCACAATCTTATCCTAACTTCCCACCACAAAGTTTTCCTCATTCTAGTCAGCCACCTCAACCTCAATTTCAAAATAAAAATCCACAACTTTCATTACCATTTCTATAACAACCAAATCAATTACCTTCCCAACCACTTCCAAACCCAAACAATAAAAATGCACAACCTGTATACAACATGCAGGGAAATTTTTTTCAGACTTATATGATAACTCCATTAGATCTTAATAATGTCCAACTTAGATTTGGTAGAGTATTAGAAAAGAAATTACCATGTGTTGTTATTCAGGAAAAATCAAAAGATGACCATTCTGATGAAGAAACATCTCTCCACCAGAAAGAAAATCTTCAAAAACAAACACTTGATACTCCAATAAACTCAACTACCATTGTAGAACAACCTTCAATATCTGTCTCAAAACCACCTTTCCCTGAAATATTACAAATTGATAAAGGGGTGGAAAAAAAATCATGATGCGTGATTATGATATGTTATATGAGCTGAAGAATGTTTGCATAAAAATACCTTTGCTACAAGCTACCAAAGAAATTTCAATCCTTGCAAAGACAATAAGGGAGTTAAGTATAAATAAACCAGGAAGAAAAAGAAGAGAAGTCAAAAGAATACAATTAGTTGGAAAAATTGCAGACATCATGATGGGAAAAACAACAATACAAAAATATTTGGATCCAGGAAGTCCCATTTTAAAAACACACCTCAATGGTATCGAAATTACAAACACATTGATTGATTTAAGAGCGGCCATAAACATCATGAGTAGACAAACTATGGATCAACTAAAACTTCCAAATCTTCAATATACACCAACATTGTTACAATTAGCAGATAGGTCTGTAATTAAACCTAATGGTGTGTTAGAAGACATTTATGTATCCTTAGATTATTGGGAATATCCAGTTTATTTTATGATCTTAACACCCAATAATAACTTAGGAGGACATCCATTAATCTTAGGAAAACATTGGTTAGCTACAATCGATGCTTTTAACAGTTGTAGATCTGGTGATATGTTTATCTCTGATGGCAACTCAACAAAGAAATTCACATTATATCCACCTGCAAAAACAACGATATAGGTAGAAAATGAAGAATGGACGGATGATGATAATGATATACAACCCATTTTTACTATCTCACAAATTAGTGAAGAAGATCAAATTTTAATTCAATAGAAAGTAATGAATTATCTTCACACTGTGAGAATAGTCAAAAATTTCAAGAACAATGAAATATTGAATATCTATCATCTAGACAATTGTCTTTATATTATATGGAATAATTTGGCAATTCTTCAATAGAAATATTTCTAGGTAAAACTTTAAATATAAACAAAAATATGGGAGAATTTCAAAAGAAGAAATTAATGGAAACATTGCAAAAACACTCTTCTACATATGCATGGGAATACACTGACATGAAAGGAATCAATCCCAAAACTTGCATGCATCACATATATATTGAAGAAAATGACAGACCAATCCGACAACCTCAGAGAAGAATGAATCCAAACTTAAGGGAAATTGTTAAGGAGGAACTACAAAAACTGTTGAATGTAAATTTAATTATCCAATATTAGACAGTCAATGGGTTTCACCTTTAGTAATTGTTCCTAAAAAGAATAGGAAATGGAGAGTATCTATTGATTATAAGGAGCTGAATAAGGCTACTTTGAAAGATCATTTTCCACTTCCTTTCATAGATCAATTTTTAGATATATTAGCAGGGAATTTTTTTTTTCATTTTTGGACGGTTTTAGTGGATATAAAAAAATTTAGGTAGCACTAGAAGATCAAGACATAACCACTTTTACCTGTCCATGGGGAACCTATGCTTACCGATTACTTCCTTTTGGATTATGAAATACATTATCAACATTCCAAAGAGTATTGGGTATTTTATCTGATATAATTCATGATTGTGTGGAATTATATATGGATGATTTTACAGTCTATGGAAATTGTTTTGAAGATACCCTTGAAAATTTGGAAAAAGTTCTCATAAGATGTAAAGAAGAAAACATCTCATTAATTCATGAAAATTGTTTTATGATGTTTAGTGAGGGGATTGTTTTAGGACACCATATTTCAGGAAATGGAATTAACGTAGACTCATCTAAAGTGAAAGTTATTTCCAAATTAGCAGTTCCAACTTTTCAAAGAGATGTTAGGAGTTTTCTTGGTTTCATCGGATACTATAGAAGATTTATAGGAAACTTTACAAAGATTTCATCTCCAATCTTCAAAATATTGTGAATTCAGTTGGAATTATAATTGCCAAAAGGCCTTTGAAACTTTGAAATAAAATATTTATGAAACACCCATCTTAAGAGGACCAAACTGGAAATTGCCTTTCCATATTTGAACCGATGCTTCAGATACAAATTTAGGAGCTGTATTGCGACAAAAAGACTTCACTCCTTATGCCATTTACTATACAAGAAAAAATTTGAATCCTGCAGAGTTAAATTATTCTGTTACTAAAAAAGGAGTTTTTAGCTGTTGTCCATGCTATTAACAAATTCAAACATTACATCACTGGCTATGAAAATTTCATTCATACTGATCATTCCGCAATTAAACATTTAATGAATAAATCAATTAATAATGATAGAGTCACAAGATGGTTATTATTACTACAAGAATTCAATATCACCATTTTAGATTTGCATGGAAAACAAAACACAATTGCCTACTTTTTATCTAGAATTCAAAATAATAATAATGATACACCTGTAGAAATTAGTTTTCCTGATGAATAATTTTTTGCAATATCTACTAAATCTCCATGGTTTGAATATATTGCTAACTATTTGGCCATATGGAAGTTACCATCATATTTGTTTCCTAGAGAAAAGAGAAAGATAATTCAAACAAGTGCATCTTATTCATGGAAAAATTAATAATTGTACAAGACAGGTCCATATCTCATCATCTGAAAATGTGTGAGAGTGTTGCACTAAAAACTGTCACCTTGACATTATACTGACTGTATGAGCTCATTAACGCTCATAAATTTTTCCTCTGCAAGTCTTACAACCTTTGTTCCTCATTCCAAGCCCTAAAACAGGAGTAAAAACCCTAAAAATCTCTGAAACTTTGGGTACGCGGGTAACATGAAGCCTGCCTGTGTTCCTAGCTTGGGTACGCAAGTAATACACTGCTTACCTACGTTCCAGAATGAAATTTTCCTTTGTAATGCCTGCGTACCCTCCTCAAAGTCAAAAAAGCGAGAAAGTAAAGTCAAAAAACTAATTTGAGGTCAATTCTAGAAGGTTCTAGATGAGAATTTTTGGAGATGAGTACGCTTTAGTAAGGTGCATGTATCCCACACCTTAAGGAACTAATCCCTTGATGTGAGGAGCCTATAACTTTGAAGGAGGATTCTATCCCTTCAAAGGTGGAACCCTAACCTCCTCATCTTCTCTATAAAAGGAGGCATTGGGTAGCCTCAAAGGGAGTTCAAGCTTTATGTGTGATTGAGTTGAAGTGTTGTTGAGATTTAGTCTTCTTTCTGCTGAGCTTTTGAGAGGAAAGATCACATACCTCTATGTGCTCCTGGAGGAAGAGTGCAAGACTTATCAAAGTAGAGGAGACTCCTGCTTCAGACCCTGGGAAGGCCTTTTCAAACATCAAGGCTAAGGTTGGAAGGTTCTTCTGTTATTTTAAGATGAATACAATCAAGTTTTGTTTTTCTCAATAAATTGTCGTTCGATTGTTTATTTCAATAAACTGTCGTTTGATAATTTATTTCATAGATTCCTTGATCACTATGATAGGTATGTTTTATGATTATTTTTAATATAGGTGCTATTTAATATTTTCTTGTTTTTGATTGCAGGTTGACAAAAGACGACACTTTTTTGCGACGAAAGACGACACTTTCTTGCGACGAAAGAACTCTTGTTGCGATGGAAGGATTATTGATGCGACGGACTACGACCGCAAATAAGAATTTGGATCTAAGGTAGGATTGACACCTTCATATAATTTATTTGTAAAACAAATATATTTAGAGAAAGACAAACTTAGTTGTTTGTTTGTTGCTAGATTGTCTTCTGACACTAGGGAGATCGATCTTGTTCGCAAGATCGATTAATCTGCCCAACAAATTGGCGACTCCACTGGGGAAAGAATTTGATTTTCCTTTGTTTTGATTTGAGAAAATGCTTTTTTTCTGAATTTTGATTGATTTGTATGGGCTTGGGTAACTTAAATTTACTTTGCTTTGAAAAGTTTTAAAGTTTTTTTTTGTTTTTCTTGAAATTTTCTGGGGACCGCACATTGTTGCAGACCCTGTTTAAAGTCTTGAAAAACTTAGATTTCTTCTTTCAATTTAGTTTATATTTGATTTAGGATTCTTAGTATCTACCCAAATTTGTATGTTTTCTATCGAAAATCTCTTGTTTATGAGTTTCTTTCAGCAAAATTTTCATCTCATCAATCTCCATGAAGTTAATTGGGTGTCTTGAGTCTTTTTTTTTTGAGAAATTCTTAATTTGATTTCCTTTGTTTATTACTTAGAGGTTTGTCTCAGTCTTTTCACAATTTTGCATCTTTTTTCTTTTGTTTTTGCAAAAAAATTTCCCCCTCATTCGCCCGGGGGGGGGGAGGCTAAATTGTGTATGAGTGTTAATCGCCTTTGAGTGTTTTTTGATATTTGGAACTCTCACCCGATTTTCTTGAATTGCACTTGATTGGTTCTTAGATTACATTAGAATCATCTTGTGTTTGAGAATTCTCTTGCATAGATCACATTTTCATAATTAGAATTCTCATTTTCAGAATACGAGTGAATTGTGCATAGATTACAACTGCATAGTTTACATTCTGAAAAATAAATTGTAGAATTAGATCAGTTTCTTTGATTTGAATTTAGACGTTTTTATGCTTGTTTTAAAAACACAAAAATAAAAAACTATTTTGGAATTGATTTGCATTGGTTTTTTCTTGATGAAATTAGTGCATTAGAGAATTTGTTATATTTTCTCTTAGTAATCAATTTTTTGCATTGTTGGAAGTGAATGGAAACTCTCTCCTTACTTTAGTGAGGATTCATCGAATTGAAAAGATTACATTATCATATTCGATTGCATTCAGTTTTGGGTTGGGTCATAACACCATTGGTTTCATATCCATTTACCCTTTTGAGTAATAATAGCCTAAATAACACAACGCTTAATTAAAATTCATCTAGTAATTTTTACATTTTTAGAGCTCTTTCCACCAATCTAGCTCAGGATTAGTGCTTTGGAATAGGTTGTAGTTAACTTTCCAAGGCAACTAAAACATACAAGTAAATAAATCTTGCGGTAGGAAATAAATCCAATTGTAATTGGTACAATCTAGGAAGCTTCTCTTAAAGGAGTTAATCACGAGATCATGTCTGAACCTTTGAGACAATCAATTCTGTTTCATTGGGAAAGATAGAAGATCTGCGCGCATTACAAACGGTAAACCTCGGATTAACCATTGTCGAGGAGCCTGGGGTCACTTGTCAGTAAACCTCAGATTGACCATGTCGAGGAGCCTTCAAGGGGATTGAGCTTTGTTACTCTGCCCTTGTGCGTGGAATCAGATAGTAGACTGGTCCCCCAGTTGTATTTGTTATTGTTGGTAACCTTAGTGTCCATAAACTTAAGATTATTTCCTAAGGTGACGGTGAAGGAAATATCTCACTGTACCTGGAGTAGACGTCGACTAGACTCACTTGGACTCTCTGGGGGGTTCTCTTCACTCGAGATGGTTTTGTGAAAAAAATTGTGCCAGTCTGTTTCATTAATCAAGTTGTCGGGGTAACTGTTCCAACCGCCATTTCTACATTAAAATTCTACGATGTTGGATTTCATCACCAACTAGTGTTTTTAGTGCGGGAATCTACCATTTGTGTGCGGTTTGAATCTTAGATTTGATAGCGCGTGTTAATTTTTTTGTTTTTACTTTTAGAGACTATAGGTGTGAATTGTGAATTTTAATTGTTAGGTGTGAATTGTTAATTTTAGTTTTAAATTGTTAATAAAATTCACTGAAGTTGAATATAATGGCAACTGTTTCGGAATTAACCAACCAAGGAACCCCTCTTAATGAGAATCCTAGTACTTTTCCTTGCTTTGGAAATGTTGGTCCTCCTTATATGGCTACTTTGTCATTACCTGGATTTACCATAGGTTTACCGATATGGTTATTTTCAACTTCATTGGCCCCGAATACTCCAATTGTTCCACCTCAATCAGATGCTTCACCTCAATAGAGTTCACCATCTGAACATCACCAACCTTTTGTTGACCCTTTACCTTCTTCGCCTAATATTTCTTCCTCTTTGCTTGGTAAAAGCCTTGATGCTAGTAACCAGGTGGCTACGAAGAAGAAGAAACGGAAGAAGAAGAAACGAAAGAAGAAGAAGAAGAAGAAAGATAAGAAAGAAGTCAACCAACCAACCATGGCTGTAAGTGTTAGTTGTGTTGAGGAAACCTCCAACATGCATCGTAAACCCAAATACACTTGCAGGCTTTGTAAGGGTGACCACTTCCTTATCAATTGTCCTGGTATTCCAAAGGTCTTGGAAGTATGGTTAGAAAAATCTCATCAACTTTCCATTGATCCATCAACCAGTGATAGTCAGGTTCCTGGGAAAAAGGGTAAAGTTATGTTTCCTTGTAAGTTATGCAAAGGGAGTCATCAAACTCACATTTTCCCTCACATGGATGAAGCCTCAAAATTATTGGAAAACCTTACTGTTCCATAGCAAGAATTTCCAACTGGTTACCGTAAACATTCTCCCAACCTACTGTCAACTGACGGAGTGATTGATCTAGCTTCAAGTACAGTCGATACCACTCTTTCATTGGAGAGTAAAACTCATATCACTCAGGTTGATGATCCATTAGTTGATCAAGTGGTTGATTCGATTTCAAATTTGGTCAATCCCATTCTCCCTGTAGAGAGTGAACTTCATACTGCTCAGGTTCTTCTTGTTACATTAGATTCTTCTACGCTAGGGGGCATTTCACCTGTTTCTACAGAACCCCCTCCAAGTACTGAGGTCTTTTCCTTTGATTGGAATAGACTGACAGAACCTCGTCTTCCTTCCTCCATTCCTTTCCAAATCATTGTGAAGTTGGGTGGTAGGGACATACACCGCACACAGGTAGATGAAGGTGCTTCTGTTAGTATTTTATCCTCAACTACTTGGAAAGCTTTGGGTTCCCCTCAGCTTGTGCCTATTACACAGAATCTGAAAGCTTTTAACAGAACCATTAGTGAACCTTTAGGGATCCTTCCCAAGTTTTCTATTACTTTGGAAGGTAAAACTGTCTGTATTGATCTTATGGTAGTTCGAGGTCCCTTGGATTTCAATTTACTCCTTGGGCGAGACTATGTCTATGCAATGAAAGCTGTAGTATCGACACTCTTTCGCGTGATGTCTTTCCCTCACAATGGAAATATTGTGACTGTAGACCAGCTTTCATTCCCTAGTCTTGTTTCGACTACCAATAATATGACACCCCTAAATGTTCCTGATTCTAAAGTGGTATCTACCCCGCCACGGGTTAATTATGTGGCAACTAGTCCCATGTTTTCAGTTACCGATGGAAGTGAGCCTCTCACTGTTTGCTCGACTTCCTATGACTTAGATCCGGTAATTGACATGGAAAAATCTATGGGATTATTTGAACGCGATGTTCTTATCCCTTTTGAGTCCCTTGACATGTCTTCCTTTCATAGAACTGTTCTTCCATCTGATGAAGACCTCTTGGAAGCCATGATCGAGGTGTGTCCATTGACATGTCTTTCTTCCAGTTGGAAGCCATGATCATAGATCCGAGGATAGTTCCTTTTACTGTGTCAATCTCGTTAAAAAATGAATCAGTTGGTCAGAGGATAGTTCCTGTTACTGAGTCAACCTCGTTAAAAAATGAATCAGGTATGAGGAAAGTTCTTTTCCTGTGTCAACCTCATTAAAAAAATGAATCAGTAGGTTATATAGGTATATTGTAGAGAGTAGATCCGAGGATAGTTCCTTTTACTGTGTCAACCTTGTTAAAAAATGAATCAGTGGGTCCGAGGATAGTTCCTTTTACTATGTTAACCTCGTTAAAAAATGAATCAGTGAGTGTGAGGATAGTTCCTTTTACTGTGTCAACCTCGTTAAAAAAATGAATCAGTTAGTCGAGAGAATAGTTCCTTTTCTTGTGTCAAGCTCGTTTAAAAAATGAAACAAGCTTCCATGAGGACAGTTCTTTTCCTGTGTCAACCTCATTAAAAAATGAATCAGTAGATAGATTGTAGAGAATAGATTGATAGATTAGAAATAAGTAGTTTCTGAGGATGGTTCTTGTTACTGAGTCAACCTCGTTAAAAAATGAAACACATTGCCATGAGCATAGTTCTTTTCCTGTGTCAAGCTCGTTAAAAAAATGAAACAAATCCTCCCCTAATTGAGTCGAGTCTTTGACTAGATCTCGTAAATGTTAAGTCATATATTTAGGTTAGTTATTTCAATTTTTGCATAATTTTCTTACAGTTTTAGGTCGGGTCTTTCATATGATCTCGTAAATGAACCTTCATTCCATCCAGCTATTAATTACTAGCAGTGTACTTAGTTGAATGAAATGAAGCTAGGGGGGCATGCGCTCTAGCAGTTACGCTTAGGGGGCATCAAGCACAATTTTCTCTCTATTTCAAGCTTGTGTAAAAATGAAACCACTCTGAAGCATAGTTTTTCTTTGTTTCAAGCTTTTGTAAAAATGAAACCTATCTTGAGTCAATTTCGGTTATTATTTTCAAGACTCGTTAAACTCATGAAAATCCCGAGATTATTCTGCTATCTTTCATTCTCGTAAAACACATGAAAATGCCAAGTTCTTTCCGTCTTTTCCTGCTCGTAAATTAAATTGAAAGTCGGCCACAGGAGTATATTTTTATCCCTTTTTTGAACTCGTTAAAACTTATGAAAAAGTGAAAATGAAGAGCATACTTTTATCACTTTTTCGGACTCTTTCAAAAATTTACGAAAAAGTGAAAACTTGGAGTCCTCTTTTAGCTCTTTTCAGACTCTCAAAAATTGAAAAGATTGTCGAGCACTTGATTATTCGAACTCGTTAAAGTAAATGAATGATTGTCCCTTCAGTATAAGTTTACCCCTTTTACTTACTGAAATGGACTACTTACGAAAAAGGCATACATTGACTAATTACGGTTAATAGAGTTCTCTCCCGCATTATTTTATCCTTTTTCGGGCTCGAGAGACTAAATTTACGAAAAATTACACCCACGGAGTTTTCTTAAGTTTTTCTTCTGACTCCCTAAAATTGAAAAACACTGAGTTTCTCCTATACTGGACTCGTTAAAATTTAACAGTAAAGGACCTGTTCATTTTAAATAGGAACAAACCACTCCTTCTTAGGGTTCGAATCTTAAACTAAGTTGGACTCATCCGAAGGATGAGCTTATAAACAAGCAAATGTTATCCTCCTCAAGCTTGTTAAAAATAAAGAGGTACTTGCCAGAAATGGTGGGGGAAAAGAGAGGAAAATGGACTTGTTTGTTGTATTTTGATTTTTCAAAAATCCAGTTAACCACTCTTGAACACGACACTTTTTGTTCACCTGGGTTGGGAAATCCTTTGCCTAATAGTTAATCAAACCATATTGAAAGTCTTCAGCCAGTTTCTGGGTATTAGCTTTGGGTCAATTGTCACCAAACCATTGCAGTGTCGTTATGTGTTCACGAGGACAGTTCAAACAAACCATTCATTTGCGAAATATTTGTCTTCCATTTTGACCATCCCTGAGTCAGTCCTTGCCAATATATTTCTTCAAAACTTGATCTATGATTTCGTGTTGTGGGCTTGCCTACGGCGGATCACTTTCTATCGACAACAGCTCATTATCTAGGAAGTTGATCTAGAAATCATCAGTACCTTGAAATCTGCATGCCTCAAAGGCAGGTTTCTCGCCTTCGACGACATGTGGCATCATTGACCTTCGATCGAATGATTCCGTGACATGTTCGACTTCAGCTCATTCATTCACATTTCATGGATTGTACTGAGTACTTTGAGAGCCATTGACATTAATGGTGGTTACTCTCACACTTGTTAACAATTTACATTATTGACTGGTAATCAAGTGGTTTCTACCATGTTCGACTTCGATACATTTATTCACATGGATAGAATCGTACTGGTTCGAGAAACATAAATCAAGACCCTGGATCTAGTTGCTACCATCCAGGCTACGAGGGATTTTGTTATTCATTTATACAGTGGACTATTCATAAATAGATGGTTGCGTCCACACTGTGTCTACACATGTCTATACTGTTGATGTATTGAAAATCATTCCTGTATCATAACAGTTTAAATTAGTTTTCTAGTTAGTTTTGATCTGAGTATGGGAATTCCTACCTCAGCGATGATATGATTACATATATATATTTTTCATTGAATGTTTTTACAGGTTTCGACTGGGGTGTCCACAGGATGATCCTTGAAATGATAAAGTACTGCACTCTTCATATATGACAGACTTCATCTTCATCTATTCCAGACTTCGCACTTTAGGAGGCAATCTGTTGCGCTAAAAACTATCACCTTGAAATTTTTCTGATTGTATGAGCTCATTAACACTCATACATGCCTCCTCTGCAAGTCTTACAACCTTTTTTCCTCATTCCAAGCCCTAAAACAAGAGGAAAAACCCTAAAAGTCTCTGAAACTTTGGGTACACAGGTAACATGAAGCCTGGCTGTGTTCCTAGCTTGGGTACGCAGGTAATACAACTTACCTGCGTTCCAAAACACAATTTTCCTTTGAAATGCCTGTGTACCCTCCTCAGAGTCAAAAAAGCGAGAAAGTAAAGTCAAAAAACTGATTTGAGGTCAATTCTAGAAGGTTCTAGATGAGAATTTTTGGGGATGAGTACACTTTAGTAAGGTGCATGTATCCCACACCTTAAGGAACTAATCCCTTGATGTGAGGAGCCTATCACTTTGAAGGAGGATTCTATCCCTTCAAAGGTGGAACCCTAACCTGCTCATCTTCTCTATAAAAGGAGGCATTGGGTAGCCTCAAAGGGAGTTCAAGCTTTATGTGTGATTGAGTTGAAGTGTTGTTGAGATTTAGTCTTCTTTCTGTTGAGATTTTGAGAGGAAAGATCACATACCTCTATGTGCTACTAGAGGAATAGTGCAAGACTTATCAAAGTAGAGGAGACTCCTGCTTCGGACCCCGGGAAGGCCTTTTCAAACATCAAGGCTAAGGTTGTAAGGTTCTTCTGTTATTTTAAGATTAATACAATCAAGTTTTGTTTTTCTCAATAAATTGTCATTCGATTGTTTATTTCAATAAGTTGTCGTTTGATCATTTATTTCATAGATTCCTTGATCATTATGATAGGTATGTTTTATGATTATTTTTTATACAGGTGCTATTTAATATTTTCTTGTTTGTGATTGCAGGTCGACAAAAGACGACACTTTGTTGCGACGAAAGACGACACTTTCTTGCGACGAAAGAACTCTTGTTGTGACGGAAGGATTATTGATGCGACGGACTATGACCGCAAATAAGCATTTGGATCTAAAGTAGGATTGACACCTTCATAGCATTTATTTGTAAAACAAATATATTTAGAGAAAGACAAACTTAGTTGTTTGTTTGTTGCTAGATTGTCTTCTGACACTAGGGAGATCGATCTTGTCTGCAAGATCGATTAATCCGCCCAACAGAGAGAAGATGAAATACCTGAGATACTAAAATCATGTCATGAACCATGTGGAGGACACTTAGCTGATAAAAGAACTGCTTACAAAGTCCTTCTCTTATGATATTATTGGCCTTCCCTTTTTAAGGATGCCAAAGAATATGTTAAGAGATGTAATAGTTGTTAGAGAACGAGAAACCTATTCCTTCAGACGAAATTCCATTACAACCTCATGTAGTTACTGAACCTTTCGAAAAATGGGCTCTGAATTTTGTTGGACCAATCAATCCATCATTAAGACAAAAGAGGTATATTCCTGTGTGCATTGATTATGTCACTAAATGGGTAGAAGCTAAAGAACTTTCTTTGTCTATTAAAAATACTATAGTTTCATTTCTTTTTGAGGACATTTTTACTTGTTTTTGTGTCCGAAGGGAAATTGTGACAAATCAAGGTACTCAAGTTACATCCATAATGGTGTAGAATATAGTGGAATAATACAAGATCAAGCATATAAAGTGTACTCCATATCATCCACAAGAAAATGGACAAGTAGAGTCTACTAACAAAGTGATTGAGGCAATCCTTACCTAGAATTTACATTTGCATAGAAGGGATTGGGCAGAAAATATTCCAGAAGCTTTATGGGCTTACCGCACCACATGGAGAAGTAAAATAGGACATACTCCCTATGAACTTTTTTATGGGAAGAAATTCCTATTTCCAATAGAGTTCCAAATAAAAACTTTCAAGACAACAATTAAGTTGGGACTTGACTTGTTAGAAGCACAAAATCATAGAATGGAACAACTCAATGAGCTTGATGAAATAAGACAAGATGTAATTCAAAAGACCAGCCTAGTTTAGCAACAAAGATCCATATGGCATGATAAATATATCAAAGAACGAAATTTTCAAGGAGGAGATTGGGCACTACTCTTTGATTCAAATTTCAAATATTTTCAAGGAAAATTTAAAACTCACTGGCTTGGGCCTTATGAGATTGAGAGAGTCTTTAATAATGGAGCAGTCACGATCAGAATGATTGATGAAGAAAAATTTCCTCTCCTTGTAAATGGACATTGAC
This sequence comes from Pinus albicaulis, assembly GCA_034641835.2. Classification (NCBI taxonomy): domain Eukaryota; kingdom Viridiplantae; phylum Streptophyta; class Pinopsida; order Pinales; family Pinaceae; genus Pinus; species Pinus albicaulis. The sequence continues at coordinate 21,059,607 of MU968317.1, forward strand.
TAAGAATCTATCACAAGCCTTTGACAATGGAGGAATTTGTTAAGATTTTTCAAGACAACTTTGATATAAAATTGGTTAAGAAGAATCCTTCTTTTTCTCCAACTTAGAAATCTTCTTTTATTTTATTATTTAAAAAAAAAAAGAAAAAAAGAAAAAGAAAAAGAAAATGAATAAACAAACAAATAAATAAATAAATAACTATATATATATATATAAGCATGAAAACCAATCATTGATTGGCATACCTATACAGAAAATATAAGGAGAAAACAAAAATTTTTAGCACCTTAAATTTTCTTTATTCCTGTTCTAAAATTCCATTTTCTTTGCATCCCTTTTCTTTATTCTTTGACAGAATAAAAAATAGCTACAGAATTACTGAGATTCTGCAGCTTTGATAGATTTCTGCACCTAATATGTGACATGACCTGTTTGACTGAAGCAATTGAAGAATTCACTGAAGAGCACCTGGAGACAATACAAAGAGAAACAACTAAGTGTTAGAAACATCAATTCAAGGTATGAAATTGAAAAAATTGTATTTAATAATAAGGATTTAAACACTGGAATATGAATTATATGGTCATTATATACCACCAATTCAAAAACATTATTAATAAGATCTGATCGTGTCAAATCAAATCAAATCTAAAACACTACCATTTAACTGGTCTTCATTACACGAATACCCTAACATCAAATCCCAATTTCGTTGTTGAAATCACCCAACTCACACTCTAACGATCAGTTCCTCTTGACCACACTCACATTCTTGTTAAAATCAAAGCCTCACTCGCTCACGATGTCGTTCATTCCGTCAACCGAAACCCTCAAACCCTGTCAAAGAGGCAATCTTAAGGCAAAACTTCTCAAAACATGGGAGTAATGGTAAGGACAAAACCAGAGGGACAAAAGTTCATGGAAGGTTATCCACAAGTAAAAGAAGTACTACAAAAAGCGCAATGGCTAAGTTTCATGGAGAATTTCAAAGGTTTTAATAAGGAATGGAATGGAAGTCTAAATTGGAGATGCCAAAATTGCAATAATAAAGTCTTTCATTGTTGAAGCCACCAAACTGCCAAGAAATGGAGAAATATGGTTAAAAAACAGAGGAGTCGAAGGTGAATAATGGAAAATATTCTTGAAAAATCCAGGTATGGATATCACCATATTTAAAAGGGAAGTACCTAGCACAACACTGAAAGGAAAATGGAGGAATTTTCTATTAATAATTCAAAAATTTGTCACTTGTGAGGGAATATTTGGATGCATGTTCTTTTATCATGTTAGAATGTTGATGAATTTTATTGAAGGCAGTGAGTTAAATATTCTATACTTCTTGTTGAATAGCTTAAAGAAAATGTCAGGAAATGTTAAAAGGAGAATCCAGTTTATAGACAACATAATGTATCATCATGGGTTTATTAAAATTCTCATTGAATTTCACCTTAAAAGTATACGGGATACTTGGGAAAATTTCCTAATTCAAAATCATTTCAAATAGGGAAACCAAGAAAAACCCAACAGTAGCAAAGCAAAAAGGGGGAGGAAAAGAAAAATTGAAGACCCTGTTGAAAATGAACAACAACCTTCTCAGGAACAGTCAGAAGATGAGGTTCCCATCTTGGAACTTCTAGGAAAACTTAAGAAGCAAAGTGATAAGAAGAACAAAGACAACACACAAGAAAAGAATACATCTAGGAAAATAGAGGAGTCCAAAATAAGGAAGAAAAAGGAAAATATTCAAAACCCTCCTCTTTTAGCAAGAATAAGTGCTAGGCTCAGCCAAGCAATAAAAGAATCATCTCCAAAAGATACAAAATTTGTTGACTTGGAAGAGGAGCCTAGGGTTCCATAATATATGGCACACACTCATAAAAATGTAAGTAATGTATAAGGAATATCTCCACAGGGTAAATCATGCATAATATTTCTTTAGATAAATACCATTTCTGGGCTAACCTAAAGAGACACTATCATAATCAACTAATTCACAGGCACCTTTTCAAGTACACATTTGACAATGTAAGGGTCTATCCACATAGGTTCAAACTTACCATCGCCTAGCTTATCATGTGCTTGATCGTAAACTAAGACTATATCACCTTATGAATAGACACCAAGATTAATGCTTCGATCATATTGTGCCTCAATACATTTTTTATGAGCCTTTGAAACTAATGCAACAATGCGACGAGTTTCATCTAATTGTGCTAAGTATAAAAAATGTGTTTCCTCTTCAAAGGTAGTTGGTAATAACTCAATGGCTAGTTTTAATGACGAAATTTCACATTCAATTGGTAAAACAAATTCCAAACCATAAATGAGATGGAAAGGAGTAGAACCAATAGAAATTTTCACAGAGGTACAATATGTCCACAAGGTTGAAAAAAGCGTGGTATGCCAGTTAGTTTTATGAGTAACGACAATCTGCTTGACCATATTGGTTAAGACTTTGTTTACAACTTTGAATTTACCATTTACTTGTGGGTAATAAGGTGTAGAATAATCATGGTGTAAGCCAAGATGAGAGGAAATTTCAGTCATCATAATGTTTCAAAAATGTCTACCATGGTCCGTAACGATAGCTTGGGGTACACCAAACCTAGCAATTACATGGTTGAATATGAAAATAGTTATAGTTTCGTCTTCGTTCTTGAATGTAGGCATCGTCTCAACCCATTTGGTAAAATAATCTACAACGAGAATAATATACCCATGCCCCTCGACCGAGTGAGGGTTACAAGTAATGAAATCGATGCCCCATTTGGAAAATGGGCCTACAACTATGATTGGGTGAAGAGGAGCTGGAGGGGCACACATATTTCGATAAAAAAATTGATAATTGTGACATTTTCTAATCGCCATGATACATTCTTTAAAGAGTGATGACCATAAATAGCCAACGCGCAGTATTTTTTGGGCAATGGAAAACCCAGATATATGACCACCACATGCTCCAGAATCGAAGTAATTTAAGGCCTTCTCGGCTTATTCATGGATTAAGCAACATCAGAAAACATAATCGGCACCATGATGATAAAGAGTATTGGCAAAAACAGTTATATTGCTAGGACTGGTATGGAATTATACGATGATAAAATCATGATAGTTTAGGCCGTAAAGTTTGGGTTTGAAGATATATGATGATATTTTCATACCAAGTATTTAGAGTAGTAATCAGAAATAGAGATTCATAAGGAAGATGATATTCTGCCACGATTTCAGTTTCAGTATAGGGAAAGTGACACAACAACTCAACAAACACCAATGATTTCTTATGATTTAGATTTTTGAAATTCCAAATAAAAATCCTATAGGATAACTATCCGCTTAGAGTATTCCCCCCCTAGTAGTTGTCTAGTCAAAATATATATCATAGGGTTGCAATCAGAGATCATGGTTTTTTTGTGTAACATTATGTAGTGACAGAAAAGTTGGACAACTTGCACAACTTCCAAGGTCAATTTATCCACATGTGTGTATTTAATTTCGGTAGGTGTAAGGTTCCAAATCAAATAATAAATCACATTTTCAATGGTGGATTCATCTTCTTGAACTAATACCACACCTATGGTGGAATGGGATGCAACTAAATACAAAAATCAGTCTCGATGATAATCAGGTAGATTCAACAACAATGCATGGGTCAGCGCGTGTTTAAGTGCATTGAAAGCTTTGTCAGTAATATCATCCCAAAAGAATGGAATGTCCTGTTTCAACAATCGAGTAAATCCTTTAGTAAGCTCTGCATAGTTCAAGATAAATCAACGTAAAAATTTTACTTTCCCTTGCAAACTTTGGAGTTGGAAAAGAGTAAAAGGAGAAGTTAAATTGATGATTTCCTCGAACTTGAGAGGATCGACACGAATGCCTTCCTTAGAAACAATAAATCCCAACAATCGTCTCGATCGTACACAAAAAACACATTTATGTGGATTCAAACAGATATTGTAATGCCTACATTGGAGAAAAATAGCTCGTAAATGTGTAGGATGATCTTGTCGTCGCATATAATGGGATGGTAAGTTATCCAGGTAGGGATGCACAATATGTTTGATATCGTGAAATGCGTAATACATGGCCCTCTGAAAAGTAGAGCCAACATTATTTAAACCAAAAGGTAGTTTGCGATATGAAAAAGTTCCCCATGGACAAATAAACATAGTTTTGGGCTGATCCGTAGGGAGTATGTTTATTTGATTATATCCGGAAAATATGTCCATAAATGAAAAGATTTCATTGTCGTCATAATCATCAAAAATCTGGTCAATGTAACGGGTAGGATAATTTTCTTTAGGACAAGCCTTATTAACATCCCTATAATCGACAGATACTCTCATAGTTCCCTAGTTTTTGTTCACTTGAACAATATCGGATACCCAATTAGTTAAGGGAATAGGATAAATAAATCATGCTCGAAGTAATTTTTTAACCTAAACCTTAATAGTAGTTTATTTTCATGGATGGATTGGATGTAATATTTTTCTAATAGGTTTAGCAGTTGGGTATGTCTTGATTTCATGAACTACAATACTAGGATCAGTTCCTGGCATTTCTTCATATGACTAGGAAAAAATGTCACGAAATTCCTGGAATAGGGCTTTGCACATGTTGATTTCATCAATTGAGCATGAAGCACCTATATGAATGTTCTTAGTTATTCCTGGTTTGAACGAAATGTCAATGGGAATCGTTGCAGAAATGTTTCTTAAATTCGTTTATGAATCCGAATGAAGGATCAACATGGGATTTTGAGATTCACTGGCATATTTAGTCGAAAATATGGTTGAAAAGTAATTCTCAAGTTTATCGAGGTTAGGTAGAAAATATGAACGATTATGAAGATCGTCCTAAGGTAATTCATCCAATGCCAAAATTTCCCTAATACTTTTGTCAGTCGAAGATACTTGGTTGAAAGGATAAGAAAATTGAGTCATTGTTAAGCTTGATAAATGATAAAAATCATCATTGATCACATTCACTTGATCAATTTCAGTTGATGAGGGGTCAAAAAGTGATTGAACTGCTAGATAAGCTAATTCATACATACTTAAGGGCATCTCACTGCCATATAGGTCCAACTTAGATTCTAAAGGCACAATCCAAGGGTCTTCCATTGACATTGTGCTTGATGTAATCATGTTGATATTGGTAATATCACGAGGAATATTTGGAGGAGGTATTGAAAAATTTCCCATGAGAGATGAATCCTTAAGAAACCCTAATCCGACATATTCATAAGGAGTATTCGTCTTTCCAACATAAGGGATACTACCCATAGAGGCAAGATCTGAAGTATAGGAAGACAATTGATGAAATTTGATGATATTCCCTTCATGGGGGAACATTATCAAGCAAAAAATATATGAAACTACAATTGTGATAGCATAAGACAAAATTCACCCTAACAGAAGGTTGTATTCAAGCGGGGCATCAACAACCTCGACCTCAATCAGAACAGTTTTACCTTTTATCTCTATAGGAAAATCTTGAAGAATTCCAAAAGGGCGAAAACCTCTTCCATCGAAGACTTTTAAAATTGTGGGTGATTGATTGTTGGAGAAACAAGGGATTTCCAACAAGCCAAAGACAATATACACATATATTCTCCCTCATCAATTAACATGTGAAAAAATCACCTAGTTTTGACAAGGCTGGTATTTGAAAATCCATTTGGTGTGGGAGTCTAGGTACACAATTGTCTAGATCAAAGTTAATGATATTAGAGTCTTGGGAGTCAATAGCTCCAATATCTCACAATAGTAATTTCCTTTGTGTTGGAAAATTTTGCAGCACTTCGAGGGTCGACATTGCTGAAGGTGACATAGCCAAATCTTCAACAATGTTGTAATTTTGAGGAGCTCTCACATGTGGATTGAAAGTTGACTTTCGAAGAACACCTTTAGGAGGTGGTTTAATTACCATGTCAGAACTAGATTTCTTGATCTGTAGTGGTTCAAAAGTAGGAGGAGTTGACGTAGGAGGTTGACTAGATGATCCAGTTTCGTTTCCAGTTACAGGACTCTTAGAGCCATAATATTGAGATCATGTTGCAATCATAATTTGAGAGGACATCATCATGATATCCACCGATGAGTTGGAAGAGTATCCATTATGAGAAATAATTTTACTGTCCTGTGAAGGAAATGGCTCCTTAAGAATAGTGGGTGTGGGTGAACATTTGACAAACTTCGTTACCTCGGCCTGATGGGGGCATTCTTATTGGAAATGACCTTCATCACAAATTAGACAAGGATAACGAGGTTTCCTCTTCTTGTCAGATAGTTCAGTTTTATCTATTTTATCTTTTGAGGAGTTGTTATGTTTTTTTTACCCTTCCCCTTATTTTTACCTCCGGTTGACTTGGTTTTAGTAGTAGATGAATATACAATGTTAATTTCGGAAGTATTTTCTAGAGAAGAGTTTCCTTAGGGTAAATCAGGTAAAGTGATAATCAGAGTGGTAGATTTATATTGTTTCTTTTTACTCTTAGATGTGTTAACTATACCAATTACACCATCTGCGACATGAGAGTCGGAAGGAGTCGTAGTTTCTTGGCCAGGGCAAGGTAAATCTAGAATATTTTCATACAAAGTGCCAAACCGCATGTAAACAAGGTCTAGATATTGGGCTTGAGAAATAACCTTCTCTTCCATGACAATGCCTCCTTTGGCTACTTGTTTCGTAATATTTGGGAGTTAATACTTGATAAACTATTCATCCAGAATTTTATCTGGGATAAAAACTTTGAACAAACGACGTCTACGTCTCCATTCATGAATGTGATCTAAAATATAAGTAGACGTACTTTGTTTGAGTGAGGTCAAAAGTTCAGTACCATTATCATAACAGACTGTTAACTGAAAATGAGTTAAGAAAGTAGTTTCTAAGGCATTGAAATTGTTGAAAGAGGCTCGTGGTACCTCAATGTACCACTTTTTGGCTAAACCAATCAAGGTTCTTTGAAAAAATCTTAATCGAATGGAATCATCGATTAGAGAGTTGGATGCACACCAAAAGTGATAGGTCATAACATGGTTTGAAGGGTCCTCTCCCAATTTTCCTTAGAACTTCAAAATGTCACTAGGAAACTTAGTAGGCATGGACGACCAGAAAGGAAAATAATAGAGAGGATCATTTGTTAGCCAAGAAAAGACTGGTAAATCTAAATTTTCTATAAAAGGTAACTGTTGGTTAGGTTCTTGCTGTGCAAACTGATAACCCCGAGGGACAAGTCCGGTACCTGGAGGAGGGTATCCAGGATATCCTGGAATAGCCTGAGCAGTTGGAATGTGCATACCTCTAGGGTAACTAGGGTTAGCCATACCAAATTGAGGTTGAGATGGTATCTGAAATGTATGAACAGAGTATGGTTGACTATGGAAAGGTAGATTTGGTCCAGTTTGTATGAATTAATATTGTCCATGAAATAGTTTGACTTGAAAAGGTTGACCTGTAAAAGGTTTCCCTTGAAAATGTTGACTTGTTTGCGTAGATGCTGCACCAGGTTATCCTAAAGATGTTTGAGGTATAGACTAGACCATAGGTCCGACTTGACAAACTGTAGTATGAGGGATAGCCTGCGTGGTAGTCAGCATTAACATTTGAGGGGTAGTAGTAATAGAGATTTGAGAAACTCCCGTGATGGATGTTTGAGGAGTATTGTCTTGTTGAAAAGAGGTTTTCACAGCAGATTAGATGGGAGTACGAGGAGTACTCAGGCTAGCTTGCTGACTACTTGGCACAGATTCCCCCGGTGTAACTTGAGGTATTCCTTGAACAGTTTGTTGGACTTGAGTATAACCAAATTGTCCAATTGGTTGAGTAGGTTTATTGAAAGGAATTTGCAAATATATTGCAAAGGTTTTTGAGTAAACGAAGGAATCCATATAGTGTTCATTCTTGGATAAGGAGTTCCTATTAAAGGTTGTGACACATCAGGTAGAGGAATGTAACCACCTAACGGGTTAACAGGAGGGGTATTCCCAAAAAACATATAAATGTGGTTCGTAGTCAAATTTTGGGCAGTAGACTCTGATAAGCCAATTGACACAATGGAAGCTTGATAGGAAGGATATTCTCCTGAAAAAGTACCAGTAAGTGACTGGTACCCAACAAGAACAAAAGGACCTCCATACAATAGGGTTTCTGGAGAAGATGAAAACATAAATGAATCAATAGACACGTTTCCAGAAGCCATATTAGATATACTATATATGGGTAAAGAGTAAAATGGAATTTGACAACATGGATGACCATAACTAGATGAATGTGCAAAGTCAAGGGTCATGAGATACCAAGGATTTGGTCGAAAAGGAGAAAATGGTAAATCTAATGGAAAATTTGGTTTACCGGGCCGTAAATCGAATGAAACTTGACAAGTGGGAATTTATTCTTCTTCTTCATCATCATTAATTTCTTAAATGCTAATGAGTCCAGGAGGAAGATTCTAAGTGATGAGAATTTTTACTCGAGGTGAACAAGGACCAGGAGTAGGGGCTATAATGTTTGAAGGCGACTCGAGTTTTGTAAAATCAGACTCAGGTTCAGAGATTTCTAGTTCAGTTAATTGGGTATCTTAGACTTCACCAGTGACAGACACTACTGTAATGGCTTCAAAAATTTCTGGTGGATCTTGTTCTAAGTATGTTTCAATTTCCTGAGGTTTATTTACTTCAAAATCAAGATGTATCACAATGGATGATTCTGGTTGTTTTGAAGACCCAGATCTTATTGATTTTTTCCTTTTAGTTTTAAGTTTCTCTAATTGACTAGGTGTGTATTCAGGGAATTTCCCCTGCATTCTACGTGAATGTCTTGGTAATTCAGCCACGATTAATTTTAAAACACAAAATCACAAAATTTCAATAAATCACACCTAAGGCCTCTAAAAAATAAAAACAAACAAATGAACACACGCTATAAAATCTAGGATTTAAACCACACACAAACAATTTGTTTCCACAATAAAATCAATAGTTGGTGATGAAATCCAACCTCGCAAAGATCAATGTGGAAAACTAGTGGATGGAACCATTTATCCTGACAACCTACTTAATGAAACAATCTGATCCAAGAAACTCCACTATTCCATCTCGAGTGAAGATTACCCTTCAAAAAGTCGAAGTGAGTCTAGTCAATGTCTGTTCCAGGTACAGTGGGACCTTCCCTCCACCGTTACCTTGGGAAAAAATCCTAAGATTATGGCCACTAAGGTTACCAACTGATACAATCAAACTTGGGGGGACAATCCATGGCCCGAAATACACGCTAGGGTAGAGTAACTAAGCTCAATCCCCTTGAAATCTCCTCGACATGATAAATCCAAGGTTTACTTAAAAAGTGACCCCAAGCTCCTCGACATGGTAAATCAGAGGTTTACAGTTTGTGATGTGTGCAAATCTTCTATCTTTACCAATGAAGTAGGTACGATTACTCTACTAGGTCCAATATGAACTCGTGCTTAACTCTTGTACAAGAAGCTGCTTCCTAGAGAAAAATTGCAACAGTTGGATTTTCTCCCTACCGCAAGATACTATTGTTTGTTTATTTTCTTTGGAAATTTAACTCACTTCCCTATCCTAAATAACTAACCTGATCTAAATTGGTGGAATGAGCCCTAGAAAATATAAAAATTTCTAGATTAATTTTAGTTAGTGTTGTGCTATTTTGGTTGTTACTTAATCAAAGGGGTATGAAAGTGAAACTTGATGATGTTGCGACCGACTCAAAATACTCTAATGCATTCGAAAATGAATATGCAATATTTTCATTTGATGAAATCCTAGTTAAGGGAAAGTAAGAGGTTCTTTGAACTTGAAAGTGCAAAAATTATAAAAATCCCAAAATATTTTTTTTCGTAAAGAAACCAATTCACTTTGAAGTTTGTTCAACTTAAAAAACTTTTAATGAATTTTTTTTTTCGCATTAAGCCAAAACATACAATTCTTTTTGCAATCAATTGTTTCAATTCCTCAAAATTGAAGAGAAACTATAAAAACTCTAAAATTATGATTTTTCTTCTAAAAACAAAAGTTTTTAATGAAATATTTAATGAATGATGCCTGCAAGTGAATTTTTATGATTACTTCAAACTGGAAAAAAAATATATATATTAAAAAATAAAAAAAAATAAAAAAAAATAAAAAAATAAAATAAAATAAAATAAAATAAAATATAATAATAATAATAATAGTAATAATAATAATAATAATAATAATAATAATAATAATAAAATCAAAATAAAAATCATTAAGCAAACATAAGCATTTTCACAAAACACTACTTTTTTGAGACAAACCCTACTTCATTAATCTTGGAATGTTTATTTCACAAATGAGCAAAATAAATCACTCAAACGAGCAAGATCAACAACAAATTTGCTATATGAAGGAAAAAGACAAAAAAACAGTGATTTAGAGAGGCAATCTACCTTTTCCAACGAAGCAACCAAATAAACCAGGGCAAACCCTACTTGAAAATGTAAAAGGGATGAACTCTAAAAAATTGATACTAAGGCAAACAAAGTAAGCTCACAAACAGGTTGTGAAGGTTGACACAAGAAAAAATGACCACTTCGAAATTAGAAATCAGACTCTGACAAGAAGGAAATATATTTTTTGAAAAATTTCAAGGGGGTGCGTAGGTAACCAGTGTAATTCAGTACGCATGCGCACTTTGTTACAATGCAGACTGCACAATACTATGCTTTGTTGCTAAAACAGAATCACGCAGGGGCGAGAAATTTTAGAAAAAATAAAAACAAGGCATCTAACCTGAAGGATCTAAAAGGTCATCAATTTAACAACATTCAAACTCAGTGAAACTAGTAAAAAGGGAAAGCTAAACCAAAGAAAACTAAGAGAACTAAGATGCTCCCTAGTGGAGTCGCCAATTTGTTACCGAGATAAATTCCTCTTGTGGACAAGAGCGATCTCCCTAAAATCATAACAAAGAACTAGAAACAAAAAAACATGAGAATCTCTCTTTCCCTAAGCTAACAATTTTAAAATTACTAAAACTATAAGAAGAGGATGATGCTCTTACCTTTGCAACGAAATGCCTTGTGAAGTCCCCGTACTTTATCCCGATTAAGCTCCTCAATGCTTAAAATAAACCCACAAACACAAACATGCAGAGGATCAAAAGCACATACAACATAATAATAATAATCTAAAAACCAACTTAACCTAATGATCAAGGAGATTAAGAAATTAAATTGTTTTAATGAATTTATCAGCATAAATCATTCACAACTCCAAGAAAACAATACTGTGAGAAAAAGTATTAAATGTATTATCAGGGATTAAAGAGAAATCTTACAACCAAGCCTTTATGTTGTATACATTCCTCTTGAATGACTCCACTCTTCTTCCTTGGTTAACAAACTCTCCAATCCAAAATTACTAGCATAAGACTACTATATGTGAGCTCTCCTAACCCTGAAGTCTCAGCTCAATTTACAGGATAAACTAAAGAGGTTTCAGATCCACCAAAGATGGGTGAGATCCACAAATGAGGGGATTAGGGTTTCATGATCCAAGGGAATTAGATCCATTTTTGGAGGCATTTGGCTCAAACTGATATGACTCAAAGGCTTCTAGTTGGGATATATGCGCCAAACTATGATTCTAGAACTTACTTTTATTTTTTAATTTACTTTGAGTCCATTGTGTAGTTTTTAATGATAAACAAAGAGCATGTATTGAATCTAAAAAGTGTGCAAGTCATTTTTAAGAGTGTAAAGACCCATTTTTCTCAAAATTCATGATTTGGTTAGGGAATATGAATGTTTGACTTGCAAGGGAGTATGCGTATGGATGTTTATAGATCCATTTTTACTGTCAGGTGTCATGGTGACAAAATGACATGTAATGTGAAGGTCACAGTGCATCACGTAAAAAATCATATAAAGTTCCAGATTGGGAATAGACCAGATCAAAATACTGACCACAAGTGATGGATTTCTCTTTCGTCACACAACCACCCATAGCGATATATTTGGCAATTTTAGGAATGAAATATTTGATGAACTACTCAGTCAACAATTGATCAGGGATATCAAATTTAATAAGGCAGCGCCTGCACCTACACTCATGAATATGATCTGAAATATGAGTTGCAGTTGATTGTTCCAAAGTTGTCAATAGATGGATGTCGGTATCATACCACACATGCAACTGGAAATGGGTGAAGAAGGCCATGGCCAAGGTATTTAAATTGTGGAAGACACCACGAGGAAGTTAAATGTACCACTTGGAAACAACACCCATCAAAGTGCGCTGTAAAAGACGTAGAAGAATCAAATCGTCAACCCAAGAGTTGGAAGAGCACCACAAATGGTACATTATGACATGGGTTTGGGGGTATTCCCCATATTTTCTTTCAAACTTCAAACAATCTTTGGGAATTTTAGTTGGAAATGGAGGCCAATGCAACATGTGTTGGATGGGGTCATCTGCCAATTTAGACACATTCGACAGTTCCAACGTTGCAAGGAATGGAAACAAATGGTTATAAGGTCAAACTGGCCTTAGGAAGTTACCCATTCGTGGGTTGTAGCCTTGCTGGTAAGGATTCCCCCCCCACAGGGGTTGATTATGACCATACTGCCCAAACTGTCCCCACTATTGTTGATAAGGTATGTATTATTTATAGGGACCTTGTTGTGGCCGGGGTTACTGATAAGTACCTTGTTGTAGTTGTTGTTGAACGTAGGGTCCTTTCTGGGGTTGTTGATAAGTTCCATGTTGGACATAAGCACCCTGCTGGGGCTATTGATAAGGTCCTACGACTGGGTATAAATTCCTTGCTAGGGTTGTTGGAAATGACCTTGAGGCATTTCCTCGTATTGGACACCAAGCTGATTGGGGTGAGTTCCAATTTGAACTAGAGGAATGTTCATACCAAATTGGATTTGAGGACCAAATTGAGGATTAGGTCCAACGACACCTAATGGATTTTGGGGTTAATATATATACTTCTGTGAGACGTTCGATACTAAAATTGTATGTTCAGTTGCTGAACATACTAGGATTGTACATTCGGTCGTTGAACATGGGGTTTTTTAACTTGAGGGTATTGAACATGGGGTTGTTAATAAACAATATGAGATTAAGTAGGATGACCACCCGGTAGAGAGGTTTCTACAACAGAACTTGTTTGGTGTAAATCAAAGTTCCACTAAGATTAGCTATGGGTTGTCCTGCCCCTGATACTATTCCAAAGTTCAGATTTCCCCCACCCAAAAATGGAGGTACGTATAAAATATGGGATTTCCCTCAAGGAACCGACGAAAGCTTAGATGGTCCACTCAAAGGTGGGACAACAGTGAAAGTGGATAGCAACATATGATTGGATGATCCTAGAAAAATGGTCATCTGGCCTATAGAAACCACAAGTTGAGTAGCGGGTTGTGAAATGACAGCCGCATCTGAGACAAATAGCCCAGAAGATGTGGAGACACCCACTGACCAAACGGGGTTGTGAAACAGGGATGTGGCCCCAGAAGCTCCCGAAACAAGGTTTTTGAGAGAAGTATACCCGGGTGGAAGTGAAGACGCGACTTGAATAGAGAGCATACTAGTCCTACTTCCTATATCACGAGGAGTGGAAACATAAGGAAAACCTTACGGAGGGAACATAGACTCGATTTCAACTTCCGGGATATGTGTCGTAGAAGTTTCTAGAGGAGTACTCACAAATGGAGTATCGTTGGAATTTGACGCCATGTGTGGTGGAAACAACTGACGAGCATTAGTATGAGATGATACAGGAGAAGCACCAAAAGGAAAGTTGCAACCTGTTATAGCTACTACAACACCACCCAAAATTTTGGGTATATTCAATATTTTGGGTCCCCCTCTGTTCACTTAGCCCATTGAATTTTTGATATGGTCTCCGTTTGGTTGATCTCCCCATGAGCTTTTCTTACCGAACCCTATCACTGTGCCCATTTATATGATGCACACCGCAACCACTTGTCTTGATGCCTCAGGCTAGCTAGGTTTTAGGCAGGTAGTTTTTGTCGGGAGTTATCTTGTCATCAGCCTGTATTTGCAAGAGTGTTTGCCCATCGCTCATATTTTGCATGCACCCTTATGCTCTCCATTAATTTAGGGTTTTGAATATGGGGTCCTATCTACATGTTATAAGACCTAAGTTATCATATCCATGAATCAAAGGTTAAAGCATTGCTCTCTAAAATTTCACTTTGGCACATATTAGTCTGCTTTCTCTCCACCAGGTTTTAAGGAATCATATCCATCATACACATGAACATGGGCATTATTTTACCAAACTAAAGTATGTTTTTGAGTGAGAGAGTAAGTCTCCAAAGCCGGACGTTGCGTTTCATATGTTGATATTGGAAGGAATATCTAAGCATTCAAGTCTAGTCATAATCGTTTGAAAAGTCACTCACCAATCTCTAGTATAATCTGTGCAAGATTTAATTAGGTTGAAGTTAATTTTATCATGCTTGATAAATCCTCACTTAGTGTGTGGATAAAGCATGTTATTCAATTGATAACCTCACCTTTATATTGAAAATATAAAATAACATTGGATGTTGACATCCTGGAGTCATAAAGGATTGAGTGGTATACTAATATTTGAATTATTGTATGTTGTGGCTCATATCTTCTTGAAATATGGCATGCAGGTCCAACCACACCATGTTAGGTCGAAGTATGCCATAGAATGGAGGGTTATGCGAGGAAGGACCAAAGGAGTGACGAATTCGAATGTGATGAGTACAATAAGAACAAGGCCGCAATTTTTATAAATATTGTGCGTTGAGTTGAGAACATGACACCAAATGCACACCTCAAAAAGGAGTTTTTGCAAACCATACATTTTAATGATGGTCCGATTGAAAACAAGAACCCACTCATATTAAGCCGAATCAAAGAGTGGAGGCATATAAAGCGATTCTGGAAATAGTGCAATGTTGTCTGCGGTCGTAGTTGCCTTTGTGAGGAATGCATTCCATCCTGAGAATCAACAACAAAAGTTTCAAATAGCTAACTCTGTGAATATTCTCGACTTTCTGCGGATGATTCAAATCGATCTAGCAGCAGGAACTCAGCGATCAATTTCTTGGATAGAGAAAAACCAAAATTTTCTTGAGCTGAATCGTTGTTGAAATAACATTGACGAGTTTGTTTCTTATCGCTCTTCCTGTTGTTAAAAAAAAATGAGTGCAGGTTATGGAATTAGTGGGTGAAAGTCGCAATTTATCCACTGCATTAATAATTCTGAAGCCCTTGTATTAGAAGATGGTAATCATGAGTTTTTGGCTGTGGGGAACAAGTGTCTGGCTTGTCTTGGTACGTTTGCAAAATTTAGCAACGTTGTTGACTTTTTTTACTACTGGAATTTCAAAACATTCCAAAGTTACTTGAAAAATATAAGGGGTGACTTATGGAATTGGTGCTTAGTCGCAGCCTTGAAAGGAAGTGACACACTCTCGAGAAATATGAGCTTTAGTGGGAAGTGTGACTGGATTCAAGACGTTAATTCACAAAAATACACCTGGGAACATCGATGGCTATGCATCCTGACACATAATACAATTATGAGAAAAATATCTTGAGGTCTCCCCAGTCACAAATCGTGGTTGCAAGGTACAATGGTGAATGTGGCCTAGCCTTGGATGTGACTGTGCGATGCCTCCCAAGGTCGCTAAGTCACAAAATCTTACCCAGAGAAGCCTATGCGACTTCACCTTCTCTGCGACCTTGTGACTTGTATATACTGCGCCATGCTTCATGTTCCAATAATGCTGGCAGCATTGATGAGCTCAGACCCGTTGAAAATTCATGGGCATTATTCATTTGCCAGCACATCGCCCTTGTGCTAAATTAGGACCGCGTCATTGTACAGTGGAAAATTCATCGTGCGACATAGTTTTGAGGAATGCCCATGGTGCCAACACACTTATGTCTGTTGTTATCACCAAATTGATCCTGATACGCTGCTTATTAATCAACTTAATGTAACTCTTTCAAACCACTTTTAAATGAAGATAAGCCTCTTTAGTTTGAGAGGGATCTCTTAAAGGGGATTTATGATTTTCAATAGAAATACTATTAGATGGCTAACTCTATGAACTATGAATTGGTTTTTCTTGATTGCAGGTTGAAAAATGAAAGGCCTGCTACCATTGGGCTATGGAGTCAACATCAGTGAACTTAGTGACAATAATTCTTCTCATGGAAGTTGATTCAAATAGAGGTTTTAATAAGGACGGTACATACACACAACATAATAAAACACAACAATTTAACCTCTAAAGGAAGTCAGAGCATGATAACATGAATTTTGATTAATTAGAGATAAAAATCAATGCAGGTGATTAGACATGAAAGATATAGAGAAAAAAAAACATTAAACATCACATTAGAATCTCAGGTATGAAAGTCAAATGTCATTGTATATTACTGAAAATGGAAAAAACATAACAAGTAGCAATTTGGTGCAATATTCTCCAACCCTTTGCTATTCAATGTTCAATCTATAAATGGACATTCTTTACATTGCATGGACCAATCGGGTGTTAAGCCACGGATCAAGTGCCATTAATACCGAGGTGAGAGATAACCGTCGAATCACTACAAATCGTGACCGTCGGATTATAAGTTACAAATGTACATGGTAAAGAAACACACTTTACATAACTCTACACTAGACTAAGTTATTCTTAACTATTTCCTATGTGTCGGAATATCCTAACATCTCCCCTTAAGAACAACTTGGGATAGGATTGAAGGATTTACAAAGGTGACACAAAAGGAGCCTATTTCCTATGTGTCAAAATATCCTAACATCCCCCCTTAAGAACAAATTGGGATAAGATTGAAGGATTTACAAAAGTGACACAATAGGAGAAGGAAGGAGGCATTAGAGCCTATCCCCCCTTAATGAAAAATTTCCTGAACTCCAAGCATGGATCGAATTTTGGTAAACTTCACTTCTGTGAGAGCCTTTGTAAAGATATTGACTACCTGATCATTGGTTGGACAGTACTGCACTTCAAGAACACGATCATGAATGAACATTCTGATAAAGTGTATGTGGAGTTCAATGTGTTTCATACGCTGATGCTGAACTGGTTCTTTACATAGCTGAATGGAAGTTTGATTATCACACCGAAGTGTAGTTGGATGCTGCTGATCAAGACCAAATTTATACAGGATTTGACGAAGCCACATGGCTTCCTTGCTGGCTTCAACTGCACCACGATACTCTACTTCTGCTGAAGAAAGGGAGATGGCACTTTGTTTCTTATAAGACCAAGTAATAGGTCCCGAACCAACAGTGAATACATATCCTGCAGTGGACTTCCAATCATCAGGGTCACCAACCCAATCAAAATCAGTGAAACCAATCAACAAGGGAGATGCTCCTACACTGTAATGAATCTCGAATTGAACTCTACCTCTAATATATCAAAGTATTCTTTTAGCTGCTTTCCAGTGACTTTCATAAGGTTGGTGCATAAACCGAGCGACAAGACCAACGACAAAGGAAAGGTCAGGACGAGTATGGATTAGATACAAAAGTTTACCAAGAATTTGAGGGTATAAGGTAGCATCAACTTCAGGGGTAGTATAGTTGACTGAAAGCTTGAATCCAGACTGAAAGGGAGAAGGGGTAGGCTTACAGTCTTCCATGTGAAAGTGGTGTAGAAGATCACAGGCATACTTGGACTGAGAGAGGGTAATGCCTTCCTTGGATTGCAAGACTTGAAGACCAAGGAAATAATGCAAGTGTCCTAAGTTTGTCATTTCAAACTTCTTTTTGAGGCTAGAATTCACATGATTTATATGGTTTGGATCACTACAAGTAAGGATAATATCATCAAAATAAAGAACAAGGATGGTGAAGCAATTACCCACTTTCTTGGTGTAGACAGTGTTATCAGAATGACACCTATAAAAGCCATTATCTCAGAGAAATCTATCCATTTTGGCATACCAAGCCCGAGGAGCTTGTTTGAGACCATAGAGAGACTTCCTAAGGTGACAAACAAGGTTGGAGTCTTTTTGGATAAAGCCAGGGGGTTGTTCCATGTAGATTTCTTCATGCAAATATCCATGTAAGAAGGCAGATTTCACATCCATTTGATGGACTTCCCATTTAAAGGAGGCAACAAGGGAAAGAACAAGGCAGATAGAATTCATTTTGTCAACAGGGGAGAAGGTTTCAGTATAGTCAATTCCTTCAACTTACAAAAAAAATTTAGCGACAAGACGAGCTTTATGTCTATCCACCTTTCCAGCGGGTCCAAAATTTGTTTTGTAAACCCATCTGCATCTGACAAGTTTTCTTCCTTTTGGAAGAGGAACAAGATCCCAAGTATTGTTTTCCAATAAGGAACGATACTCTTCATTCATAGCTTCATCCCAATCTGGATGACCGGAGGCTTCTTCAAAGGTTTTTGGATCAATATTTTCTGGAACTTGAACCAATAAGGAAGAAGCTCTTTCAAAATGAGAACGTGTACATCGTCGATCGGCAGGGTCACCTGCAAGAGAACCTGCTGCATCCCGAGTAGAGCGGACCCATCTTGGAAGCGGTGGAGTATAATGAAAAATTTCACGAGCTGGAGGAGGATTTTCATCCTCGTTGTCATCATCTGAACTAGAAGGAATTAAAAATAGAAGAGAGAGAGAGAGGTGGCACATATGTCGAATCAGGCTCACAGGCCAAAGGTGGCACACCCGTCGAACTAGGCTCGCAGGCCGATATATTTTCATCAAACTTTACATGTCTTCTAATGATTATATTTTTGGATTTTGGTTGAAGAAGTCTATATCCTTTGACATCTTCAGAATATCCAACAAAAATACATTTTTCACTCTTAGGTTCTAAGGCTTTATGTTTCGCATCTGGAATATGGGCCCAAGCATCACTTCCAAAAACACGAAAGTGACTTACATATGGTTTGATTGAGCTCCAAGCTTCTTCTGGAGTTATATTCTTTAAAACCTTAGTAGGAGTGCGATTTACTATGTAATTTGCATAGTTAATGGCTTCTGCCCAAAAATTGAGGCCAAGTCCTTTAGATTGAAGCATACAATTAGCCATTTATTTTAAGGTGCGATTCTTCCTTTCAGCTACACCATTTTGTTGTGGAGTATATGGAACAGTATGTTGCAATTGAATGCCATGCTCGTTGCAGAAGTTGATAAATTTGTTGTTAACATATTCTCTGCCATTGTCTGATCTTAACTTAAGAAATTGATGTCATATTGTTTCTCAACAAAGGCCTTAAAGGCCAAGAACATGTTAAAAAATTCACTCTTCAGTTTTAAGAAATAAACCTAGGTGCGTCTGGAAAAATCATCAATGAAAGTTAAGAAGTACTTGCAACTAGAGAAAGAAACAATAGGAAGTGGACCACATAAATCACTGTGCACAAGCTGCAAAGGGGCTGAAGCATGCCAAGAGGCACGTTTGTCAAAACTATCCCATTGATGTTTTCCGAGTACACATCCGGAGCAAACACCATCTTGGCAAGATACCATAGGAAGACCCATCACCATATTTTCCTTACATAGAGTTTGAAGGGAGCGATAGTTTAAGTGACCAAATCGCTCATGCCAAAGTTTGCTCACTTCATCATTATGAGCAGAAAAAACAGAGGGAAGACATGATGACCCAAAGTTGTCAAACTTATACAACCTTGTGGAATCATCAGCAATGCCAGTAGCTAAAATATGTTTAGGATATTTGAGGTCCTTTATTACAACATCATGAGGTGAGAATTCTACTATTTTCCCTTCACCTGAATGAGTTATCTGATAAACAGAGAGAAGGTTGCATGACAAGGTAGGAACACATAGTACATCATTAAACTGGCCATTATCTAGATGAATGGTTCTAGATCCTACAACACTAAGAGATCTATCATCACCAACATAAATATGTTTGGTGTTACAATCATTTAAAGAGGAAAACATGGCTTTATTTTTGGCCATGTGGTAAGAAGCTCCAGAATCAATGAGCCACTCATGAGAAGAAGAAGAGGAAGATACATTTAATGCATAACCAGATCTTGATGCATGACAACCACAAGTAGAAAGTGCCATGCTTGAAGATGAAGGTGAAGAGTGCTCCAAATTGATGTTGTGCTTCTTCATTGCTGCTTCTAAGGCTTCCATATTATTAAAACATTTGGACTCTATATGGCCATCACGATTTTAAAAGTTGCAATGTCTATCTATCTTCTTCCCTTTTTTTTTATTTGCTTTATTATTTTGGTGATTTGATTTTTCAGTTTGCGGCTGAAATTGCTTGGGACCCTTGTTTGGTTTAGGACCATACTTTTTAGGATACTTCTTCTTGGGATTCTTCTAATATGGTTGTTGTTGGGTTGCTAAGGCTTTCTTAGAAGTGTTTCCAGGAGTGATAAGACCAAGGCGTAAGAGTTTTTCTTGTTCTCTTATCAAAGAATCACAAAAGGAATCAAAGGAGGGATTCTTGTAGGTGGTTCTAGAAGAGATGATGGCTTCTCTAGTGGAATGGAAGGCAGAAACAAATACAGAGTATGCAGGGCCAAGCTTAGCAATAATGCAATAGATGAGGCTACCATCTTCCTTTTTAACCTTACAACCTTCTAAAAGAAGTCTAAGGGTCTTAAATTTGGACAAAAAATCTTCAATAGAGGAGAAATTATTAGGGTCCAAAGTAAGCAACTCATTTTCAAGATGGTGGGCCCTGATTTGATTTTGAATGCCAAAAACATTATTTGGCTTTTCTAGGGCTTTATCAGGGGTGTCAATGTCAAGGATGTGAAATCAAAGATCTTGAGCAATGTACATTCCTATCAACCCTCGTGCTTGATCTTGTTTATTTTCCCATTTTGGAACTTTATCATCATCAGAAGGTTTAGCTTCTTGTCATGTGGCTATTCTATAAAGCCCTTTACTTCTAAGTATATCTACCATGTGAGGTAGCCATTGGAAATAATTGGTGGTGTTAAGAATAATCGGGCATGCACTTTCCATTTAAAAAAAAACATGAAACTGAGAAAATCTGAAAATAACTACTCCAATGGAAATATCTTGAAAAATTAGGTTGTTTAAAAAAAAACGGCTCGAAAAACGGCTTCCGAATGAAGAAGTTCTGCCTTTTGAAAAATCTGAGTTGTAGATGCCGAATAATTACGGGAACGAGATGAAGTGCGGCTTTTAAAAAAAAAAAAATCCGCCCCTTTGAACAAAAACTTTTTACAAAAGAAGCTTGAGAAGGAGACTTAAACCTAAGACCTCTATTCTCATAAACTAACCCCTCACCAAGTGAGATAGTAAAAGGATCACGTTCTTGTATGAAAGGAGGAAGGGGTTTTTTGTTTTGTTTTTTGTTTTAGTTTTTTTTACTCTTCGGTGTGCGTGCCTTTTCCTGCACAAAAAAAAACACAAAAACCGAGAAAAAAATAAAATTCAAAGCCTTACGGTAGAATGTTATATTTTTTATTAGCCTTACCGACAACTATCAATTTTTTCACTATTTCTGATTTCCTGAGATCACAAAAAGATGCGGGAAAAGAGCATACGTAGCAAAAAAAATTCCTTTTTCCTGTTTCTGATTTGCCGAGATCACACGGAACGCACAACAAAGAGCATACACAAAGAAGAGGGTATAGATCCGACAAATAAATAAAACCTTAATACCGAAAATAAACAGAAATAAACCGAAATAAGCAGAAATATTAACAAATATAACTGCAAAAAAGATGCTTTATACCTCTAGATCTAAATTGACATAACTTGGGCAGCCGAAAACCTTTTCGCATGAAATAAAAGGCGTTCCTCACTGTAATAGATGCTCTGGACACAACCGAGTAGCTCTCTAAGCCCAAAAATGTTCATAAATAGTAGATCTACAAAATTTCATTCGTATGTAGTCAAATCAGCTTCAGATTTTGATCAACAACGGATGCGACCCTCAAAATAGCTCTCATACCATGTAGAGGTTTTCCGTTACACCAAAACTCGCAAGTGTTGGTAAAATTCAAAACCGGTAACTAGGATCCCCAGGGTGGAAATTATGGATTCCATAGAGGTGCGGTGATTACTCCAACACCCAGCTGGCTAGATCCTCGAACTCTAACTGTGACACCTAACATAACTGCATACTATTTTCTTGGGACAGAAAAAGACAACTAACCTTTAAAAATTCACATTCCTTATAGGAGTCTACTTCATATTTATTACATTCAGTTTTATCAATAGTAAACCAATTTCATGATAAAGATCACATGTTACATGATAAATATCACATTTCGAGAAACATTTACCATCACTAAAATATTAAAGCACCCCCTCGATTTAGGAAACACAGTCCTACTTTTCAGGAATAGATAATCTCCACTTAAGTCTTGGTCTTCACGTTGAGCTAGATGTGTGAAACTCATTTTAAGTAATGAGTCTATGCTGGGATGGTCCACTGACAAGCTGGATGTCTCCAGATGGCTAGTGTGTTGTTTGAACCTCCAAAAAACCTTCAAAAATACTTTCGCTACGAAACATAGTAGTTTAGGTAGTTTCATAGCGTATGAATTTATGCCTTTTCATCCATCTCCCTACCACCTTTACTGGTCAAGAAATTTTGTTATGCCAAAATATCTTAAAAACAACCAATCTCCCTCCTTAATCCTTCACAAAACCGATTTTTAAAAAAAAATAGCATCTTCAGAAATTTCGTAGCGTTTTTCTGGCTTCAAGCCTGGAGCACGCTACGAAATTGCCTAATTAACCAGAGTTTGTAGATTTTGTGACTTTCTTCAAAATTTTATCTTCTGAGCCAAAATTTAGGTTCTTTGCAAGCCATGAACCTCATAAAACATGTCTCAACTCAATTCTTTAGTCTTTAGGAGTTTCATCTTCATTTACAATAAGTTGGCCTATAGGTTCTTCAACCATTCTCATCCTCAACCCTTTCTTCTACAACTCAACTTGAATCATGTTCAGCTGCTCCTGAAGGTCTTCCACTTGATCCTTTAATGATCTATTTTTATATTTCAAGTGTAATTTGATCTTCCTGGTATGTTTGACCACCGATCTTAATGGCTTAGTCCTTTTCAGCAATCGTTTGGCCTTGTACATATATTTTGAAACATTTGAGATTTGACTATCCCATATTTTCATCATCTGATCAAATTCAACCTTTTCTGATATGTGCTTCTCTGTCTCTAACTTCAATTCAAATATTTATCTGCTTGCTTCCTTCAACTGTTCTTGGAGGAGTTCAGTTTCGGATTTTTCCATTATCTTCTCTTTTCCTTTTCTCTGCTCGATGACAGTTTCTTCTTCTGCTGATGGAGATAAATCTATGATGCTCACTGGCTGCACAACTTCTTGATTTTATCTATCCTTTTGCTCTCCATGGCTTTCTTTGCAAACCTAGTCATAAGCTTCCTTGGTTGAAAAATAAAACCAAAATCTTCTCCTGCAAAGTCTAATTTCTTAGCAATCTTACCATTCTTCAATTTCATTCCATCACCTTCAATATATTCTTCTTGCACTATTGGTGACTTTTCAATATCAATTGCATGAAGGATATCCTCCAGGTTCCCTTTCGCCAATGTTTGGCTTCTAGTTATCCTCTTATTGCCTTATTTTTCGACTTTATGTTTCTGTTTTGCAGGTGTTGGTTGAGGGGTGTTAGTTTCTTGTAGAGGTTTTGCTCCTATGTCCATTGGTTTTGCAAGGGACTGTCTTCTTTCTTATTCAAATTCTTCTGTTACAACTGGTAATGTAGTTATTCTAGGTTTTAATATTTTCTTTGGAGTGACTACATCTATTTCATAACCACTCATAAACAGAGAAGAAGTCCAATCTCTGTTTAACCTTCTCAATTCTTCCAACACTAACAACTTTATTAGACCATGATGAAACAAAGATGTACCATTGCCTTCTAACTTGACTTCAACTCTATCTGACATTTTTCCTAAACTCCTGTATAAATAGAAAGGTGAGTCAAGTGATCTCTTACCTACAAAGTGCAGAAGGAGTCTGAGATGGTAAGAGTAAACCATGTGGAATCTTCCTTCACAGGTGAAATAGTTTTGAATGATCATCAACAACTTTGCATAATTCCCCCCCATATAACTCTTGGGAATGCCATTAGTTAAATCAACTCCTCTGTGCTCTTGCTTGAGAAAATCCTCACAACTCTGCATTGCAATTTTTGTGCCCTTAAACCATCTTCATCACCCCTAGGGATTCTTGTAGCTTGTGATATGCTTTATGGAGTTACTATGAGATTCAAAACCCCAACCTTTGATGATGTTCCTGTAAAATTAGTGGAAAAATCATTTGAAACCTGTGCATGGAAACCCTGCAACTTTTGGCAGAATTGTAGGCAACCCGTCCTCCTGAAAACTTTCATAGCAGTAGGATCTTCATTAAGTAATTTTAGATCCATGGGTTCATACCTGAGACAATGACCACCTTTGTTCATTTTCTTTCTTGTAGCCATGTATTTTTTATAGTCTTCGCTTCCTCGCTTGCTGGTGACACCTGTAGAATTTGAATTTGACAACAACCTGCTTGGAGTGATGAAGCAACTCTCCAAGAATCGATTTACATGCAAGGATAAACAGTAATATGACAAAAGGCTGGTTTAGGGTAAGTCTTAAAAAGGTTAATAGACAACTCGGGTTTTAATAATAGCACATACAACCAAAAAGAATCATGATTACATCAAATACAACTATGTATATTTGAAACTTATCATAATGACCTTGAAAGACCTCAAAATTTACTGCGCTTATCATAAACTGATACCTCACATCACTCTGACAACCTTAGTTGAAAAAACCCAGTTTCGTAGCGAAGACAGTTAGGCTGCTGACAGATTCGATACGAAACTATTAGGCAATTTCGTAGCGAAATCTGTGGATTTCCTTTATAAATTGCTACGAAATTTTGAAAAATTGACAGGTGTGAAATTTTGAGATTAAATGCATGGAGATGAAAAAAGATATGATGTGAGATTAATTTGACTGAAGTGGAATGGATGAAGATGAACTTTAAACTTAGGGTAGGCTTCATGAAAATGGAAAAAATTTCATATATCACATTAATTTACTTAGGAGACCTCATCAATTTGGTGAATGACCTACATGACCCTATCTAGGAAATTTTTACAACTAAATGGGTGATAACATTTGTGATATAAAAATGGTCCTGTAATGGGTATAACTCAATGATAGTTCCGGAAGGTGGCAAGGACCAGTGCAGCTTATCATTCATGTGACCCTACGACTCATTCAATGTGCCAGAATGTCACATTTTCTAGTTAATTGCACAACTCGCATCGAGGAGTCCCAACTAGGAGTGACCATCCTATCGCAACCTTGCGACCTCTCCCAAGTTGTCAGGTCATAGAGTCGTGCCTAGTGAAGAGATCACAATCAACGCGACTCTACCGTGGTTCCAACTATGCGAGCCCCCTCACCAGAGTTGCGACCCCAACAAAATATATCTTCGTCATGATTGAGATGGAACACGATACTCCTGTCAACTAAATCACTAATATATAAAGTTGAATTGACCACTGGTATCGAAGGTTGTCTTGGGATCTATTTCAACCTTTCTCATGTGACCATCACAGGCTTGCCTCCCTAATGTTGGTGCTCATAGAATGAGAGGATAATTCCCCACGCATAAGAAGGATATGCCTCAGTCGATGTGAAATTTCAGGTAGTGCAAGGCTGAAAGGTTAGAAAGGGTCTTGCTATTCAGTAATGGTGGCAAAGGAGTGTTATTTGATGTGCAGGCGAGGTTTAAACCACAATGGTAGGCATGCTCAAATGACATAAGGTTTAACACCCTGGAAACAACAACACACAACATACACAACAAGGGTAAAATAGTGTAGAAGTTTGCATGACAATGATGACCCAACCACACAAAGAGAGCGACCATTGGGGTCACTCTAGTGCCAAAATATTAGGCATATCAATGCACAAATTTGTGATCACGAAAGTGCAAGAAATTTCAAGGTTGATTGAAGTTGCAGAGAAAGATCCTTGTCCCGTATGCAGATGCTTAAAGACAAATTGATAACCAACATGAACAATGTTGCGAAGATACACGATCATAGTCAACAACAGATATTGAAGTCTAACTAGCTTCAAGACAGAAGAACGATGGGTCAATAACAACAGACTAAAGCTCTGTGCCAACCGTCAAGGTGGATGGCTCCGATAATGGGAATTCCTAGGTTGAAATAAAGGCATCGCTATTGATGTTTTCGAAGGGGTCAGATGTGAACATTTTAGACCTTGGGAAAACTCTATGGAGACCACACTGTTTACTAGAAAGGGACTATGCAGGGGTGCAAATTTACTATTGTTTAAATCATTTTTTGAGTTAATTGAATGTGTGTTGCACATAATTTTATATTATAAAGACACGTGACCCATGTTATTTTTTGTAGGTAGAAGTTGTCGGTGTGCACGAAAAAAGCTAGAGTTTTGTTTGAAAAGAAAGGCAGATCCTTAGAAAACTCCAAGAGCCTCACTATAAGCTCAAAGGCACATCTATCACCCAGTAATGCGCACAGGACTAATGTGCAGGAAAAAGACATCATGTTTTTCAAGGTCTGAGCTCTACAAAAGAGAAGTGTAAAAGGAAAAACCCTAGGTCGCAAGCCTCCCCACATTGCAGGTCACAAACAGCGTTAGGTCACATATGACCTCAGGTTAGAGGCTTCCCTGGGTTGCAAGTCACAAATAGCCTGAGGTCGCAAACGATCTTAGGTCACAGGTCAAAAGTAGCTTCAAGTCGCATATAACCCGAGGTCGGTCACAGATGACCCCATGTTGTAGGTCGCAAATGACCTCAGGTTGTAAATGACCTCGGGTCGCAAGTGGCCCTAGTTGCAAGCTAGCCCAATAGTTGGGGAGACGAAGAGTCAAGGGAAAATCAAGGGTCACTTCAACCTATATGTATGACTTCGGGAAATCAACAAAAATGACTTTCAGCACTTGAGTTGAAGCTAGGATGAGATAACGAGTTTGTGCTTGAGAGATAAAGGCACTCAGCTCTTGATATCTATTAGTGATTCGAGACTGTAAGATACCAGATTTACCCATGATATTTTACTTCTGTGATGTGTTAGTATTACATTTGATCAAAAGCATTGACGAACACACGCAAATATAATCAAGAGGAAAACATGCCAACAATCACACAACAAAACACAAGAAGTTTAATAACGGAGTTCGTCCAGTGTGGACTATGCCTTTGGGCCTCAGTGTCTCGATGGTGTTGGCCGCTTCATTTGGTACTGTAAATGGTTATGGTTTACATGGATGATGTTGACTTGTCATACAAGGAAATGGGCCCTCAGCATGAAAATTCTCTCCACGAGACATTCCGTTGCAAGGAACTCTCACTCATACAGACCTCTTATTAGTATGACAACTTCACACGTGGTGACAAAGAGTATCCTGCCATCAAGGCAACAAAGGGATCTTACAACATAAATCACCATCCATGATAAATACATACCACATAAAATAAACATAAAAATTCCACATCATACATCAAGCATGAATCGACAACAACAAATAAACATAAATATTTTGCATCATACATCAAGCAAGAATTGACATGACATAAAGCATCTCACAACAAATATCAATGAAGTACATGGAAAAAACACTTCATATACCTCAACTCTGTTGTTGGCTGAAGAATAAGTCGCTCAACTACTGGATCTAAATGCACCATCGAAATCGTGGCGTCGAATGACATGAAATCGACTTTCCATACGTTGAAATCAAACACTGTCATTCCAATTTGGAAAATGACCAAAAAATTGAGACCCCTGTTGTAGAAACTAAAACTGCCATTAGGTTCATGTCGCTGAGAGGTATAAAATCCATATAAAATTTGTCCAATTTGGGCATTTGGAAAATTTGGCCCCTCTGGAAATGAGGCTCAATCATGGTTCCACTGCCTCTGTACACTGGCTCATGTTTTCGCCTGCAATAAAATGTTGTTTGTCTCAAACTCCGCACTCTCCTCCATCCGGGCACATCTGCGGGTTTGAGTGTAAATATAAAAGGCTGAGCGGACTTTACAAAGTCCGCCAATTGGCACAATGGTGGAGATATGAATTAGGAGGAGAGGGGTCGGGGGATCAAATCATGCCCCTCTCTTTTTATGTTGAACACATTTGAAAAATAGTCAAAAGTGGGCAGGCGGGTCGAGTCCATGCGGCCAGACCCGAACCGAACACAAACCCCGTGCAATGTATATAGTATACCATTAAGGTTCATTTGGCATTGTGTTTTAATATGCTCACACATAAAATTTATGTGGTATCCGGTTATATATACAATGGAACAATGCAGTTATGATATAACGTTTGAAATGTAAATAGTTAACCCATATACATAACCACTTTGTTATGGTAATGTTTTAATGTGGTTGGTTTATTAATAATAAACCATAATAATCATTTAACATATAATTTATTTTTTGTTTTATATGTATTTTTAAATGATTTGTTTTTATATGGTTATATTTGTTTTGTCTTTTATGCAGGTTGAGGACCAATGGAGGGGCGCCATGTGTCAACAGTTGAGGGGTTGTCATGTGGGTCCCACGTGCTTATTGGGAAGCCATGTGGCATGTTATGGGCCCCACTTCCCTTGCCTTAACAAAACTTCAAACTACTCTAACTTTCTTATACGAGCTCAAATTGACGCGTCGTTCGCACCATTGCGATCAGGGCGACGAGCTCTTCAATCTGAAGCTGAGTTTTCCACCTTCATGTCACTTTGAATTTCAAGATTTCATAAGCCCTTTTTGTTATGTCTGTGTGTCTCTGGAGCCACTTGGATCAATTAGAGGGAGCTGTAGTGAGGCTAGGGTTTGGTATCATGCATTGAGATGAATAGCCCATGTTCAACTATTGTGTTTTGATGAGTTGCAAGATATATATTTGATGTTGCAATAGCATTAATAAATTTATTCTCTATTCTGGCACTGATTCACATGCTCACTCATGGTGGTAATACTAGCTGTCTGATACTTCGCTATATTTGTATCTGTGCTTTCATACATGCAATTTGTTATGGACAGATTCATAGTGGTTTCATGTATGTTTTTCTTTTGAATCGATGTTCACTTGTTTCTTGTCATGTCAGTGATCTATTGTGAACTACTTTGCAGTTAACCTCTAGCATGTTCTCTTTCATGTACGTCTAACTGGGTCTTGGATCACCGATCCCTCTCATGGAATACTCCTTTTTATTTCTTCTTAGACTTACTTGTACTTTTGTCTGTGTTTTGTCAATCTTGGGCTGATTTTGTTCCGTTAATTGCTAATTTCACCCTTGTCTCCTCTTCATCACCTTCTCATCTGATAACCAAGAGCGAAAAAACTTATGGCTTAAATTAGGCCCACATATTGGATGGGGCTCCTATCCCAAATGGTGGGAGGTCTAATTGGTACCTTTCACCGGGGAGACCCCCTTGTTGTTGGCGGTACAATTTTTCCCGTCAACATAATTGGCACCAGAAGGAGGGCCAGATGAAAAGTTGAGCCCTTGGATCCTACAGTTAGTTTCATATCTATAAATTTCTCATCCAAAAATCATTCTCCTGAGATGTTTATCTGACTTATCTATTATTCGATGCTCAATCCCCGATGAGCCTCTCTATCACTTGTCTTAGTTAAAGTTCGATGGTGAGATGGAATTTCCATAACCAAACACCTTTTTGAATTTCTCAAGTTTTGTGAATATTACAAAGTTGATGATGAGGAGCTTTCTTGTGTGCTATTCTGCCTAACTCTTGAAGGTCACGTTAAGAAATGGTGTCGGACATTGCCAGAAACTTCCATCCATTCATTCGAGCAACTTGCCGGTGAATTTCAACAAGCTTTTCACAGGTATGATTTTCAAAATGTATTAATAAGGATAAATGAGATCAGAATGAAATCTCAAGAATATCTAGAGGAGTTTTCTATTAGATTTTCCCATCCTTGTTGTGAGTTCCCTTAAAGAGATGTCAATTGGGCATATTTAATTGAACATTTTCAACAAGCAGTTTTCATTTCTCTACAACACTTTCAATATGTAACAAATCATAATTATTACGTCTGTCATGATAATCTTCAGGCTACTGATTGTCTAGATTCTATCCCTAATATGATCTTTCCCATCTCTTCAAGCCTGGAAGAAATTCAAGCCTCCAAGGAGGTAAGTACTATCTGTGACATTCCTCATCCTCATCCTGATTTTCTACCTAATGGAGTCGCAAATAGTTTGAGTAATGAAATATGATTACATGGAAATGAAACATGTTGTATCGCCCCCGAATATTTCATACACCCTGACAAATCAAGATTCGAAAACCAAGTTGATTTAACAACTCTCCTTGTTAATGAAACCAATCTCGAGTCCACTAAACATATGCCTAGGTCGTGTCCTGTATCTCATGCACTTGTCAACAATAAATTTGGTATTGTCTTGAATGATGTTGATTCTCCTATAAAGCTCCCAGACCGTGACTTGCATGTTGTTTCATTGTCCCCTCTGGATAACATTGATGTGCAAGATGAAAGTCCTTGTACAATTGGTACCCCCTCACCCGAATAATTTCATCCACCATTCCCTGATTCATTTCTTTAGTCTGCCACACAATAATTTTATACAAATAATTCAGAAATGTCTCGTGCCGGGGTTGATGGAAGTGATGAACACAAGGGGAATGTTTCACAATTGCACTACAAGAATGATGAATCCCTTATTTATGATCTCTTACATCCACAACCCTTATCTGGTCATGAAAGAGACCCTATGGCTCGACAATCCCAAGATGTCTCTCTCACCAATTCACCCTCTTGTTCAACCCAAGGAGAGCATAATGTACTATATGCCCAACTTGATCAAATTGGTGGCTTCAACGATTGTAATTTCTTTGAAAACATATTCACTCATGCTTATGGTGATTGTCTTTCATATCTATCTGTTGATCCTATGAAGCCACCGAAATTCGATGTTTCACCTTTCAAAAATTCAGGGACTCATTAGGAAGTTGAGGCACTTCAACTTTCACTGATGGTTATGTCAGGTTCTCACGATCCTGATGAAATTCGTGATCCAAGTCAAATTAGGGTTTCTAAAAATAGGGCTTTCATGCACCATACTCCTCTCATCATGACTGCATTGGATGCCAGCTCATCTTGGCAATCCTATGATTCATATGATGTTTATTTGAGCACATATTTTTGTCCCCTAACAGCCGATATGCATCAACCTTTATACCCTAATTTGTTCACTGGAGGGAGGACACTGACCATTGTCTCAAATATTTTTTATTGTTGCCTAACTGGTATAGATTGTAATCAAATACAAACAAATGATCTGTTACAATCTAATCACTTCACATCTCAGTTTCCTGAGAATATTCTTGTCAATTGATCTCATCCTTGGGAATCTAAAAGATATGATCTGTTCAACTGTCAATCTATCATTTTTGAACACCTGACCAAATTAATAATACGCTCGCTGACAGTTGTCCAGATGCCACGAATAATGACTACATGCATTCGCCAATTGATCTCATGAAACCACCAAAGTTCGATAGCTCCCCGTTTCAAGGTTCAAAGTTTTTCCAGGATGGGGAGGCACTTCAGCTCCTGCTGGCGGTTACAATATGGCCTCACGTACCCAAAAAATCGCATGGACAACTTCAAACTAGGGCTTCCTAAATTAGGGTTTCTGCACTTGAATTTTCAAGCATCTCAACTTCACCTGACATACACATATTTGTTCTGTGCCATCAAATTGATCATCCTCAAAATCATGATGAGATTGTCGGTTGACTTGACATATCCTATCCAACAAGTGTATATGCAAGTAGGCAGTGTCCTTCCTCACTTCCATTGAATCAAGGGTTGTGCATGAATGAATGTGTGTCGTGGCTAGATGAATATAGGTTTCAAGTACATCTGCCTATTTATCAGGATGAGATTGCAGTTTAGGTTGAGCATTTTGTTCTGGCACGTTCTCTGGTAAGTAGCCATGACCTTCTTATTGTTGCGCATGCTTTACAGGTAAGTTTTGTTGTTGGTGCACATTTTTTTTTACGTTGGTTCTGATTGCAGACATTTTTGGTCTTGCAGGTCATGAACTAATGTGATGGCTACACTAGAAATATGATTTCACATAACTCGACTGCCTCTTCAGTTATATTAGGGTTTTAGGTTTAGGCTAGCTACGGTTTTTTGATAAAAGTTTACTGGTTCAAGTTGTTAATTAGGGTTTAATTTCTAGGGTTTTCTTTATGGTTTAAAATTATGTTTTTGTCTTTTAATTCATTGTAAATTTATGTTATTTTACACTCATACTATTGCATTTTCTCATTGTTGCATGACATTCATATAATCATTGCATGTGCTTTATCTGCAATTAGTTGTTTTCTTTCACGCATAACATTGCATTGCATTATAAGCCCTGCTTGTTGCATTACATCATTCATTTTCCTTCTTGCATAGTATACAATTTTCGTTCACCTAGAATTTCATTCCTCTCTATACTACATCACGATGTACACTTGTCTTGTTGAATAATATTCTCCGGCTATTGACCTAGCCAAACATTTTCTATGTATTGCATGCCACTCAATGAGCTTTCATCAAATATGGAGCCTTCAAAACTTCAATGCCCTGACTAGCCTTCTTACCCCTGCTTGCATGCGTTTGAAGCTGAATGGATATATTTTACCTCTTTGCGCACAAAGAAACCCTAAAGGTCTTCCTTGCTTGCCTTGTCATGATGTTGAAACCCTAACCCTAATGATTGAGTGAGGTTATGGTGGTTGTTGGGCCGCTAATATGTAATTATTATTATCACTTTTTAACACCTATTTCATCCATTTCCACTCTTCTTTATCATGTCATTTATCATAATTTATCATATCATTCCATTTTATAACTATTTATGCTCTTATGGATAAATATTATTTCTTCTCCTTTGTTTTTAATAAATTAATGATTATTATGCATGATTTTATCAATGATGGTTTATTAATATATTTTGTAACATCACTCACCATTTTAGCCTCCAAGATATTTTCCAGATTGCAGATTTGATCTCCAACTTATCATCAAATATTCCAACTCAGAAATTCGTTGGAATAAGAAGTGTCAGTTTTGCGTTGGACATTCTAGGAAAATGGAGAAGAATTTGGAAAATCTGAAACATGGGTTTTGTCCAGAACGGACCGAATTAACATTTTTGAAGAACTTTTTGCCCAAATTTGGCCCGTATTAAGAGAAACGGAAGGTTCTCTGAGGAATATTTTCCCAGATTCACTGTTGCGACCGTTTTCCAAATGATGTCAATTGCAATACCAAATTTGACTTGTTCCTGTTGAATGATTGGTGGAAATTTACTCCAGATATGTTCTTGCTGATCAATTGGTTCAATACAATCCAAATTTTTTATGAGAATCATTTTGTAATCATATTTTTTGTAACTTCTCTTTACACTATGTGTATTTAAATGAGAAACAAATATCAAAGAAGCAGAGGGTATTAGGAGAGATTTCCTTTTGTAATTTTCAAAATTGTTCATCGACTCTTGTTAATTAAAATAGAGTACGATTGCTTGTAAACTCTGCTACATATGATCAATAAATAAGTTGCGTTGCTACTCATTCGATTATTCTGAAGTAACTTAGCAGTGCTCACTGGCGGCTAAGGCCCCGACCTTTGGTGGAGTTCACTGCGTTTTTGTATTATATTTCTGATTCTTGCAACGTGTGAGTGATTTGATTTAATATTTATTTCTTTTAATCGCATTGCTTTACAATTTCCTGTTATATAGCTTGCCGTTTCAATATTCTATGAATTCGTTTTATTACATAAGCTGTGATTGAATCGCATTGTTGTTCCTTTCCACCATAACAAAATTACTATTCTTTACAACTTACATTGCTATGATGTTCATTTCTATTCAATAGCCTTGCTATTCATTCCAGATTTTTCTATTCATCTCTATCAAATAGCTTTGCTATTCATTTCCATTAGATAGAATTTGCTGTTCATTTTCGATTGCTATTCATTTCCATTTGTTGTTCATTTCTGTTAACTAGTTTACTGTTTATTCCTTTTTGCAAAGAGTTTGGTTTTTCTATTGAAAGTTTGCGTAGTTTATTTCATTAGCAGAATTAGTGATTTAGTTCAGTTTCCATTTAATTTCTTTAGTGTGGAGTGTCAGATCATCAACTGTAAAGGACATTAGTTATAGCTACCTACGTTCTTATATTGATTGTCTTGTTCTTGTTTTATTTCATTTACATCAGTTGCCAGAGGAAATATTTATTACTACTGCATCCTTGACTGATGACTGCTGAGTGAGTGATTGGATTTTAGAGCATTTAATTTCATATCATTGTAATTAGATTTCATTTCCAAGCATATGTTTACTCTTGTATTTGAAAGATCTATACTACATTTTAAAGAAACATTACTCTCTGGGATTATAGCGTGCACATACTGTGTACACTCTTGAAATAAGAGGACTTTCCTGAGTTGATAATTAATGTGGGATAAATAGGAGTTTTAAAAGGCACCTTTTAGCACCCAACATTTTGGCGCCGTTGCTGGGGAGAGTGTTGCTATTTCACAGAGTGATGTATGTTTGATGTTTCTCTGCTGTGAAAGAATTGGGTATTAAAAATGGAAGGTAAGAACCTGCGTAATGAGAAATTAAAGTGCTTGCTCCTTCGCCTGCTTTCCAGCAGAATTGCTAGGAATTTAAGGTAGAAATGAACGTTTGTATTTTAGAGGTAGAAATTTTTGAAAAAAAAATCTTGTAATTCCACTCGAGTGGTGATGTAAGCACCACCCATTTCACTAACCAATTGATAGGAACATTGGAAGGAGGATACTTAAAGAAACATATGAAGAACATCTTCTATTATGGTAAGAAATGGCTCACATTGCAACTTTTGAATTTCCTATCAAAGATCTAGGAGGAGTGACACAATGCACATAATTCCCCCATTGTCTCTACCAAATTTTCATGGTTTGACAAATGAATATATAGATAAATTTTTATTTGAGTTTGAAGTATTTTGTAGAGGATATTATTATTGTACTAATGATCAAAGGTTGTTTCCTCTTACTCTAAAAGGAGCAGCTCTCTGATGGTTCATGAGCCTAGGTGGGAACTGCATCCAAACATGGGAGGACATGAAGAACATATTCTTGAAGAAGTACCAAGACTACTGCAAATCCAATGAAGATATTTTCGGTATGATAAAAGGAGAAGATGAAATCTTGGAGGACTATGTAGAGCGATTTCAATATAACCTTCAAAAATGAAAGCATAAGCATTTGGAAAAAGAGATCTTGAAAACACTCCTTTTTAATGGAATCAAAGATGAATTTTAGAACTCTTAAATCTGATAGGAAAAGGTGATGTTTTTCAGTTATCATATGATGATGTTTGTGAATTGTGCATAAGGTATTCAAGAGGAATTTCCAAGGCTGGTAAGAATTCTAGAGAAGTTTCTTTTCCAAATTCACTACAAGAACAAGAGACATAAGAGCTGAAATCAATGTTTTATTTGAAAATTTCAAATATGATTTTATTAGCTCTTTAAATTCACAATTGAATGTTTTACAGGTTGAGAAAAATCAAGAATTTGATGAAGTGTTTTGCCCTCATTGCCAAAAGGAGCATCCCATAGATACTCACTCTTCCTTATCTAGGATGGAAGTAGCATATCAAAGAGATGGGGAAGCTGCAACAAGTTCAAAACCATGGA
Organism: Pinus albicaulis; assembly: GCA_034641835.2. NCBI lineage: Eukaryota > Viridiplantae > Streptophyta > Pinopsida > Pinales > Pinaceae > Pinus > Pinus albicaulis. The sequence continues at coordinate 21,095,423 of MU968317.1, forward strand.
AATCATGGCCTACAGGTATGGTTCAAAACACTTCCTCTCCATTCTCTTACTTGCATAATCCATTATGGAATACTCATATGTTAGGGAAGCCATGCCAATCTCAATATAACCACCATCAATCTTGTCTACAAGTTTGGCACGGTTCATCTTATGATTGCATGAATACTCTCCCTCATCTTTTAGCACAAACACATCCTCCATATTCTCCACCAGATCTTCTACAATATCTTGCTTGCCTATCAAAATCATCCATTCAACCCAATCAACTACATCATCAAAATGCTCCATTCCCTACACAATTTCTTGCTCAACTCATTCCACACCCTCACCACAATAAACCAGTACAACATGCTTAAAGTGTTGAACTGCAAAATTTACCGACCCTTCCCACCCATTCTATCTCATATGCATCATTGGAGAAAACTTATACTGGGATTCAGAATGTATCAAATCCAAAAATTGTAGAGGTTATGGAAAAAAATGAGGTTTCTTCTAGCCTGCATCAACAAGCCGTTTTAAACACTCAAGAACTTCATTATATGACGGCTATGAGAAATCAAGAAAGTAAGGGATACATTGAAGATTGGTTTCACTCCATTTGTTTACAACATCACTCCATGCTTCAACAATTTTTGGCACTATCTTTTCAAGGGAAGTTGGCTTCTCATACCCTAATTTTTATTAACATGCATTTTTAAAATTTGGGTATGTACATACTTGAAGCCTTATTTAGAAAATAGTTACACTGAAAATACTCTTATACGTAATCATATTCATTTTCCAAATCAGAGTAGGCTGGTGAAAAAATAAAACAAATAAGGAAATAAAATAAACACTTTTTTTTTTTTTTTAAATAGTTGTTTTTGTTGCAACACGTGGAAATCAACATCGATGATAAATATTTTAATTTATTTGTGTATGTAGATGCATTATATTGAAAATAAAAATTCTACAAACACTTATATTCATTTTTATCACCAATATGGAAAAATTGCTTAAATATCTTATTTTTTTGGCTTGTGGACTTGATGAAATTTCTGAAAACAACGTTGGGACAGTCATGTTTTGAGGGACCAAAAGTGAATATTTTTAAAACCTGTTTCTATCCTAAGTAGCCCTTTATGTCTACTTTGCAACCCAATTTGAATCACTCAATTTGGATTTAAAACAAAAAACTTATAACCAAAACATTGATAGGGCGTCTAGCAGGCAGCTCAGGAACAGAGTTGGGACAGTCAGTTTTTGGAGGCCTAAATTCCTCTATTAATTTAGTTTACAACACAATTTGAATCACTCAATTTCGATATAGTATGAGGAATTTATGACCAAAATACTCACTGCTTATCATAAATCAGCACTCTTGAAACTCTGTTTTCTTGGCTGTTCACTAGCGTATTTGACCCATAAATTATTATTGTCCTCAAAACCTGTTTCTATTGGAGATCAATAAATGAATCTACTTTAATCTCCAATTTGAATCGGTTCAATCTGATATCAAATGCAAAATTTATGCTTGAAATATCAGCTGTTGGTCTGAGCTAGAAAATCGAAAATGACTTTATTATGCAGGTTGTTCTAAGCAAATTTAACATACCATTACATGAAATTTTTAAAACTTGTTTCTATTGGAGACATATCTTTGAATTCACTTTCATTTGACTTTGGAATCACTCAAATTGGACTAAAAACAAAGAATTTATAATTGAAACACTGCTGGTTAGTATGATTGTCCATTGCTCTCCCACAGGGAATAAATTAATTTTGTCCGTAGATTTGTTTTACAGAGTAACTACTTGTTAGTTTTTTTGCATAATTCTTGGATTAGGGGAGCCCGATCACCTCTATTTCTCCATGATTTAATGTTTTATTGCAGGTAGACACTCATTTCATTTTTTTCAGGTCTTAGCAGAACAAAGAAGGTCAATTTATGGACGAGCGATTCTTGAAAGAAATTTTAGTAAAATAAGGGCATTTCATCTAGTTCATTACCTTATAGATTCATAATAGAAGAAATGAAGAATTGGTTTCCATTTGAAGATTCATGTCGCTGCTGCCAAAACATTTTTCAAAAAGATCATTTTTTTCCATTTGACAGATTGATATTCCTTTAGGAAATAATACATAGCTGTTGTAACTTAATAAAGTGTTGTTTATTTTCTGATTTATTTTATGTTTTTGTGTTTCAGGTGTTGATCCCTTCAAATTTTAGTTTCTGCTCCATTGGAAATTGAACAGTAAGGACCCCACCATGCAAGTTTCAGAAGGCAATTCTTCGGCAGCACCAATTCTGTAAAAAATTACTTTTTCTTTAAACATGTACATAAATTTTCCTTTCTAGTTGATTGGATTTGCTTGACAATGAATTGTATATTAGCTTTTTTTTTTTTTTTTTTCCTACAGCAATTTCTGCATGCATTTTCTTTGTTATTCCCTATAGGGAACAACACTTTTTTGTGTGCCTTTATTTTTCATGATGTTCCTCTTAAGGAACAGCCATTGTTCCTCTTAAGGAACAGTAGCCATCCCTCTTAAGGAACAATAATCTTGTGTGCTTATATTTGTTTGTTGTTCCTCTTAAGGAACATCAGCCTTTCCTCTTAAGAAACAACGCATTTGTGTGTTTCTTTTTGCTATTCCTTTCAAAAGGAACAACATTTCCGTTAATTATTTTTGTTGTTCTTTTCAAAAGGAACAACACTTTTGCCGCGAGTTTTTCCTGTTCCTTTCTGAAGGAAAAACAAAAAGGAACATCAGTTTTTGCCGCTTGTTTTTGTTGTTCATTTCCAAAAGGAACAACATTTTTGCCGCTTGTTTTTGTTGTTCCTTTCAAAAGGAACAACATGTTTTTTTGCCGACTGTTTTTGCTGTCCCTTTTCAAAGGAATAACATTTCCGCGGATTGTTTTTGTTGTTCCTTTCAAAATGAACTACATTTTTTTTTCCGATTGTTTCTGTTGTTCCTTTCAAAAGGAAAAACATTTTCGCATATTGTTTTTGATGTTCCTCTTAAGGAACAAAGGAACAACAACTGTTCCATCTAAGGAACAACACTTTTTGAGTGCATTTTTCTTATTTTAGAACAACATTTTGAATATTTTCGTGAATTCTTCATGACTCTTTTAAAGGAAAACATACAATTTATGCAAGGACACAAAAATTAGAGGTTACTGGAATTAGCAAATCAAGAGAAATTGTAATTTTTAAGAAATTGTTTTGTAGTGATAAGAAAAGGAAATGACACAACCATCTATATCACTTTGCTGTCTTTATTTTCACTAAAATTAATATGATCGATTATCTTTATCATGTTGGTTCTTCCCTAAATCTTCATAACTCTCTTTGATTTTTATTTATTGAATAAGAATAAGGGCATACTTTCTCTATTGAGATGTTCAGACTTCTTCCACCATCCCTACTCTTAAGGAGTGTTGAGCCATCCTCTATACATAAATAGGGAAGTGCTACATGAAAAAAGAAGAAAAAAAAATCTCTATATGATTACTAACAATTCTATGATATGGCAGATGGAGGATAGGGGGTCTCATCAAGAGCTAGCCTACCATGATCATAAGGGAGCAGTGAAGTGGCATTCCCATTATGGCCACCACACCAGGGATATGATCCAATGGACAACTCAGAAAAATAAAAAGTCCTTGGAATAGGAGGTCTCATCACGAGCTGGCCTGCCTACCTTTCACTCCTTCCTGGTGAATGGCATTGTGATTCATCTGGTTCCCAAGCCAGCACAGTGGCCTCCATCATGACATCACACAGCACTTCCCTAGGCATAAATAAAGGATAATGGTTCCAAGGGTGAGAAAGCAACTTTTTCAAGGTTATAGACACCTGTGGGCAACAGAGCTCTGCTGATGGTATTGGAGTCATATTTTTTACAAATCAATAGTAATGATAAACCCTTTTCTTATATCTTTATCTAATATCAAATGAGAGTATGCTCCTAAACCCTTTGTTCGGAACCTCTTATGCATGAAATTTATTTATAAATCGATCATAATGGTTTATGTGGATAATGACCGCATAAGTACTTTTTTCACATCAGCTGTCATTTTCCCTTATTTTTGAATCATTACATAAACATTTCCATATCTACTCATGATTTCAAAATATGCATCGATTTCAGTAATGCGATAAACTGTTGATCATATCATAAGTATGTATGCCTTTCCATGTTGTACAATTGTTGTGCAGTACGTTGCTTTTCTATTTGTCGGTCGAGGGTGACCTATCATCTTTCAAGGGGGGCACGGATGCCTTTTAAATATGCCTGCATGTGGGTCGAATCTCAGTATTCATATTGCATTTCTACAGAAGTTTTTCTAATTGAACTTTTGGCATACATCTTATCTGTTGCTCTTCAAAAATTAACACTGTGGATTCTTGAAAATTCTGTGTAACGTATCGGGTTACGTATAAACAAATAAGTATGGGGGAAATTCTATGGTAAAGACGACCACACCATTGCAACTAACCATGTTGTGCTGCTCATGTGATGATGATTTAACGTGCACAATTCTTCGCATAGCGATAGTTGCATGGCTTCCACCTTTGCATCACTTTCGCACTGCCAACTCTACATCACCTTCAACAAATGCTAGCTTCCTACATAAGACACATTTTTTTCGGAGGTAACACTTGAGGTAAAATAGCATAATTTTCTGATTTATTATAAATTTAGGAGAATTTCATGAAAATCCATTGAGCATTATGTATCATTATTCATTCCATATCTTTACCACTTCCCATTTTTTAGACACGTCTCATCTTTCAGTTTGGGGGAGTGTTGATTTATTTCATTTCTTTCTTGTGACCATGTCCGCAATATTCTTTATCATTCATGAATATTCTTATTCATTCTCAACACCTCGCTTATTCCATGTTTTACACCAAGCATAGATTTCACCAGATTTTAGCAACCACCACCCTCTTTGTTTTCTTAGCATCAGAGGAGGACATGCTAATTTCTTCAATTTGGGGGAGGAATCATACACATGATGGATGTTTTCTACTCTCTTTCTTGTTTAAGGCATACAATTTCATTTTTATATAGTGCAGAAATTGATTTTCATATATTTTTAAAAATATGAACTAAATTCTTGTGATTTCTGGATAATAAGGAGGTATCATTAAAATACAAAAACCCAGATAATTTCACGCTAAATTAGTTCATAAAATTTTGAAAACTATGCACTATCACCTACAACCATTTTTTTTATATCTCATGATCCGTGCATCAAAACGATCTGATTTTTGAGAAAATGATTAATGAAGGTTGTTGTTACTTATGTCACATTTTTCTGCAACTTCATATACATATAGTTGAACGTCAACTAGAAAAATTCACGCTCATCAAGATTGCTAAAATTTATATTCATTAATTAAGGAAGAATTCATTTGTTCTATCCATTTCATGAGTTAAGATGAACATATTTTTTATTGCTTGGTTAACACATGGGTTTTTGTCTTTGGGTTGCATGAGGACATGCAATATATTCAGGTTTTCGTTGCATGAGGACATGCAACATATTGAGTGTGGGGGTATGTTGGGCCGTTAATATGTCATTATTATTATCACTTGTGAATGCTTATTCCACCCATTTCTACCATTCTTCATCACGTCATTTATTATAATTTATTATTTAAATCCATTTTATAATCATTTATGCTCTTATGAATGAATATTATTTATTCTCCTTTATTTCTAATAAATTGATGATTATTATGCATAATTTTATCAATAATGGTTTATTAATATATTTTTTAATATCACTCACTATTTTAGCCTCCAAGATATTCGCCAGATTGAAGATTTGATCTCCAAATCATCATCAAATATTCCAACTCGGAAATTCGCTAGAATAAGAAGTGACAGTTTTGTGGTTAAAATTCTGGGCAAATGAAGAAGAATCTAGAAAATATGAAACATGGGTTTTGTCCAGAACTAATCAATTAACTTTCTTAAGGAAATCCGTTTGCCCAATTTTGGCTCAGATAAGAGAAATAGAATAATTTTGAGTGATGATTTTCTCAGATTCATTGTTGCTGACTGCTTCAAATGATGTTTTCAATTGCATACTAAATTGGATTGTCTTTACTGATGATTTATGGAAGACTAGATATGATTTTGCTGATCAATTGGTTGAAGACAATCCAAATTTGTTATGAGAATCATTTTGTAATCATATTTTTTGTAACTTCTCTCTGCACTATGTGTATTTAAGTGAGAAACAGAGATCAAAGAAGCGGAGGGTATTAGGAGATATTTCCTTTTGTAATTTTCAGAATTGTTCATCGACACTTGTTAATTAAAATAAAGTAAGATTGCTTGTAAACTCTGCTACATATGATCAATAAATAAGTTGCGTTACTGCTCATTCAATTATTCTGAAGTAACTTAGCAGTGCTCACTGACGCTAAGGGCTCGGCCTCTGGTGGAGTTCACTGCGTTTTTGTATTATATTTTTTATTCTTGCAGCGTGTGAGTGATTTGATTTAATATTTATTTCTTTTAATCGCATTGCTTTACAGTTTCCTATTTTATAGCTTGTCGTTTCAATATTCTATGAATTCGTTTTATTACATAAGCTGTGATTGAACCGCATTGTTGTTCCTTTCCACCATAACAAGATTACTATTCTTTACAACTTACATTGTTAAGTTGTTCATTTCTATTTAATAGCCTTGTTGTTCATTATAGATTTTGTTGTTCATCTCTATCAAATAGCTTTGTTGTTCATTTCCATTAGATAGAATTTTTTGTTCATTTCCGATTGTTGTTCATTTCCATTTGCTGTTCATTTCGAGTAAATAGAACTGCTGTTCATTTCTGTTAACTAGTTTACTGTTTATTCCTTTTTGCAAAGAGTTTGGTTTTGCTTTTGAGAGATTGCCTAGTTTATTTCATTAGCAGAATTAGTGATTTAGTTCAGTTTCCATTTAATTGCTTTAGTGTGGAGTGTCAGATCATCAACTGTAAAGGACATTGGTTATTGCTACCTACGTTCTCAGATTGATCGTCTTGTTCTTGTTTTATTTCATTTACATCAGTTGCCAAAGGAAAGATTTATTACTACTGCATCCTTGAATGATGACTGCTAAGTGAGTGATTGGATTTTAGAGCATTTAGTTTCATGTCATTGTAATTATATTTCATTTCCAAGCATCCGTTTACTCTTGTAGTTGAAAGATCTATACTACATTTTAAAGAAACATTACTCTCTCGGATTATAATGTGCACATACTGCGCACACTCTTGAAATAAGAGGACTTGCTCGGGTTGATAATTAATGTGGGATAAATAGGAGTTTTAAAAGGCACATTTTAGCACCCAACAGTGGTTAGCCCAAGGGGAAGATTCTCTCAGATCTTGTCATTAGAGTCATGTCCCGAACATCATTCCTACGAGTCTAATTCGTTAGCCGGGGAGATACAGGTAGGTCGCTTGTGGGGAACCCTAATCAGTTTGAATGGCCTATATCCATAACCTGAACCTTGTGCTCAACATAGTCTTGAATATCTCAACGACTTGTTACATGTTTTTCCTATTAGCTGGAGATGGGATATGAAGGCTTGGAATGAAGGCAAACCCAAATCAGAATATCTTTCAGTTTCTGTCAAACAAGAAACAACCTTTCTTGTGAAGTAAAATAAGTTGAGATCCCTCATTCACCCCAGGTAAATATTTTCCACAAAGAATAAGTGCCACGAGCACATAAAAATAAGTGCTATAAGAACATGAAACACATAAGGGTAAAGGACTGAGAAAGGTTTCCTGTGTAGGGAGGTAAGGCATTGACTCCGCTGGGGTACTGACTAGGCTCGCTGGTAGTGGTGTAATGTTTGCGATTTCTTGAAGTGACTGCGCCATGGTACTATTCATGCCTGCTGGCAGTGGAGCAACACTAGAAAATTATTTTAAAAATTCTGAATATAATAAGCCCTCTGCCTGGTCCTTTACATCATCATAAACTCCTGACATGCATGAGTTTCTACTTGGGTGTTTACTAATTAACAAGAACTAGATGAGGCACAAAGGGAAGGCATATCAGTAAATGTCAAAGCAACATAGGAGGGACCCAAAATACATGTCTAATATTCCCTTGCGTCACCATATAAACTCGAGAAATTGTAGGTATGTTGATAGAGATGTTGGATTCTACCAGTGGTTCACCAATTGTTGTAGCTGCTACAACACCACCCAAAATTTTGGGTATACTCAAAATTTTAGGTCCTCCTCTGTTTGCTCAGCCCATTGAAGTTTCGATCTGGTATCCATTTGGTTGATATCCCCATGAGATTTTCTTACCGAACCCTATCACTGTGCCCATTCATACAATGCACACCGCACCCACTTGTCTCGCTACCTCAGGCTACCTAGGGTTTGGGCATGTAGTTGTTGTTGGGAGTTATCTTGTCATCAACCTATATTTGCAAGAGTGTTTTCCCATCGTCCATATTGTGCATGCACCCTTACTCTCTCCGTTAATTTAGGGTTTGGAATATGGTGGTCCTATGTACATGTTATAAAACCCTAAGTTATCATAGCCATGAATCAAAGGTTAAAGCCTTGCTCTCTAAAATTTCACTTTAGCGCGTATTATTCTGTTTTCTCTCCAATTTTTAAGGAATTGTATCCATCATACACATGAACATGGGAATTATTTTACCAAACTAAGGTTTGTTTATGAGTGAGAGAGTGAGCCTCCAAATCCAGACATTACGTTTCATATCTTGATATTGGAAGGAATGTCTGAGCATTCAAGTCAAGTCATGATGGGTTAAAAAGTCACTCACCAATCTCTAGTACAATCTGCACAAGATTTACTTTCGTTGAAGTTAATTTTATCATACTCGATAAAGCCCTACTTATTGTGTGGCTAAAGCATGTTATTTAATTGATAACCTCAACTTTATATTGCTAATATAAAATAACATTGGATGTTGACACCCTGGAGTCATAAAGGATTGATTGGTATATTAATATTTGAATTATTGTATGCTGTGGCTCATATCTTCTTGAAATATGGCATGCAGGTCCAACCATACCTTGTTCGGTCGAAGTATGCCATAGAATGGAGAGTTATGTGAGGAAGGAAAAAGGAGTGACAAATTCGAATGTGATGAGTACAATAAGAACGAGGCCATAATTTTTATAAATATTGCGCGTTGAGTTGAGAACATGACGCCAGACGTGCACCTCAAAAAAGATTTATTGCAAGCCATACTTTTTAATGTTGTTTCCATTGCAATAAAAAACCCAACCATATTAAGCCGAATCAGAGCGTAGAGGTATATAAAACAATTTTGGAAAGGGTGCGATGTTGTTTGGGATCGTAGTTTCCTCTGTGAGGAATGTATTCCATCGTGAGAATCAACAAAAAAAGTGTCAAATTTCCAACTCTTTGAATATGCTCGACTTTCTGCGGATGATTCAAATCGATTTTGTAGCAGGAACTCAATGATCAATTGCTTGGATAGAGAAAAACATAAATTTTCTTGAGTTGAATCACTGCTGAAATAACATTGACGAGTTCATTTCTTATCGCTCTTCCTGCTGTTAAAAAAAATGAATGCAGGTTATGGAATTAGTGGGTGCAAGTCGCAATTTATCCATTGCATTAATAATTATGAAGCCTTTGGATTAGAAGATGGTAATCACGAGTTTGTGGCTATGGGGAACAGGTTTCTGGCTAGTCTTGGTACGTTTTCAACATTTAGCAATGTTGTTGGGTTTTTTTACCACTGGAATTAAAAAACATTCTAAAATTTACTCGACAAAGCTAAGGGGTGACTTATGGCATTGGTGCTTAGACGCAGCCATGATAGGCAGTGACACACGCTCTAGAAATATGACCTTTAGTGGGAAGTGTGACTGGATTCAAGACACTAATTCACAAAGCTACACCTGGGAACACCGATGGCTATGCATATTGACATGTAATGCAGTTATGAGAACTCTCTTAGGGTCTCCCTAGTCGCAAATCATGGTTGCAAGGTACAGTGGTGAACGTGAACTAGCCTCAGATGCAATTGTGAGACCCCTCCTAAGGTCACTAAGTCACAAAACCTTACCCAAAGCAGCCTGTGCGACTTATCCTTCTCTGCGACTTGGAAACTCGTATATATTGTGCCATGCTTCATGTTCCAATAAAGTTGGCAGCATTCATGAGCTCAGACCCATTGAAAATTCACAAGCCTTCTACATTTTCCAACACATCGCCCTTGTGCTAAATTAGGACTGGGTCACTGTACAAGGGACAATTCATCATGCGTCACAGTTTTGAGGAATGCCCATGGTGCTAACATGCTTATGTCTGTGATAAAAAAATGAGACTATAATGGGTACAACTCAATGACAGTTTCAGAAGGTGGCAAGGACTGGTGCATCTTACCCTTCATGCAACCCTATGACTCATCCAGTGTGCCAAAAAATCGCATTTTCGAGTTAATTGCACAAGTTGCATCGAGGAGTCCCATCCAGGAGTGGGACCTTCCTATTGCAACCTTGTGACCTCTACCAAGTTGTCAGGTCTTAGAGTGGCACCCAATGAAGAGCTCACAACTGAGGCGACTCTCCCGTGGTTCCGACTATGAGAGCCCCCTCACCAGAGTTACAACCCCAACAAAAAATTTCTTCGTCATGATGTGAGATGGAATGCGCTACTCCTGTCAACTAACTCGCTGATGTATAAAGTTGAATTTATCACTGGTATCGAAGTATGTCTTGGGATCTATTTCAACCTTTCTCATGTGCCCATCACAAGCCTGCCTCCCTAATGTTGGTGCTCAGAGAGTGAGAGGATAATGCCCCACGCATAAGAAGGATATGCCTCAGTCGATGTGAAAGTTTAGGCAGTGCAAGGATGAAAGGTTGTAAAGGGTCTTGCTATTCAAAAATGATGGCAAAGAAGTTTTATTTGATGTGAAGGCGAGGTTTAAACCACAATGGCAGGCATGCTCAAATGACATAAGGTTTAACACCTTGGAAACAAAAACACTCAACATACGCAACAAAGGCAAATTAGTGTAGAAGGTTGCATGAAAATGATGACCCAACCACACAAAGAAAGCGACCATTGGGGTCACTTTAGTGCCAAAATATTACGCATGTCAATGCACAAATTTGTCATCGTGAAAGTGCAAGAAATTTCAAGGTTGATTGAAGTTGCAGAGCAAGATCCTCATCCCGTATGCAGATGCTTAAAGACAAAATGATTACCAAAACTAACAATGCTGCGAATATACATGATCATGGTCAAAAACAGATATTGAAGTCTAACTATCTTCAAGACATAAGAAGGATGGGTCAATAACAACATACTAAAGTTCTGTGCCAATCGTCAAGGTGGATGGCTCCGATAATGGGAATGCCTAGGCTGAAATAAAGACATTGCTATTGATGTTTTTGAAGGGGTCAGATATGAACATTTTATACCATAGGAAAACTCTGTGGAGACCACACTATTTCCCAGAATGGGACTATGCAGGGGTCCAAATTTATTATTTGTTAAATCAATATTTTAGTTAATTGAATGTATCCAACATAATTTTTTATTATAAAGACAAGTGACCTGTGTTATTTGTTGTAGGTAGAAGTTGTCGATGTGCACAGAAAAAGCTAGGGTTTTCTCTAGCAAGAAAGGAAAATCCTTACAAAACTCCAAGAACGTCACTATAATCTCAAAGGCACATTTGTCACCTAGTCATGCACGCAGGACTAATGCACAGGAAAAGACATCATGTTTTGCAAGGTCTGAGCTCTCCAAAAGAGAAGTGTAAAAGGAAAAACCCTAGGTCGCGACCTCCCAGATCGCAGGCCTCCCTAGGTTGCAGGTCGCAAATAGCCTTAGGTCGCAGATGACCTCAGGTCGCAAGTCGCTAGCCTCAGGTCGGAGATGATCCCAAGTCGCAGGTCACAAATAGCCTTAGGTCCCATATGACCTCAGGTCACAGGTCACAAATAGCCTCAGGTCGGAGATGACCCTAGGCCGCAGGTCGTAAATGACCCTGCGTCACAAGCCAACCCAACAGTCGGGGAGACCAAGAGTCAAGGGAAACTCAAGAGTCACTTCAGCGTATATGTATGACTTCGGGAAATCAACAAAAATGACTTTTAGCACTTGAGTTGAAGTTAGGACGAGATAGCGAGTTTGTGCTTGAGAGCTAAAGACACTCAACTCTTGATATCTATTATAGGGAGTTGTAGTGAGGCTAGGGTTTGGTATCATGCATTGAGATGAATATCCCATGTTCCACTATTGGGTTTTGACGAGTTGCAAGTTATGTATTTGAAGTTGCAGCAACATTAATAAATTTATTCTCTTTTCTGGCACCGATTCACATGCTTGCTCATGGTGGCAGTATAACTGTCTGATACTTCGCTATATTTGTATGTGTGCTTTCATACATGCAATATTTTATGGACTGATTCATAGTGGTTGCATGTAACTTTTGCTTTCGAATCAATGTTCACTTGTTTCTTGCCATGTTAGTGATCTATTGTGAACTACTTGGCAGTTAACCTCTTGCATGTTCTCTTTCATGTACGTCTGACTAGGTATTAGCTCATCGATCCCTCTCATGGCATACCCCCTTTTATTGCTGCTTATACTTGCATTTCTTTGTATGGTTTGTCAATCTTGGGTTGATTTTGTTCCACTGATTGGTCATTTCATCCTTGTCTCTGCTTCATCACCTCCTCATTCGACAACCAAGAGTGAAAACACTTATGGCGACAGCTAGGCCCACATATCGGATGGGGCTCCTATGCCAAATAATGTGAGGTCTAATTGGGACCTTTTGACCAAGGAGACCAACTTGTTGTTGGAAGTACAATTTTTCTCGTCAACGAGACCGTCAAAAGGACAATACAGATGCTCAAGAGATATAACAAATGGATAGTAGAGCAGATTTGGAGGAAATACCATAAATTGTGTAGAAGGTTCAGGATTTTCTGACTTAGAACCCTCAGATGACGACGCATTAGGGGAATTTTGAGGTCTAAAATGGGCCTTCTAAGAAAAATGTACATAAAATCTATAAGAACCAATAGGATTCAAGATGATGATGTCAACCATGAGGGGTGATTTGCCTTTTTGGAGTAAAAAAGTAAAAATATTAAAAAATATTAAAATAATAAAATAACTTTTTCAACTCATATTTTCAACTTATCTCCCTAAGGTTTAACTCAAATTTCGAGTGGGAGTACTCGTTGGATGCAAAATTTAATTTCTCATCCAAGGGGTACCCATGTTGGATACTTTGGATGAACCTTCTACACGAAAAATGAGAAATACATGAAAAAATGTATTTCCAATCACGTTTTTCATGTATTTCTTATTTTTTATGTAGAAAGTTCCATCAAAGTATGCGACATGGGTAATCCTTGGATTAGAAATCAAATTCTTCATCCAACAAGTGTTTTCGCTCGAAATTTGAGTAAACCCATTGGGAGATATGTTGAAAAAAGAGTTTTTCCTTTTTTCCCTCTAAAATTTGATGATGTAATCAAATCTTATTTTATTATTTCCACTATTATTTGATAATTTCCTTAGGAGGCCCATTTTAGACCTCAAAATTCCCCTAATGGAAAGCGAGTCGTCAAGTGGTGGTCGAGATGAGATACGTGGGACACTTATGACAATTCCAAGTTCAACACCTTGAGCTTCAAGAGGCCCAGGTGGAAATTGTGGAATCTCAGGAGGAGGTCCTTAAGTTCCTTCAGAGTAGGTATGAGGAGAATTCGAATATTTAACCACAATGACCTTTAGAACAAGATCAACAAAGCGAAAGGTGAATCATTTTTTCAATAATTAAGATTTATAATTAAACAAGAAAGATCAGGCGAGGAGTATTGCACATGTAAGATGTTAACGTCGGCAGTAAATTTTAGAATTAAACAAATAAATAAAAAAGGGTAATCTAGGAAAAGTATCTCGAGGTATCTGTGAACTGAAATATACACCTTGGTAAAATAAATTAACAAGGACTTAATGTATGGCAGCCAATATCCCCAAATGATGTATTCGGTGTATCATGTCTACAAGGCGGCCGACTCAGTTACCTATGGAAGGATTTCAACCTAGTGGGGACTCCCAAAATATACTCTAGGATACGTAGGAGCTCAGTCTGTAGTAGCATTGTCTAATGTGTAACCATTCAATGAGAGCGTCCCCTTATAATTTTAATATGTGGAGCATAGTACTATATATTTCCATACATGGGATGGGATATCACCCCAAGGATGCAACACATGCTGTTAGCGACAGATGCTACACTTAACGACGCCGAGACACATCTCTAGCCTAGAACTCTAGATGTTTGCATTAATTCCAAATGCTCCTTAAGGTTAATTGAATAAATTTTAAATTTGATCATTTGATTGTGTTTCACCTGAATCCCTACAATGCAACTAAATGAATGAAAAAAAAAAAAATCATTTAATTTCGATGAACTGTACACTAATGAGGGAGAAAGTGAAAATAAGAATGCAACAAACAAGAAATACAACAAGAATTGATTCCCCCCAACGAGCTCAAAATTAATAAAAGGCAACTCTAAAAAGAATTCACTTTCACTATCCCAAATGTAATCTTATTGAAAACGAAATCACTTTTTTAATTTATTTTTATTTTTATTTTTTATTTTATTTTAATTTAATTTAATTTTTTATTTTTTAATTTTAATTTAATTTAATTTAATTTTTTATTTATTTATTTTTTTTATTTTATTTATTTATTTTTTATTTTATTTATTTTTATTTTATTTTTTTAATTTTTTAATTTTATTTAATTTTATTTAATTTTATTCTAATTTTTATTTTTTAAACTTTGGATGCTCAAATGCAAACTAATGCAATTATTGAAACAATCAAAGCAAAACTAACCAAACAGACAAAGAATTGAAATGAAAAATTTCTTTCATTTTCTCTTTTTCGAATGGAAAACAAATCGTTCTAAAAGTACTCGAATGAAAATGACTTTCACTTTTTCTTTTCAAAATGAAGGAAGAACAAACCAATTCAAAAGTTCTAAATGAAAATGAATTTCACTTTTTCTTTTAAAAAAAAAGGAAGAAAAAACCAATTCAAAAGTTCTAAATGAAAATGACTTTCACTTTTCTCTTTCGAAATGGGAGATCAAAACAAACATACACTCTCAAGCTCGCAAATCAAACAATCGTGATATATGTTTGATAGTCAATCAAAGGTGATTTCAAATTGAAATAATAATTCAGCGCAAATGAAAAGAAAAAAAAAAAAATTGCAAATACAAGCCAAAATTAATATGAAATATTGTTGCAAATGATTGGAACAAAGCCCTCAGAAAGAGCCAACCAATCTCTTGATTAGACACACAAGTGACAAGCGAAGGAAAACTAACCTAGAAACCCTAGAGGGTGATTAAACTTCACTCAAACAAAAATAGGGTCAAAGAGACAAATTCATCACTCAAGCAAGGAAATAAAGCTAAACACAGTGGTACTAGATCCTATCAGAGTAGAAAGATACCTTAGAGGCCAAGACACACTGGAAACTGAAGGGAAACCTAAATTTTTTCTAATCTCTGTGATCAGCACGCCTGTTAAAGGAGAACTTGTGATGAAAGGTATATCAATGTGATTGTTTTATATAAAACAACGTTGTCGACACTTTTGTAAGAACAAAAAACGAGATGGGTGAGAAATAAAATAAACAATAAAAACAATTTCAACAACTAGACCAAAATTGACACCCTAAAGAAAAATTCAAACACTATGCAGACCTATAGAGACTGAAATAGGCTCATATTTTGATGATCGATCAAACTGATAAAGAACCCAAATTGGAAAAAGAGGGGCGAAGAGGCTATAGCTCCCCAGTGGAGTAGCCAATTTTGTTGTTAAGACAATCCCCTCTGTAGACAAAGGCGATCTCTCTAGCCCTAGAGTGGGTCTAGCAACACATGAGACTAAGTAATGAACCCTTTCCTAGTTTGTATTCAAAGTGGAAGAAGAAGAATATGAACCTACCTGATCCTGATGCTATCGTCCAATCCTTTGGTGAAGACCTTGATTCCACGATTCTTCAATATCGCTCCTCGCTACTTGTGGCATTCGAATACCTATAAGAAATCAAGAGACGAAAACAAGAAACATGACAAGATACATCACACACATCGAATACAAATTACCTAACAAATTAAGGAGCATTAAGCTACTTGCATAGATATCTAGACAAATATGGAAAGTGAAATATCAGATTTATTAATAATTATAGAAAAGAGGAAGCATACAATCATGGCCTTGATTTTGGAGACCTCCCTTTGGTGATTTGCAAGTCCACACCAAGGCTCTTCAAGAAATACTTCTACCAAGTGGCAATTCAGGCATAATCATAGTATAAGGATGTAATGGATTAACGATCAGGCAAGACCAACGAGTAGTGGAAGGATGGGATTCAATCTATATGTAGGGAGAGGGAGTTAAGGATCCATAAAAGAAGGAGGAATTCCCATTTCTCAAGGTACAATTCCCTAATGATAATATCAAGAGCTAAAAATGAGATAGCTCGAGCATATCTACATCGAACCATATCCAGCTCGTCGTTCTGGAAGCTTCTTCTCGATTTGAAGAAACGCTGCTAGAAGAGGCTCAACACACTTTTTCCTATCTAAATCGCGCTACCAGTGCTAGGTCAAATTGTTGCAACATGTCATCAACATGGGCATGCAACTAGCTAAGAGCGATGGCCCAAAAATTTAGGTTTTAAGTTGTGCTTCTTCAAAAAGTATTTAAGGCGACTTTCTGTTGATCTTCAGGGGATATATTGATGTATTTTCTATGTTGTATATACTACACCATTGTCATCTCAGGGAACTTTAGGATCATGGACGGGAAGTGAATGGGGTGAAAAATTATTGTGTAATAGTTGCGACTGCCCTCCATGACAGGTCGCCAGCTCGCTACTGCTACGACCACCTCGCGTACTAACACCCATCTGTTGAGCACGACCAACAGTCTTGCCACCCCAATGCGACCCATATGCCACCATTCCCATCTCCATAGATTGAATTTCCCTGTCCTGGTCCCTGTGTTGCGCCGAGCTCGACTTGGCAAAGAGGGAGGAGTGCACACGCCGAGGGGAGGACCACATGATGAACAAACCATCAACACCACAACCAAAACCCAGCTCAAGAGTGTCAAAGCCACTGACAACAATTAGGTCCCGTCCCACGTTAAATCACAAAAACCTCCTCGCCCAGAGCTTGGACATCCCGTCACCCAGGTCGCTCCAAAGACAACCCCATGTAGCAACCCAGCTTCTTCCACTCCACCAATTGAGCACTCTGGGCTTTCGACCCTTTAGAGTACCGAAAGCTTGAGAAAATAGATAAAGAATGAGAAGGTTATTATAATTTGATATTTAAATAATATAATATTCTTATAGTCCTTATTTTACTATTCAATTTGATTATCTAATTCATATATTTGATTACTTACTTTTAATAACGTTTACTCAAATTTTGATTTTAATCTCTTTTTAATTATTAATTTTTTAATCTCTTTATTATTTATATTAATTATTTATTTATCATTTCAGTGTTTTATGACTTTGGACTTCCTTCCTTATATTTAGGAATTTATTACTATTTATTTTTATTTAATTTATTATTTTAATAATATAATATTTATATATTTTATAATATTATATTACTTATTCCCTTATATTAATATATTTGAGTATTTATTTTTTATTAATTGATATAGTTGTTCAATTCTTGATATTAAATAATCTTTTTATTTTTATTATATTTTTTTAACTTTCTAATGTCGTTTATTTTCCAATTCTTGATCATGCGTCTTTCACCTATTTATCCTTTTATCAAATTTCTTATTATTTTCATGATGAACCACATTCGTTGGGTCAAAACATTGACTAATTTTTTTTTTCACTCTAACGAATCCAGAAGATCAAAATAAAATTAAAATTAAAAAAATAAAATAAGATAAAAAGTTACTAATTATCATTAAATAAACCAACCTAGATCCATCTTAAATTTGAATTTATCAAGCACTCAGAGGGATCAAATTTCTTAAGGTGCAAACCTAGGTTAAATACAATTTTAATATTATGTTATGTAAACATTTTGATAAAACAATTAATTATAATTATTACTCAAAACATTTTTACTTGGTCAAATTACATAAAAAAAAATAGAATTAATAATTATTAATAAGTAAACCAACCTAGATCCATCTCAACTCCGAATCTATCAAGCATTGAGAGGGATCAAATTTTGAGGTACAAACCTTTCCTCAAGTTTTGTACTAAAAAAAGGGGTTTGCACATTGAAATATTTGATCCCTCTCAATACTTATAGACTCAAAATTAAGATGGGTCTAAGATGGTGTAGTAACACCTATACACTTTACAACACTAAAATTCTATATTCTCTTTTTTCATCAAAGTGGTACATTCACGGGTTAAGCTTATATCTATTAAAGTCAAAATAATTAAATATAAAATAAATTATGTTTTATTAAAAATATATAAAGTAAATTGTTTTTTTTTTTTTTCTGAAAAAAGAAAATCAACCTCCTTCTTGCTTAAGGGCTAGAGTGAGGGTGTTGGTACTAGGTCACCCCACTTCCAAAATCTAGAGTAAGGTTGTTGGTGCCAAGCCAAGTCACACCCAAGGGATAGAGTAAGGTTGTTGGTACCATGCCAGCCCACATGCATACTCACTTAATATTTCACAAGTCTCAAAATTGATACAACAATATTTATCAGGCATTATAGCTCATCATGTCACTAGTGGGGATTTGAACCCGAATGAGGAAGATAACAATCATTCTACTCAACCACACAAAATAAACTCAATTGAAAAATATAAAGCTATAAATTATATTGTTAATATATAATATATTATTTTACAAGATTTGAATTTAGATAGCAAGAATAGTAACTATACTTCCTAATTATATAAGATAAATTCAATTAACATCAAATAAATATTCCTAATTATATAAGATAAATTCAATTAACATAAAATAAATTATATTTATTTTAAACAAATTTATCAAAGATAAAAAATGATGATAAATGTAAATTTCTTATACTTAATAATTGCTTTATAATATTTGTGTTATGTAAACTCATAAGGTGTAGATCAATTGGTTTGGGTGGGGTTTAGTCCCCACTAGGTCACTCTTTAAATCTCATGGGGAGGGGTTGAGGCAGAGCCACATTTGGGGGAATTAAACTATCCTAAGGGGTGTCCAAACTCGACCAAGATTTGCACAATATGGGTGATAACATCCCACTAGTGGGCAGATTGTTCTTCCATCCAACATTAGGGCTGACCCAAACCTAGGCTCAATCTAGTTTGGAAGGATATTTGTGTTTTGTTATTTCAATTGATACTTTATATTACCAAAAGAAACTTATAAGTACACACTTGTTACATATATCCATCAAATGATTTCTTTGTGATTTTATTGGGATACAAAGATACCCATATACCAAAAATTTACCAAGTAGCCCCCAGTCCAAAAATAAGCCATGCTACTAAACCCAAATTAAAAAAGTTTATAAAAGCCCTTCTTGCAAACATAACATTAAACTAACAAGACAACATAAAACTAAAAAGTTAAAAATCATATGCATCATTGAGATTTAGAAGAATATATGAGAGCAAAGTCCTTAGAATTTAATACGGGAGGTGTAATAATGTCAAAGTCACATTGTATGTGTCCCTCTACATGGGTCAACCTTGTGTCCAACCTGTTAGGTCCCTATAATACTAGTGTATCCCCTTATTATTATTGTTAGTATAGCCCCCTTTATTTTTATTGTTTTTCCCATGTAGTCCCCACATTGTTATTATTGTGCCCCATAGAAGCCCATATTTGTTAGTGTTGTGCCCTTACATTGTTATTTTTATGTCGGCTAGGGTTATATTGTGACCCATTGGACGCCTACATATAGAAAGGAGGTTTTGTCATTTGTATCTTCCAAGAATTGTTCATTTATGTAATGTAGAGGAGGTTTCCCCCTCGAAGTGGCTGATTTATAAGGTGTCGATCTATCTTTTCTTCTATTTTTGGAGTTGGCTTCATAACATTTGGTATAGAGCTTTGGATTATAGGGCTTCAATGCTTCAAACAAGTCATCATGGCAATTTTCGCTATAACATTTTTTTTACGAATGTTCAGACACTAAAAAAAAAATCCATTTGCGAAGAAATCACAATGAACGTCATGCAAAAATTTCAGATCTTGGTTCACAATATTTTTCGAGATATGATTTATGGAAGTTAGGGTTTTTCCACGCTCCCAAATTTCATCTCGAAAACGTGAACTTGGGAAAATCGTCATAACTCTCTCTTTGAGCATAAGATTGGAATTCTATAAAAAGTGACCAAAAGTACACAGACTGTATTTTGTTATGTATCAATTTCAGATCTGAAGGAGGAAACTATGATGTGGCACGTCGTACAAGTTCGATCTACTGAAACAGTCCATATTTAGGTCATTGTGGGAGATTGGGCATAACTTTATCTTGAAGAATCTAAATCAGGTATGGCCTATGGCATTTGAAAGAGGACTCATAGTGCTAATATAGGGTATAAATTTAGATATTGAAGATCTAAAATATTAGAGATAAATCAGGTTCAATATAGACCTCCTAAATGATCCTGGAGGATCGTACAGGTCCAAGTACCAGTGGTTTAAGTGCAAAGGTTCAAAAATCAAAGTGTCGGAAATGTGGAAAACTTAGTGTCAAGTTGAATATCTCGTCTTTCTGATTCCAACGACGTATACGACACTCAATTCCGAGTCCGTATGGAGTAGTTAGAAGCAGTCAAAGTTTGAGGGTTGACTTGGTGATGTGGCAGCTTAAGGAGGCACAAAATTTGCATAAATATGGCAATCGGATTCCGACCAACGCTGGCCGGATTTCAGGTGAAATTGTGGGTCCCTTAATTTGACTCCTTTGGTCAAATTTCAGAATTTTCAAGGATGACGAGTTGTTTATATATATATATATATTTGGAGGGTGGGCCATGACCCTCGCCCTCCCCATCCAACAACTTAACAAAAAATATAATATTAGGGGGTCGACGGCCATGACCCCGTCCGACCCCCACCCACATTTCAACAAAACCATATTAAATATGGGCGGGGCCAATGGTCGTGACCACACAGCCCCAACCCACACACCATGTATACACATATGGTCGACGAAGTATATGGGGTGGGCCGCCCAATGCGGGCTCGACCCCCAACTTACCCACCTTGTATTAAATATATATCCGATGGGGTTTTAAAAAAAGAAAATGCATAGTTAATTCAAAACACATTCAACCTTATTACAGAGGGGGCGGGGTTTGACCACTTGACCCCCTTCCACAAACAAAGGATGTCAAGCGATTCGGCTAGCGGCTCCCTTGGGGAGTCCGCCCAACCTTCCAATATTTAAACTTCAATTCATTCATAAGTGCACCCATGCAGGCCATGAGCGGCATGGAGTACGAGACAGAGTGGAACCATGAGCACTTTACAGGAGGGGGGTGAAACCATGAATTGAGCCATTTCCAGAGGGGCCATATTTTCACTCTGTCAGAATCAGGCAAATTTTATATGGATTATTCACATCTCAGTGCCACGAATCCAACGGTGCTGTCCATTTCTTCATTAGAGGTCTCCAATTTTCGAGCACTTTCAGCTATGGAGGTATAAGGGTGTAATTTTTCATTAGTGCTTGTACTTTCATTTTTATTTGCCACTTTATGAAAGAGGGCCTCCCCACTGATTGAGTAGGGCCCAAAGACGTAGTCCCTCCTGGATGAACTCTGATATCAATTCCTTGTCATCTTGCATGATTTTAAGTGCTTCTCTCTTCTTATGTTTTTTCCTTTAAAGTTTCATGGTTAAGATGTAGTTTTACATGTAATTCTTTAATAAATCTCAAAGAAAAAGATTTTGGATCACTAAAAAACAAGAAAAATGTGTGTATTTTTAAAAAAAAATTGCATAAATTTTGTTTGAAAAATAAGTTTGAAGTGATTCTAAGGGCATATTGAAGCATAGATATCAATATTGAGTTATATAATGTCTCCCAAAAGGAATTCCACAACCATTAATCCCTCGGAAATCTCTACTATGATGCATGAAGAGGAAGAATTTCAATATGATATATCAAAATTACGGTACTAAGTGCAACAAATTTAAATCTTACAAAGAGTAACCAAAGATGACAAAGATGGTTTAAAAGCAAACATGGAGACTAAGTTTTGATAGTTTGAAGGATCAAATGAAAATTAATATGGATGATAAAGCAATGTAAGATCACATCGAGCATCAACAACAACTTCTCCAACTCTCAAAGGATAACCTAACTTTGGTGCAGAATCGAATGAACAACATGAATATCAACATTGCAACGAAAGAAGTTTTGAAGCAATCACAGAAACAAGAACTCAAAAACTATGAAATCAATCAATTTCAGGTTATCTCAGCAAGTGGAAGAACTTACCTGCTGAAGATTCCACATGGGAGGATTGGAATTTTATACAGAAGTATCGAGAAATAATCAAGCATTGAGGACAACACTTGTTTGAAGGAGAGGGGCATGTTAGGTCCCTATAATACTTGTGTATCCCCTTATTGTTATTGTTATTATAGCCCCGTTATTGTTATTTTTTTGCCCATGTAGTCCACATATTGTTATTATTGTGCCCCATATAATCCCATATTTGTTACTGTTGTGCCCTTACATTTTTATTGTTATGTCAACTTGGATTATATTGTGACCCACTGGACTCCTATATATAGAAAGGAGGTTTTGTCATTTGTATCATCCAAGAATTGTTCATTTATTTAATGTAAAGGAGATTTCCCCCTCGAAGTGGCTGATTTCTAAGGTGTTGATCTCTCTTTTCTTCTATTTTTGGAGATGGTTTCATAAAAAACATGTCCAAGTTGAAGCATTGGTTCCTTACCATCCTCTTGATGTCCTCTAAATAAGCAAACTAATTATACCTTTCAACATGTTTATCCTATTAGCGCAAGGAGTCACTCCTTGACTGCATAAGGAGTACATGCCTTACACATCATAGTTCATTTAAAATTTTAAAGGGGTTGTTTATGTGGTGGGATGGCTTATCAAAGTTTTTTTTTTTTTTTTTAAGAATTTCATGCATTTGGCAAGCTATGGTGTTGGCTTGAGGGGTCCTGACCCAGGTTTGGAGTTAAGTTTAACCAAAAAAACCCTCTTACTACTGGCCCTTTCAGTAGTGACCTACTTGCGCAAGTCATAGTCTCACCAAAGTAGTATGGGGGGTGCTAGAACTAGGTTTCCACACCCTAAGAGAGAATTAAATGATGTGGGTGTCTTCAGATATAAAGCAAATGTGATCTTACCTTCGCAACAGAAGCCCTAACTAGGCAGACTTAGGTCAATTTACATAGGTTACCCTGTGCGCGCAAAGTTACAGATTCACAATCCCTTTCAATATCCCTTAATACATAACAATAATGCTCAATAGAAATAGATCCATACATTAATCATTCATCTAAGGCAGGAAACAATTGCGCATCCAATCCAAACACAGATAACACAGTACCCAAAAATAGTATGCAAAAACAAATCATAAAGAAAAAGATAAATAAATTTGATACTCATATATCATCCAAAACTTTCCTTTATTCATTCACAATTCTGATCTTCTTTACAACACCTTTGATCTACCCGCGCACACAACCAATGAGGTTTGCACACAGCAGGACTAAGGTCTTTGCACACATAACCAGTAGGAACCTTATAACCTAGAAAAGTCTGCTTCTTAGCTCAAAAAAATTAAAACATAGTTCATATCTCTTACCTCATCATCATCATGCCTCTTCTTGAATTGATCTAGACTCCTATTTATACCTTTAGCCTGCGCTCATCTAAGGTCCGCAAACTGTGGTTTGCGGCCCCTAGTTCTACCCTTTTTCCCATTACAACTCATGAGGGGCTTTATCCCGCCCCAAAGCCCCTTGACCCGTGCTTCACTTAGCGCACATGGATAAAATTTCAAAAACTTACAAAAAATATAGTATTTTCATAAAAATTCGGTCCTAAGGGACCCCGCTCCAACAAGCCCCCAACACAATCTTCTGACTCATCTCGAGTCACAATGTTGCTAGGTTCTTCATTTTGGTATGCAATTATTCAATAGCAGCAACAAAGGGAGCAAGGCTTCCCACACTCTGATTCGCTACACTCTACGCTATGTCTGCTAGCTTCTATGATGTTAGCCCTTCTACGGCTAGATTGATGCTTTGAAGGGTCTGATTCAGATTCTTAACGGTTGCATCTAGGTCTTGTGATAGCTTCATCGCCTCGTGTGCCCAAGACTTCATGTGCTCTATCACAATCTATTTCTTCTTGCATAGCTCCTATACTTCATCACATATAATTTCAGTTGTTTGCAAGCGGGCCATGTGCTGAGTAAGAACAAAAGTGGGCAGACCTCCTAGAGGTCGTCGAATGCCTGCTCCTTAGCGTGCAACTCCTGAGAGAGATTCTTGACCAGTGGGTCTATTTGCATAGATGTCCACAGTCCCATTGTTGTTTTGAGCAGCACAGAGCCCTTTTCAACATTGGTATATGTACTTTCTAATGCTTCCATCACCAAGGTTGCCCGCTGCACATGCACATCCGGGGGAGTCTCTAGTTGCAGCTTAGCCTGCTATGCTGCAATTTGTTTCTTGAACTTTTCTTTTACCGTCCACACCTTTGACCGGGAAGCCATCAACGTTGCAACCAAGCTTTTAATTTTTACCTATGGCACCGCTGATGTAGGAATGGTTACCTCTAGGAGGTCCTCGCATAATCTGTCAATTAGGTGCTCGAGATTTGCTCGTTGTGCTACAGCCGCCTGTTGCGTTGTCTGAGATTGGATTGATTCTTTTGTTTTAGCTACAACCATCTTCTCTGCTTCACTTAACTGTTGCTGCACACATGCCTCCCTTCACTACAGCTCGTCAAAGATGTTAGTTTGGATAACGTGTAGGTTTCCACTCAACAACATGGAGAGATCGATCTCGACCTATAGGAAGGTCTGCACCTACGCATGCAGTTTCGGCTGCTGCAATGTGACTGATGTACCCATGAAGGGGAAGATCCTACTATATGTGGTGGTGATTTTCATTTCTGTAGGCAAGATCACTTGAATCAACCTCGCTTGATTCATGCTCGCTTGTATATTATTAGTCTTAAGCTAGAGTACCTGCAACCCCGATTGTAATGCCTTGACCACAACCTTGTATTGTTCTTCCATGGCGGTCCACCTGTCTTCAGATGTAGATGCAAATGCATCTGCTATTTTTCCCAGGTCATCTTTTGTCAAAGTGACCTCTTATGTTCCTCCAACTTTGGATCCCTTCCGCTTATTTCACAGACCCTTGGGTGTGTCTGCGCCATGCTTCATGCCGCACGAAGATTCTGCACCAGTACCGTTTAACCCATCAAGGCATCCAGGGTCCACATCAACTTCGCCTCCCAGATATTTTTTCGTGTCCTTCTTTACTTCGTGCTCAGGATCCTTCTTACCATCCTTTTTTGTGCCTGTTTCGGAATATTTGTCCGTGCGCGGCTCCTTTTCTTTCTCTTTATCTCCTGGAGTTGTCTCTTTTCCTAAAGTAGATGTTGTAACGGGTTGGGTGGAGTTGAGACCAACTTTCCATGATTCTGGCTAGGTCACAATGACTTGTTCAACCTCCACTTCAGTCACCATGAAGGGAAAGTTATACCACACAGGGTCATTGCCGCCTTGATTTGCACATGGTGCATGGTTATCTGAAAATCTGCAATGCTTTTGTACTTCTCATAAACTACCGGGGATAGTCTTTGTCGCGAATGGATTGATGTTTCCAGCTCACCTTCAAATAGAACCCAATATAATTTGTTTTCCTTCACCCGTTTGGGGTCGGAGGAATCCCACAAATTGGCGTAGTGCACCCCCTCGCATACGCCAGGCTCCAATTCTGGGAGGACTGCCCCTTCAAGGGTCTCCCATGCTATCAACGTAATGAGCAACAACAACCAAGAGTAGCAGAACTTCTTGCCTTCTTCTTGCTCCTCACGCACATTTTCCAGCAACTCTTGGCAGAGATATTGGGACCAGTTGTAGCTGACCCCATTCTCGCATAGTCCTACTAACGCAATCACATGCACATGGACTATATTTGGGTGGCACTTACGCGTCAACTTGCATCTTAGGACTAAGGTCCCTAGGCGCACACCTAGATATGAAATTATGTGCACCAGGAACCCCCTGGCATTCCATCCAACCTGGTAATATTTATTTACCTTTGTAGTGACCTTGATCTCATTGCTTTTTCTGAAAATTTCCATAGGATGAGGCCCCTTCTTGGGTAGGACAGTGATCCGGTGGATCAGCGCGGTGTCGCTCGAAATCATTCCTTAAATCCATAGGCATCCCTCATGCACCAATGATAGAAACTAGCGCACACATATAACAGTGATAGGGTACCTCCTAAAATGAGAAATCCTCAGCAGATTGAGGATCCCAACGTTGCTCGGCCCGCGCGCCCACGGCATAGGCTCAACCTTCATCACGCCGTCATAGAGCACGCGCTCTAGGTAGTATTCTAGCGCCAACTCAGGGAATTTCTCTTCATTTGCTAAATCATAGTCGTCAAACTGGACATGAGGAATTTTGCTGAATATATCTTCAATCAGGGGGACGACCTGCGGGACTAGCGGAATCTGCAAGTAATCCATCACCACGTCTATGTTCTTCGGCACGCGCACATAGGGTTTGCGCGGCTTGACATACGATGGCCGCCATGAGATTGGCTCCAGGAGCGCAACCTCCTCAGTGATTCTCATTTCTCTCTTCGAAGGATCACTGAGAGGCGACCTATCCTTAGTCGCCTGGCAAGGGGATGTCACATTCCTAAGAGAGGTTTGTGGCTTGGAGGAGGACCCCTTCATCAATTTTCCTTTCCCTTAGCAGACGTAGACACGACTTCTTCAACCTCGGGTACCACTTCATGGACATCATCTGACCCTGGCCCGGTCGATGCTATGAGAGGCGCAGAATGCTCCTTAGTAGGTGCACTCTTCGGATTGGTGGTCGTCATTCTTGGGCGAAAGATGAATTCTAGATTACTCACGTTGGATGGGGTCTCTCGACCAGACATACAGTGCTCACAAACAAGACGATAGTGCAATTCACGAATAGGTTCAGGGCGCAATGTACTCAGAAATCAAAGGAACCAAATGTGACCCGCGCCCTTCCTTTTATAGGTGATCCAAGGGGAAAACGGTAAGATCTTCATTAAATCCAACTTACCTCCGTAAAATTAGTCAATAATCCCATAATATCGCCTCATTAAATTCAGAAAACCCGCTCCATCCAACGGTAAAATCACTTTTTAACCCAGTTTCACTATTCCAACGACTAGTTTCTCCCCCTGCGCATCACCCCTGCACTCTTGTAGCACATGTCTATGCATTCCATCAGCGTCGTGCACAAATAAATGGATTCTTATGCTCTGGCCATATAGTCATTTGGTCGACTCAATATTTTCCCTATACGGCTTCAGACGGATTCCTTTGAAATACTGGGGAATATTCTCACCGCACAACGTGGCCAAGCACACCGCACCTCCATCAGTGATTTCCTTCACAATGTATGGCCCCAACCAATGTTTCCTGAACTTCCTGGGTGGCACGGAAACTAACTGTCGTATAACAAGACCAAGTCATCCTCCTTGAACACCTTCTATATGATGTGCCTATCACACCAGGCTTTTTCGCGTGCCTTCTTCACTCGCTGATGGAAGTTAGCAATGAACGGATATTATTCTAGGGCAACCAACAGTGCAATACGTTCCTCCATGATGTCAGGCTCAACCATGTTAGTGAATGTGGCGTTGCGTAGACTTGGGACAATATATTCCATTGGGATAGTCGCTTCTTTCCCATATACCATCCTCAAAGGTGTTTTCCCAGTCAAGTTCTTGCATGTGGTCCTATAAGCCCATAACACAGAAGGGATGCACACATCCCAATCATTTTGATTTGCATTACAGATCTATGTGAGCGCATTCTCCAAAAAAAATTTGAAATCTTCTACCGCACCGTTTTCCTGAGGGTGATAAGGTGTACTCTTTTTGTGATGGATATGGAATTTTTCTGTTAGGGCTTCAATGGTTTCATTAAAAAAGTGAGTACCTCTATCACTCACCAATATCTTCGGACATCCAAATCTAGTCAAAATATGTTCAAAAATGAAATGTGCAGCAGTATCTATAGTACAGTCCTTATCTTCCTTAACTTCTACCCATCTGGTTACGTAATCTGCGGCAGTGATGATATAGCGTGCTCCAGTATTCTTTCATGGAGGATTGACCAGTCCAAAAAAATTTATAGCCCATTTATCAAAGGCCTGCAGGGGAATTTCATCTCTGCGTGAGGGCTTCCCCGTTCTCTGACATGCTTCACAGGCTCAACAATATGCATGTGCATCACTGTGCAGTGTGGGCTACCATAACTTAGCACGCAACACCTTCTGCACGGTAGCCTTCCCAGCATAATGGAATCCTGCCACCCCTCCATGAGCCTCAACCAAGATATCCTGTCTCTCATGTTCCAAGACATATCTTCTCAATACTTCATCTGCTCCCAACTTATACAACTGGCCAACAATTAGGGTAAAATCAGTCGCGCGAGAAACCAACTCTTTCTTCTTCTGCACTGAATATTCAACAAGCACGCTTCTAGTGTTCGGAAAGTGAATAATATCAGCAAAGTTCTCATCAACCACCTTGGTAGCAAATATTTACATCGTATCCCCTCCTCTGGTACAGACCCGGTTCTTCCCCAGCCTTTTTGATGGGTGACAAATGGCAGTCCAAAATTCAATATTCCAGGCTTCACAATTATTTCAAAGTCATACTCCTGAAATAAAAAAAACCATTTGCAAATCTCCCCCCCCCCCCCCCCCCCAAAGCACAACCTTATTGACCAAGTATTTCAAAGCAGAAAGATCAATGAACATTTTGAAGTGTCCGCCTAACAGATAGTGCTGATTTTTTTGCAGAGCATAAACCATGGCCAATCCTTCCCTATATGTGGTTGAGTAGTTGTGCTCTGCACTGGAGAGCTTTCTACTGGCAAAAGAAATTGGGTGATCAATGTCTCCTTTTCCTAGCTGCACTAAACAACCCCAAGTGCTATACTGGATGCATCCACATGTACATGGAAAACCTTAGACCAATCTAGGAATATCAAAATAGGTGCAGTGACCATATTTTCCTTCAGCAGCTCAAAGATATTTTGACATTATTCATCCCATAAAAATGATACATCTTTCTTCAATAACTTCTCCATAGGCACAGTGATCAGAGCGTAGCCCTGAATAAATTTCCTGTAATATCTGGTGTGTCCTAAGATGGAGTACAACTATTTCTCGTTAGTGGGTGTTAGGGTCCTATAAATATAGGATTCATAATTTTGATTTGACTCTGTCAAAATCTTGAAATAATGTACATATCTTTACTTTCTGCAAATGTATTCCCATATTTTAAAAGATGAAAAGAGGGTATGTCCTAAAAGAACAATCAAAGGACAAAAAGAAACAAAGATAAAAAAAGAATATTAAATATGAACCCCATCAAAATAGATCATGAAAGTGTTGCAAGTTTAAATGCCACTACTTTAGTTTACTTTTTTGAAAAATAAATATTATGTGCAGCTTGTTCAAAATGCCATAATCCATGATAAGTCAAATAACTTAATCTTGGGATTCGCGCGCGCTGGCTCTGGTCCTCCACTCTGCCTCCCACTGCGCCCTCTGATCGCGCCTGGGCTGCTGGTAGCTCCAGCGCGCCCCAGCTTCGTCCTGCTCGACCTGCTCTGGGTCAGATCTAACCATGGATGACCGCAGGACTCCTGATCCCCCTCCGCCTCCGGAGGTTTCTGCATTTAGGGCAATGATTGCTAATGCTCCCAAACGCCCTCCATCTTTGTCTCAGCAGAAATTTGTGAAAAAAATGGACTCAATCCCCACAGTGGCTCTTCCCGAAGGAGACACCTGCAAATCGTTAATCATGAGCTGGGGCTCTTTATAGGCCGCCTCACCGGCTCGTCCCTCTCAAATCTCGTTGAGGACCTGACTCCAAAGGAATCGAAGCTTTTGATCATGAGGGAGCTGTTAGCTACTGTGATGGTGGTAGGTTTCTTGTGCTGCCTTTTAAAACCCGAAGACAAAGCGATGACCTTCTGTAACGACCATATTTAAGGGGCCTCGTGGCCTCACTAAAACAATGGTCCTCGATTTCGACCCCCTCCCAGATGTCTCTGGCCTGTCCCGCTGGTTAGACTCTCTCACTGCCTCTCCACCATGGAACTGTGCACTCTCCAGACAATAGGAAAGGCATTGGAATACAGATCAGCGCAAGAAAGGATCAAGATCATGCGCCGCATTCGTTGTATAGGTTAGATCTCGAAGAACGACACGGTTTATAAAGTCGTTACCGTTGGTGGACTGAGGTCCAAGAGCTGGACTATGAACAGCTGCCATTTAAATGTAGGCATTGTCACGGGCACGGTCACTTTGCAAAGCACTGTAAGAAGAACGCTGAGGAACAGGCAGATAAATAAAATGGGGAACAATGGACCCTAGTCCAGAAAAACACTAGCTCAAAAAAAGGCGCAGGCAAAGGAAATATGACAGGAGGTCAACCAAGCTCCAAAAGCAACCAAGAAGCGAAAGCACCACCAAATGCACCAGAAAGAGAGCAGGACATACAAGCCAACCTAAATCAGGAGAATGAGGAACAGCCGGCCCCTTCTCCTCCAAATAAAGAGAGAGAGGAGGAAAATCAAGGCTCTCCCACTAATCCTTCCTACGCAGAAATAGCAAGGAAAAAACCTGTGGTTAGTTCTAGTTCTTCCGAGGATGAATTCTACGAGCGCCCTTCCAAAAAAGCAAGAAGGAAATCTCGTAAAGAGAAGAGGGAAGAAGAGGCAGAAAGACTCAAGATTCAAGGAAGTCAATCCACAATAGAAATGTCTATTGGGCGAAATATCAGACCAAGGCCTTCCAAGGGAGGCCCCAACCCCCTTCTTTGTAAATAATGAAACTCGTCTCTTGGAACTGCAGAGGTCTGGGGAACCCCTCTAAAATAGAAGCAGTCAGGGACCTATTGAAAGCAGACCCCTCAGACATTCTTATGCTCCAAGAGACCAAAATAGAAGGGCAGGCCCTTCTAGAGTTAGACAGAACAAAGTGGAACAAAAAAGCAGGAAAAGCAGTCAGCTCAAGGGGAACCTCTGGAGGGCTGGCAACACTTTGGATGGACGACCTCTTTCAGCTGCTAATGTCCCATGAAACCCAGCACTGGATATACACGGAATTGAAGCACAAGGCAAGTAAGTTGTCCATCTCTCTCTTCAATCTCTATGTTCCGGTGACTTATTCTGAAAAACGAGAATGTTGGGATACACTTGTGGCCTTTCTTGAGCAGACCAATCCCAGCAACATCATTCTTGCCAGGGATCTGAACATTGTTTTGAAAGCAAAAGAAAAGAGGGGGGGAAACAGCTCCAGAGACCCTATGTTGGCCAAGGTTGAGGAGATCACCCAGCTCTGGGACCTTCTTGATTTCAGGCCCATTCGTGGCATTTACACATGGTCAAATAATCGGGTTGGTTCGGAGCACATTTCTGCTCGATTAGACCATTTCTTGGTGCAAAGTTCCATTATGATGAACAAGAAAATATCCACCAAAATTTTTCCCAAGCTCTCCTCAGACCATAAACCCATCCAACTCCATTTGGAAGATGAAGAAGACTTGGGTCCGCTTCCTTTTCGATTCAACCCACTCTGGATCGAGAGAGATGGATTCATGGAGACTGTCAAGGCAGCATGGGCCAAACCAATCTCAGGATCCTCCAGCTACGTTTGGGAGCAAAAACTGAAAGCTACAAAGCAAGCTCTGAAGGACTGGATAAAAACACCGGATACCAACCCCATCAATCAGAGAATGGAGGCTGTGTAGTCTTTGTCGGACCTGCAAACAGATATGGAAAACAGAGATATCACATCAGAGTTGCTCGAGGAGGAAGTAAAAGCACAAAGAGAAACGTACCAATCTTTTCGTAAGGAAGAAGAATACTGGAGGCTTAAATCCAGAAGCCTTTGGTTGAAGGCCGGGGACAGGAACACTCCCTTCTTCCACCGGCAATATAGAGCTAGATTGTCAAAGAACTACATAGCAGAAATCAAAACAGCTGAGGGTCAAGTATGTAAAGGATTCAATCAAGTTAAAGCCGCTGCTGAAAACCATTACAGGAACTTGTACAAAGAAGAAACTCAAAGCAATGATGAGGAGGTGGATGATTTTCTCTCCAGTGTTCCCTCCCTTATCAGTCCTGAAGACAACTTAAACCTCTGCAGACCCATTACCGAGGAGGAAATCATAAAAGTTATTTGGTCCATGGAATCAGATAAGGCCCCTGGGCCGGATGGGTTCACAATTCACTTCTTCAAATCCTGCTGGCACATTATCAAGGCAGATTTGCTTAAAATGACAAGAGGATTCATGCAGAAAGCCAAGATTGGTGGAGGAACCAAGTCCACTTACCTAGCTTTAATTCCTAAGGACACCAATCCTGACTCCTTTGCTAGATTTAGACCCATCTCGTTGTGCAATGCTTCTTATAAAATCCTGGCAAAACTTCTGGCAAGTCGGATCAAGCCATTGTTAAAAAAACTGATCTCTAGCTATCAAGGTGGCTTTGTGGAGGGTAGGCATATTCTGGACAACGTGATCCAAGTTCAGGAGACAATACACTCAAGTAAGCAACGAAAGGAGAAAGGTATGTTGATTAAACTAGATATGGAAAACGCCTTTGATAGAGTTAATCATAATTTCCTATCTAAGGTCCTGCTCTCCTTTGGTTTTTTGATACATTTTGTCCATTTAATAAAAGCCTGCATTGATAGTCCTTGGATTGCTACATTAGTTAATGGCAGACCCGCTAACTTCTTCCAAGCTCAGAGAGGTATCAGGCAGGGTTGCCCACTCTCCCCCTTCCTGTATATCATAATGGCAGATTCCCTCAGTTGTAAGCTTACTGCTGAAAGAATAGCAGGTCATATTCTGGGCCTCAAACCTTCTAATGGAGCTGAACCATTGAACCATGCTCTCTTTGCCGACGATTCTCTTCTACTCGGAGGAGCCTCCATCAGAATAGCCAGAGCTTTCGACTCAGTCCTCAGAAAGTACTGCAGAGTTTCAGGTGCCTTGGTTAACGAGAGTAAGAGCGAAATATATAGCTGGAACATAGACAAGAATGAACTCACTGCAATCTTTGCTCTTCTTGGGTTCAAAGGTCAGGCAAACTGGGACAGGTTTAAATATCTTGGTCTTCCCATAACTTCTGGAGTTAACAAGAGATCGTTATGGAGTGACATAATCTCAAAAATTAAATCCAAAATTGCTGCGTGGGGAGGCAACTGGCTAACTAAGGGAGGTAAAGTAATCTTAATTAAAACCGTGCTGTCTGCTCTCCCAATCTTCCAGGCGGCTTTCCTCCTTGCACCAAGAAATGTGATGGAGCAGATCTCCAAGTTGCTCAGAGATTTTCTTTGGTAGGGAGGGAAAGGCAACGAGAGAAAAATGCATCTGGTTAACTGGGATGTGGTCAAAAAGCCATTGTCTCAAGGCGGCCTGCAAATTAGAGATCCCACGCTTGTCAATCTTGCTTTGGGAGGAAAGATTTTGTGGAAGCTGTTCAACGAGCCCTCTCATCCAATCAGTGTTACCCTGCGCTCAAAGTATGGTCCCAATAACGCGCTCTCCAACCTACAGACAGCTAGTGCACCCAATAGCACGCTGGTCTGGAAATTATGTTGTAAAAGCAACAACTTTTTCAAAAAATTAATCTACAGGATTCCAGGGAACGGCAAGCGTACGCATTTATGGCTTGACAGTATAATGGGAAGTGATCCACTTGCTCAGATGGATGACATTGCAGACCTCAGGAATTGGCTGGAGCACGCAGGTGTAAACAGACTGTATGACATCTTGACCTGGGACCAGCGTGGAGACTGGAATGGATGGGATTTCCATAGAGTGCCAGCACAGTTTTCTCATCAACAAGCACTGCTAGTCGAACTGTTGGATGATGCTGCACCTGTTTGCAGATCCAAAAAAGATAGTTAGGGCTGGGGACAATCTGGAGTTTATACCACAGCAGCTGGGTATAATGCTTTACAGGTCATTAGAAATAGTAGTCAAACTAAGGAGTTTTGGAAGAATGTGTGGGATCCGCTTTCCCTTCCAAAAGTAAACTTCTTCTTCTGGACCTTGGTCCATAACAAGCAGCTTACGAGAGATAATCTAGAAAAAAGGAAAATAGCTGGGCCTCACAGATGTGTGTTATGCTGTAACAACTTCGAAACAACCCAGCATCTTTTCATGGAGTGCAGATTTTCTGAAGAGGTTTGGGTTCTCACTCTACAGGACTTGCAGATTCCAGCCCCCTTGCAGAACTCAGTAGCAGACCTCTTTGCCTCTTGGAGTCAATACTATCCCCATCGAATCCCTTCCAAATCTTTCTGGCATATAATCTGGATAGCGCTCCCCAAATATGTATGTTGGCAGATCTGGTTGGCCTGCAATTAGAGGATTTTTAAAGAGCTGCTATATACCCCTCTGCAGGTTGCTGCAAAAGCTAAGTCCTTCCTCCTGGAAGCGGCCAAATTTTAGTATTTTAAAGAAGATCATTTTCTACTGCCCGAAGAAAAGCGCTGGCTTGGTATGCTTGCGACCCATCCACGTAAGTACCTTCAACCCCCACAAGGTGACAATCCTGAATGGCGCATAAGAGATGAGGATGATTTTTTTTCAAAATTGCTGGAGGTCCCAAAACATTTCCACTATCTTTTTCGACGGGGCGTCCAAGGGGAACCCAGGTGTTGCTGGTGCGGGTGGAGTTATTTACTCTCCCGGTGGGTCTTCCAAAGATTGGTTCTGCTGGGGACTTGGCAAGAAATCCAACAATCACGCAAAGATCCTTGGGCTCCTAAAAGCTTGTCTTATCGCAAGAGATAAGGGAATCAAAGTGCTCCAAGTCTTCGGTGATTCAGAACTGATAATAAAAAATATAAACACGGAGACTCCGTTCAGCAATGCCAGCCTCAACAAAACTTTGGACAGATTGAAGAGAGTCCTTCGAGACTTTGACAAGTGTAAACTTCATCACATTTTGAAAACGTCAAACAACGAAGCAGATGAGATGGCAAACAAAGGCAGCTCGCTCATGAAAGGGCAGATCATTGTAAACAATATAAGCACTGTCCAAATGCCTTGAAAGTACTTATTGACTTTTAGATGCAGTAGATAGATCTCTGCTTTGTAAAAGGGGCTGCCTCGGCAAAGACCCATAATCTTTCTAATATAATAAAATCATATCCGTTACAGTTAAAAAAAAAAAAAAAACTTAATCTTGACTTCTCATGCTTTAAATTTAATGTTTATAGATAGAGAATAAAGATCTGTCAAACAGTTTAAACTTGACAAATCAGTAGCTAGTTAGAGAATAATGAGGAGATCAACAGTTTAATCTGAGCCCTTGGATGAAATAAGGTAAGAATTAGATAGTTTCCTATTTCAAAAGAAAAATGAAAATGGTTTGCAAACTCAAATTCACCTAAAGTAAAAGAATAAAAATGCTAGGGTAGATAATGGGTAAGTACAAGCAGTTTTACAAGCATGGATAAACATCATCTAGCATATTACTAATTTCCCTCTCTGCAAAGCATTCCAGTACTAAACCCTTCAGTTATAAAGGACCAGAGCATTTCTCTGACTTTTGGTGGGACCGAACCCACGGTTTAATGTCTGATTGGTATTAAAATATTGGAATCCCCTTCATAAGAAGCCCTTTTTTCCCCTTCATCATTCATTTTACCCTTATAAAACCCCTTTTCCTAAACATAATTTACCTAGGAAAAGTAAAACCCCTTTGACTAATTCCCTTTTTATACAAAAACACTCAAAAAACCCACAAAAATGCTTTTAGCCTAAGTATAATTGTAAAGTGATGATATTTGGACTTACAATGAATAAATTCAATCTAAAAGTCATATTTTACACTATACCTAGTCTATTTTTTCATTCATGCTCATTCATTTCATATTAACACTAACATAATGTATTAAATCCCTATTTACCCTTTAGCCTGTATTAATATTAATTCACGTTATGTATTAATTCCCCACCCAAATTTTAATTATAACCTATAGTATTAATTCCACACATGTCAAATATGCCAAACTCACTATATATATCAACCCCCACCACATTAAGTTTCCTGGGCCCCACGTCTTTTGACCAAAAACTCCATCGCATGATCCGCATCGTTGATCTCCATGACCCAGATCTGATGGCGGAGATGGCCTATCACATATCCAAAGGCACGATAGTTAACCGAACCTCAACCTTGCGAAAATAGTTGTTTCCACGCTTTCTCTCCCTTCAACGTGTCCTATTCCCATTCGATCGCATTGCCCAAACAAATCCTGCTTACCACCTTCCATCCATGCGAAAACGCTAACGGTTTTTCTCCTCCGCCACGCCCAAACCATTAAACCATTTGATTTGACTGCTAATCAAATTCATTCAATGTTAAATAAAAAGCAAATAAAAGCTGCCCATTTTCACTGTTTTCGCTCTTCGGTTACAGTTTGCACACATAAAGAGAATTTTAGCCCGAAAAATCATTGTTGACTCCAATTTTAAGCTTAAATCCAAAAGAAGTTCACTAAATTGTAGTTACAACCCGTGTAGAAGAACCTCGAAGTGCTATAAAGACTAGAGAAGCTTCTGAAAGCTTTTATAAACCTAGAAACCCTTCTGCACAGAAAAACTTCATTTTTTCTCTGGGTATTCTTCAATGCTAAGGTCAATACTTACAACAAGAAAGTAATTCAATAATTGAACCCATGTAGGATACTTTGCAGACCTAAAAGAAATCCCTATAGCTTCTTAAATCCTTTTCTCTGCAAACCATGGATCTATTTTCAAAATATTCCCAAGGTCTAAGTCTATTTTTTATCGCATAAAGTATAATTTGACCAATTGAAACATTGTAGACCAAAGGAAAAAACCCCTATTTTCATCTCAAAGCCCTTATGCACACTGTAATTAATATTTCCAAAATATTTTAAACGCAAGGGAAAATTTGATTGATTTACTGTAAAGGAAAAACAGTAAATAGAGCAGTAACAATTTGCAGTGAAAACAGAGACAGTTAAAGTGTATCAGTAAAAGTCAGAGTGAAAGTCAAAATCAGTAAAAATAGAGCAGTCAAGGTAAAACAGTAAAAGTAAACATGGAGGCAGTAATGGTTAAAAAGAGATGAAAACACTTTCACCAGCAACAATGAAGTTTATCCAAAGTAAAAGAAAAAACAGTTAAAAGAACAAAAATGTTAAAAGATGAAAACATAGCAAGAAGGGACATTTTTGCAGAAATTTCCTGTTTAAGTCATAGTTTTACTTTAACTATTATGACCAATCAAAGTTGTATTTTGCAAAACTGGAGGAGGTTTATGTTCCTAATATGACAACCTACAAAAACCTATCTCACTTTATGCACAGGTATTACAGAATGAGAGATAAATGTACATCTTTACAACCTAGCCTATCTTTCAGATGTAAAGTTTTGTATTACACATCTTTTTGCAGAGCATATGGTGAATAGCTGGAACTGAATTTTGGGAAACTCAGACAGGTGTATCTTAATAACATATTTATATACAAAAACCTCTTTCATGTTTTATAAATCTATTTCAGATTGAGATATACAAAGGTATTATTGGACCCCAATTTTGCAGAATTTATGGAGCAAAATGCACAAAGGAAGGAGACAATTAGTGACTTAGGTGCCTCATCATCAACTAAGAGTTGATATCAAATTCGAATTCTCTTCTTTGTCACCATAAATCCATAAGTATAGTGCCAAATAGATTCATTAGTTTTGAGTGTCCATTATTTAATTTTTATTTATGTAATACAGTTTGAGATATTTGTAAACCAATCGCGATATTTTTTCAAGATATTCTAGTTTAGAATTTGTATAAATTCTTCATCCTTTGAAGTATTATTGTGGAATAAATTGCTGAAGATTTCTATAGTCAATATTTCTGTACCTAAAGGATTTTTGTAGCAAGTTCGAGTATCATACTGGATCAAATCATCTAGCATCATATTTCAAGATTCATGTGATGAGCCATTGAAGTGAAGTACTTTCTACTGTCTTTGTTTATCTTCTTATGTTTACATGCATCCATATATGTTTTCTAAATTTGAATGATAAATCAGGAGTATTATTACAGGATTTGTTAAAAGCACTTTGTCTTTAACTATTTATCATTTCTATGTTTTCTGCTGATTTCCAGAGTAGGGAACCCTTAATTAATCCCTCTTTCGAATGACCTATGTCTACTCCTTCCTTATCTGGATCAAAGAATCCTTCATCGCTCTTTATCCCGATTCAAACCACTTCACCAAATCAACCTTCAAAGATCTTCAAAGACTTATCTATCTTGCCCTGAAAACATTTGACTTTTTGACCTTGATCCTAGTTCTGTCTACTTGAATTTTGACTTCTTATCCCAATGGAAAAACAAATTTCCCACTATCCATCTCATTAAGTGATTTTTTCCCACCAAACCAAATCAAACCAAAACCAATATGCACAATCATAACTAGCCTAATATCTTATAATCAAAACAAAGTTAAATCTTAAAGAGAGAGCCCTCCCTGAACCCTAGGAAGGCTAGATCCTAGAGTTTAAAAGTTGGTCTGTGGTTACCTCAGACTATTTCTTTCTTTAACCTTGAGAAATTACTGAGTGATAACAGTGGGAACTTCTAGGTTGATGATAACTTCTATCTTGGTCGGGTCTACCATCAATCCTTGCTGACACACTATATGTCCCAAAAAAATTCCAAAAGGCATGCAGAATGTACATTTGTTCAAGTTAAGAGAAATTTGGTGCTTCCTACAAGCGTCAAGCATCATGCGTAGGTTTGACACATGTTTCATTACCAACCCAAACACTGTCTAGGCATCAAAATATGCCTCCAAAAATTCTTCAATCTAAAAGGCATCACAGTGTATTGGAAATACCCCCATTCTATTGTAAAGGTGGTCTTGTTGCGATCTTCAAGTGAAATTCAGATATGATGATACCCCGAAAATCCATCTGTAAAAGAATAAGCCTCTTGTCCTCCCACATTATCCAGGATCTCATCTGAAAATGGAGTAATGAAGGGGTCATGCACACATGCATCACTCAGCTTGTGCAGACCTACACAAATCCTTATTTCTCTTTTGTTATTATTTTCTTGAACCACCATTGGGCTCACCCAATCAGACTGCTCTACAAGCTCAATAATGCATGCAACAACCATCTTCTCTAATTCTTCTTTTACCTTCTGCTTATATTTGGGATTCAATCAATATGGCCACTGCTTGACAGGGAGTGTATCTGGTTTCAAAGTGATCTTCATAACACCTAGGTCTCCGACAATCCCTTTGAGCTCAGAAAACTTCGTGTGAAACAGGTCCTGGTACTCTGTCAGCAGCTCTGCAACCTTCCCTATTGTATCATCTTCCTAGCAATCCCCAATTTTGGCCAACTTGGGCTGTTATTCCATGTCAATGTTGACTTCTTTTAAATTCATAGGTTTAGTCACATCTACCATTCCCAACGAGGGCCCCGCAACTGCGCACTCCCCTTCTGACTTAAGGATATTCATATTTCTTGGATCATCTTCATTATCCTCTACTGACAGGTTTCTACAATTGACAATATATTGCATCTGTGCTTCCTGTTGTCGACAAATGTTGTCGCCCCTAGAGACAACCTAGAGTTGCCATCGACCAGTGCCTAGGACATCTTATCATAGCAAGGAGCATGTAATATAACTTGGGTGTCAATCCAAAAGCTCTCCTGCTACCTCTTGTAATACAAGGAAATTAATTTAAATGGGACCAGAATTTACAGAAATTGTCGCAGGGAAAGTAATGTTGCAGAGACAAGATGCAAAGCTCTGATATGGAGGCCTCAGACAGTTAAGAGACAATTTACTGTAAAGAGGCCCGATTCAAATAATATGCCACAGAGATCAAATATCAGAAGGTGTATGCGGTGAAAGAAATATAAGAAGATATTAGTTATCTTTGGTCTGATACCCAGATACACAACATAACCATATATGGGCTTATCAATATAAGAATCCATACATGACAATGGCATTTTAAAAGCACCCTCCCAAAGCAACTAATATAGCAGAAAGATGGAAGAAATGAACATGAAACAGTATATCATGCCTGAGCCATATTTAAGGCGCTTGACTGATCTAAGTATGGGTATCAACTAGGATAAATCCTTACCTAAAATCAGTGAGCCACTCGCATTCCAATACATGATACAAGAAGATGGATAAAATGATATGTTGTATTAAACACATGAAAGGAAGTTACATACTGTGGGATACCAAAGACCAGAATCCTCTAATACAGATAGAAATCCTCCTCACTGAGACCCTACGGGCTCTGAGCCTTCATACAAGAGCTTTTACAAGATGTATACAAAAATTCCTTTCACTGCACAATTTTCTGATAAAAATCTGGAACCCTTACAATGTCTTTCTTCCTCGTTTTTATAGAGGAAGAAGAAGAGAAACTAATAAAAGAATTAGGTGAAAACAATTAATTGTTTCATTAAAACAAAATGGTGAAAACATTCGCACCCATACTATTTGATGGCTATGAAATGATGAATGTACTTGACAATCCGCTTGCAGGAATAAATGCACTGAGTAGGAAATCTCTTCAGGAACCCGGTATAGAGATACATCCACATGAACATTTTGTCCTTTCCTGAAGAAAATTCGGCCGAAATAAAACCTTGAGAGCATTTCTTTTTTTGCTTTTGTACTTTCTGCCTTTTGGACCCTGAATTAGGATTTAAAATCCTCAATGCCGGACGCTGAATCCCTTGATTTTCAACCGATACTCTTTGTCACGACATAAATGTTTTCATCTACTAAAATCTGCCTTTGAATTACTCTGAGGGGTTTGACAAATTTTGAACCTTGTTGTTTTAATGAGAGTCATGTCATGGCAACTACCCAGGGCTTTCCTTCATAAATTCTTCCTCTGCAAGCCGATCCTTAGATGCATCTTCGACTTCTGTAATGGAGGCGGAGCTTAATGGCGATTTCTCGTCGCTGCAACCTGCAAAACCCACAAACATGTTAAATAAAACCGGATACAGGGATGATGAAGTGACGGGATCCATGGACATGGTGGTGCAGACTTGTCGAAGTGGTGAAATGGGGCGGGGTCAAATGGAAATGATGCTGCAGACATGGCGGAATGGTGGAATGATGCAGGTTGGCGGAGGCTTTTAACGTAAAACATTACAATATAACCTATGAACGAAATGTATGCATGGTGGAGGAAAATGCGATGAACACGTGGAGTAAGTGACGTTGGGGAAACTTGGTCAACAGTCAGTCATACAAATGATCTGGGCCATACGATCACAGGACGAGATGAACGGTCCAAAAAGAGTTGGAGAGCGATGGAGTGGCAGGCCCGGGACACTGTACGCCTGGATTAATATCTGTGCAACTTGGGAGAGTGGTAGCCTTTGGATGGAGCGCTCAGGGTCAGACGGTTTAAGTCAATTTCGCTGCGCATCCTGGTCGAGCGTTAACGCGCGGGGGAGGGCGGTATTGAAATCGTATGTGGGGACACGCGGTGCATGCTGAATGGAATCGCTGCAATTTGAGAAAAACCACCAGCCCTTCAAAAGCGGTGCAGGGAATACAACTTGTTTTAAGCGGTGGTTTTTAGGGCATGGGGACCACAAAGGCGGGAGAGCTGCAGTTCATTGATCTATGATCTGATCTGACGGCTCATAATGCACCCGTTGGCCGTATTCAATAGCGCCTTCAAGGTTTACCATTTGGTTTCCGGCTCACGATCATGTGGAGGAAAAGACAAGGGGGCTAGTGCCGAAAGGGCTGGAATTTAAATATTTCGAAAGTGAGTTTTTTGGCCTTCTACTATGCAATTTGTAGGCGGAGGAAGGTAGCGGTAGACATTGAAAAGGGTTTACAGGGCAAGGGGAAAGGATCCAGATTTCTTAAATAGATTTCCCATGAAAATTAGGTAGAGGTTTGATTGTGATCAACACTTCCCATGCTAGCACAACATATTCCTTTGAAGGCCAAGAGTCATTAAAGACAAGAGCTTCTATATCCTGTAGAGCTTCATCAAATTCCTCTGATTCC
Organism: Pinus albicaulis; assembly: GCA_034641835.2. NCBI lineage: Eukaryota > Viridiplantae > Streptophyta > Pinopsida > Pinales > Pinaceae > Pinus > Pinus albicaulis. The sequence goes on from MU968317.1 coordinate 21,137,822, forward strand.
CTTACCAAGCTAAAGGTTGATAGGAAATCATCAGTCATTGTAATCCAATGGCGAGTTCCTCGGTGCAGTTCTGTTTCTAGATACCAAGTAGTAGGTACCAACCCCAATGAATGAATAAACATATGAACCCACTCGTTCCAGGTCTTTTCCTTCCAAACCTCCACCCACGTGGCCAAGTGCTTGCGCATATCTCCCTAACCATAGAAAAGCTATGTTGGTGGGGAAGCGAGAGGCTAAAAGCACAACATCGCCATTTTTTTACATTCCTCCCAATCCTTAAAAAATCTCTTGTGCATATCCCACCAACGCGTTGGGGTCGCGCGCATAGCTAGATCAAGTTCCCAGAACCTTTGTTCTTCTGGGACAACCTTTTCCAATTCTTCCAGAAATAATGTGACACTACTCGAACCATCAAAATAGGGTAATTATCTTACCTCTGAGGAGATCCATTGGAAGTTTTTAGTGATATTGAGGCAACGCAACGTAGAAACATTGTGCAACTGATTCTGCCAGTTCTCCATCTCCCCATCTGAATCTGAAAAACACGAACTATCCTTCTCGAAATTTAGCATTCCATCAGTTGTAGGGTTGATCCAATCCTTGTACTACACAGTCATCTTGTAGATATGGTTAACATCATCTCCTTCGTGCACTGGCTCTGTATACCTTTCTCCTTCTGCTAGGTCCATTGGTACTGTCACCCACGTACCATAATTCTCAAAGATCATACTTCTACACTTTAGGTTGATGATGCCTCCCATATCAATGGCCCAATCCAATCCTAAAAGTGCAGGGTAGGGGTCTGCATCATCTACAATTTGTATCACTTCAAAATCAGTGCGTACCTTTACTCCAGCAATGTCTACCAGAACTTGCGGAAGTCTTCCAAGCGGGATGATCTTCTGTTGATTAGCCATGTGTAGCTGAATGGTGGACCATTCCAGCTTCCACACATTATACCTTTCAACATGTTTATCCTGTAAGCACAAGGAGTCACTCCTTGACTGCATAAGGAGTAAGCCTTACACATCATAGTTCATTTCAAATTTTAAAGGGGTTATTTAAGTGGTGGGATGGCTTCTCAAAGATTATGAAATAATTTTTTCTTTTTTTATATTCTTAAAGACATTCATGCATTTGGAAAGCTGTGGCAAGTATAAATTGTGCCGCTAAATTGGTAGTATAGGGATCAGAGTATACAAATGAAAGGAGATGGATAGCTGGTACCTATTCTAGGAAATATTCCTATCCTAAATCAGTCACACAACTTTGATGATGGCTCTTTACACAAACTCTATTTATGTAAAGTAAACAACATTCGGAACATATATTGCATGTATAAAGTATTCCACAAATCCCTTATGAATTCTTCACTGACATGTTTTATAACATACATATAATTTGCAGAAAACTAAAAGCAGATAATTTACTGTTAAATCCTTTAATAGTTTCTCACTCACACCTTACTAGTTGTTGCAATTCATATTTTAGAAGAAATTAAAAAAGAAAAGAGACACACCACACATTAGATGTTCCTTGATTCACAAAATCCTCTGGCATGAAGTAAAAATGCTTTTTATTATATTCAGTCTTCACGTAGACTGACATCCAACCTAGAAATGGTATTTACAAATGGTACATATAACAAGAGAGGCACCAAATCCATCTCTTCTAAAAATAAGAAAAAATTAATTATAACGCTTCATAGGTGTCAAAAGACATTACAACCTTATCCTATCAAAATCTAATAGAAAGGAAAAATGGAGAAGAAATATGAGAAGAAATCTGGCCTGAAATGTTGAGTGTGCTATCATGCTGCCCCTTTTTCTGTTGATTTATCTCCTTGTGTCTTGGGTTTTTAATAACCATGTAGCTCCATTTAATAAGACCTCCAACAACCTCATAACCACCTTTCACCATCACTTGTTATATCCATTTGGTTATGGGTTCTTATCCATCCTTAACTGCCTTGGAAAAATTTGCTGACAGGTGTCAAAATTCAGTTAAAACTGGTGCTACCGGAAATTCCGGTAAAAACCTGTAACTACACAAAATCTAGAATGCTACCAAAATTTTTGGTCACACCTTGTTTCTTTTTAAAAAATACATAGAAAATTCTGAAAATCCTGTGCAGACTTATATTCCTTGACACCTAAGCTATTGTTCAAAATTGTAACTGATAAGAAAAAACCTACTTGTATCAAAAAACCTTTTTACCTTCCCTCTATGTGTGCTGCAACTTCAACAAGCTTATCCAAGTCTGTTTTGTTTTCAACAGCTAATATGTATCTAGTTTCTCTTGTGGGTGCTTCCTTGAGAGTGGCTTTCTCCTCCTTGGAACCCTTTTGTGTTTTTCTTCTCTTTGAGGGCTCTGAGTGCTGCTCTAAAGGGGTTTTGTTCTTGTCTTTCTTCATGGATTTATCTGTCTTTGAACCTTCAGGTTTACCTGCAATATCAATAACCTTTGTCATTAGGCTTGGATTATGTAGAGATTTTGACTTAAGCCTAACTTGTTGATGTCTCTGGTATGCCTCTTTCTGGTACCAACAATAGGTTTGGCTTCTTCTTTCTTCTTCTTACTACTGATGTCATATCCAACATCTTTGATGAGTTTTTCATATGATTGTGTAGGCTGATACTCTTTCTTCATCTTCTGTTGAATATGTGCTTATGGAATTTCCGTTAGCACCTACGTTTTTTATTTATCTACATTTTCATACCTTCCTCTTCGGGCTCCAGTGTAGACATAAGTAAAAGGAGGAACAAGGGGCATTATTTTCATAGATTTGGGTTTACTCGCTGAGGAAATCTCTCACTTTTCCAACCTTCTCTCAGATTTAACAACAAAAACCTTTTCTTTTTTACCCTTAGCCTTCTTGTAGATGTTTTCTTTTTTGGCCTTTCTCCTTTTTCTTCTTTTTGCAGGCTAAGGGTGTGGTTGTGAAACTAGAGGTGTAGGTGCAGGTTGGCCTACCCTGTAAAACAAAGAGTGGTCCCAAGTTTGATTTCTCTTCCCCAACTCTTCTTCAACTAGAACTTTGATTAAATATTGATGGTACAAGCTATAATATGAAACAACAGTGTGAGTTTGAACCCTTGCTGACATATTTGTTAGGCTTTTCAACAAGAAATATGGCAGATTTAATGTCTTCATTCCTGAAACATAAAAAAGAAACCTCATGTGATAAAGGAACACAACTGTATACCTCCTTTCACAAGTGAGGTATATCTTGATAAGCTTAATAGCTTCTGCCCAGTCATTATTAAGATATCTACTTGGAATTTCCTTGGCCCAATTTGGATCTCTATGTTCATCTTTGAGGAAGCTATTGAGATCTCCTCTGATGATAACCTGCCCTTTAAGCCACCTTTCTCCTTCATGTGGAAGGTTAAAGGCTTCAACAATGGAGTCTTCAAAAACCTGCAAGGTAAGGCCATAAACTATGGCTTCTTGTCCATTAAAAGAGTTAGAAAAATCTTGAGCTACTCCTGAGTGAGAGCTCCCTAACCTGGTGCATAGAGAATACCACCCTGACTGGATAAACAAGCTTCTTACCCTCAAATTTGCATCCACTAGGTTTGCACCTTGTGGCTCAATTTGATTTATTTTTCCACCTGTTTTAGTCATCTTCAGAAAATAAATGACTCTGTCTCTTAAATCTGATAGGTGGAAGAGTTAGAGGAGTTTTACCTTACAAGTGTTGCTATATTCACCTTTGGAATCATGTCTGAAATCCAGACTCCTCCTCAAACTATGACTCTAAACAATTCGATCTCCAACAACTAAAACCTTAAATGATAGTGCTCCTACTTTTTCTGTGGTTTTAAAACCAAACTATAGTTCATCATCCCATGCAAATCAACCTTCATAATTGAAAATATCCCTCACCGTGATGTGCACCATGTGATAATCCTTCATTACCTTCAGTTGGCTATGTATTTTCGTATGGAGAACTCCAACTGGCTTGAGACAAGCGGATCTGTGACTAATAGTCACTTTTTTTGTCTTGTTGTTAACTGGCCGAAATTTCCAACATCACTGTTGTGCAACCAAATAAATGGTTATGGCGTTAAGCGTGATGACCACGATCTCCTCCATTCAGAAAAACACGTACTTTGACATACATCTAAATGACTTGGGGTTGACAGGCGGACATGATTAACGGTTAAGTGCATTACTATAGTTGACACATAGGCATAACATATATCATGACTTGACTTGAACTAGATGTTGTGGAAAAAAACATGAAACAAGAAAGAAATAGGAATGAGAACTACTTTGGCGCCTTCGATTACATGTCTCACAAAGTGATAACTTACATCGATATGCTTGGTATTGCTGTGATAGGCTGGATTTGTAGCCAAATGAATAGCACTCTGACTGTCACAAAACACATTCACTTTCTCCTGTGTCCTTCCAATCTCATCAAGCAGACCTTTTAAACAGATTGCATCTTTACAGGCATCTGAAGCAGCTAAATACTCTGCTTCAATAGTGGACAAAGGAACTGTCTCTTGAAGCTTTGACATCCAGATAATTACTCCACCTGCAAGAGTAAAAACATAACCTGTAGTAGACCTCCTTTTGTCCAAATCACCTGCATAATTAGAATCCACATATCTGCAAACTGAACCTTCACGACCATCAAAGCTGATGCAATGGTCACTTGTGCCTCTCAAATACCGAAGCACCCATTTCACTGCTCCCCAATGTTCTTCCCCTGGATTTGCCATGAACCTGCTAACAACTCCAACTGCATGTGAAATGTCAGGTCTTCTAGATACCATCGCATACATTAAGTTGCCTACCGCATTTGCATATGGCACACGAGACATATACTTCTTTTCTTCATTAGTTCTAGGACTTAAATCCGAAGAAAGCTTAAAATGGGAAGCTAATAGAACATTAACAGGTTTCACATTGTTCATACCGAACTTTTCAAGTACCTTCTCCACATACTTCTGTTGTGATAACCAAAGCTTACCATTCTTCCTATCTCTGTGTATCTCCATGCCCAAGATATGTTTTGCTGCTCCAAGATCCTTCATTTCAAACGTCCTAGAGAGCTGAGCCTTTAACGTGCTGATTTCTTCCATGCTTTTGCTTGCAATAAGCATATCATCAACATACAACACCAGGATAATGAATATTCCATTGAAACTTTTGAAGTATACACAATGATCATACTAACTTCTGATAAAATTTTGGCTCACCATGAAGGAATCAAACTTCTTGTATCACTGCGTGGGCGACTGCCTTAGGCCATATAATGATTTCCTGAGCTTGCAAACTAATCTTCTGCTGCGACCTTGTACAAAACCTTCTAGCTAATCCATATATATCTCTTCAACCAAATCACCATGAAGAAAGGTTGTTTTAACATCTAACTGTTCTAACTCAAGGTCAAGTAAAGCAGTTAGTGCTAACACAGTACGAATAGAAACAAGTTTAATTACTGGTGAAAAAATCTCATGAAAGTCAATACCTTCAACCTGAGAATACCCGTTTGCAACCAGTCTCGCCTTATACCTTTTGATACTTCCATCAACTTTCCTTTTCAACTTGAAGACCCATTTGCAACCAACAACACTTCTCCCTTCAGGAAGTTCTACAAGATCCCAAGTATTGTCTTTGGCTAAGGAGTCAATTTCTTCTTCCATAGCCTTTTTCCATATCTTGCTATCTGCATCATCAACTGCTTCGTGATAACAGGAAGGTTCTCCATCTTCCGTAATCAATGCAAACGATGAAGCAGAATCTTCATACCTTTTAGGTGTTTTTCTTTCCCTTGTAGACCTTCGTAGAGTGACTGGTTGCTGAATTGGTTCTGGAATTTCTCCAATTTCCTTTGCTTCTCCATCTTTGTCATCAGAAGTCTCTCCTTCCTTTCGACTTTCTGAAAAAGTTTTAGTCTCTAATTGAATCTGCTGACTTGGCGATACCTTCTCCTATTCAACCTTTTTCTGATTTTAAAAGAGAAGATTCATCAAATGTTACATCTCTACTAATGACTATCTTCTGTGAAGTAGGATCCCACAACCTATATCCCTTCATTGAATAATCATATCCAACAAAGACACAACATTTTGATTTTGGATCTAATTTTGAACGCTGATTTCTAGGAATAAGAGCAGAGGCATCACAACCAAAAATATTGAAATGCGAATAATCACAAGACTAACCCGACCAAAATTCTTGAGGAATTTGACAGTTTATTGCAACTGAAGGTGATCTGTTAACTAAATAACAAGCAGTGGACACTGCTTCTGCCCATAACTCCTTTTGCAAGTTAGCATTACTGATCATGCTTCTGGCTCTTTCCATAAGAGTCTGATTCATTCGTTCAGCAATGCCATTTTGTTGAGGGGTATAAACAACAGTTTTATGTCTAACAATCCCTTCATCCTTACAAAATTGTTTAAATTCTAAAGACATAAATTCACTACCATTGTCAGTTCTGAAACATTTAATTGATTTGCCTGTTTTATTTTCCACCATTGTTTTAAATTGCTTAAACACATTAAATACATCAGCTTTCTTTTTCAACATGTAGACCCAAAATTTTCGGGAGAAATCATCAATAAATGTTAAAAAATATGATGCACCTCCATAAGACACAGTAGGAGATGGTCCCCATAGCTCAGAATGAATGTAGTCCAAAATATGCTTACTATTATGATTTCCAGTCTTGAACCTTTATTTACATTGTTTACCAAACACACAATATTTACAAAAATCCAATTTCAAGGATTTCAAATCAGGAATCAACTTGCAGTTCATCAGTACCTGAAGGCGTTTCTCGCTCATGTGACCCAACTGTTGATGCCATAGACCAGAACCTTCTTCTGCTTTCTCTGATACGATCGCCACTTCACTAACTTGAGTGCTTCCTTTGAGTCTGTACAGATTTCTGACCTTTTCAGCCTTCATCACAACCAAGGCTCCTTTTGAGACTTTCAGCACTCCATTCTGACCTATAAATTTATAACCACTCGAATCCAAAACTCCCAAGGAAATCAAGTTTTTCTTTAGATCAGGTACATGCCTAACATTTGATAATGTTTTAACTGTGCCATCATACATTTTAATTTTTACATTACCAATCCCAACAAACTGACAAGATGAATTATTTCCCATGAATACAGAACTACCATCTACAGTTTCATATGAAGTAAACCAAATTCGGTGCGGACTCATATGATGAGAAGCGCCGGAGTCTAATAGTCAATTATCAACATCTTGAGAGACATTACAGATAGGGAGAGCTTCAGTAATTAAAACCTCATCAACCATACCTAAATCAACCTGATTTTCTTCCTTGTTATGGTTCTCCGACTCCTTCCGTTTCGAACAATATTTCTTGAGGTGTCCGAGTTTATTGCAGTACCAGCACTTGGCTTTACACTTCTTGCCAATCTTTGACTTCGATTTGGAGGAACCCCTTGTCTTCTCCCCCCTTTCCTTTGACTGACCTCTAGCTACCATGGCTTCAGGTGTCAATGTCTCAATGCTAGATTTTCTTCATACCTCTTCAGATAAGAGAGCACCCATGACTGATTCAAGCTTTAATGAATCGGCAGTGCTCAAACTGATTGAGGTCACGAAGTGATCCCAAGACTTAGGCATGGAACACAACAAGGTTATTGCCTTGTCTTCTTCCTCCATTTTTACTTCCATATCAAACAACTGGCAAATAAGCATATTAAAAACATTTAAGTGATTTGCAATTTTTGTACCCTCCTTCATCCGAAGACTGTACAGTTGTCTTTTTAAATATATTTTGTTTGTCAAATATTTTGTCATATAGAGTGTTTCCAATTTTTTCCACAACCCTGCAGTTGTACTCTCTCCAACAATATTGAAGAGTACTTCATCTGTCAAACATAACCAAACGGTACTGAGAGCTCGGGCATCCAAGTCCTCCCAATCTGAATTTTTCATGCTTGCTGGTTTTTTATTTACCCCATCTAATGTTTTATGCAACCCTTGTTGCACCAGCAAATCCCTAACCTTCAGTTTCCACAGAGCAAAATTTTTTTTCCCAGTGAATTTTTCCACCTCAAATTTTGCGTTTTTCATTTTTTCCATTTCTCCTTCCTAGGGTTTCAGATTTCCCTTCTTCTATAAATTAAAAAATTTCCCCTCTTCTTCTAGGGTTTCAATATTTTCTCTCTTCTTCTAGGGTTTCAAGATTTCTCCTCTTCTTCTAGGGTTTCAATATTTCCCCTCTTCTTCTAGGGTTTCAAGATTTCAAATCTCTTCTTTCTCCTACTAACTTTAAATAGAAATAAAAAAATAAAAATTATAATTTCTATTTTTTTTCTTCTTTCACTAAATCCCTGCACCCTTTTAAAAAAGAAACAATTTCTGTTCAAACCCTTGTTCTCCATTGAACCCTTTAGAAAGAAAAAACAATTTCTGTTCAACCACTTTCTGTTTAAAAAACCCTCTTCAACAAATGTTGATTTCCTGACTTGAAATTTTTTTAAGCAAAGAATAGCTCTGTTTCAAAAAACAGTAAATTCCTTCTCTTAAAAAAAAAAAATACCCGTTCTCCTATTTCGTCGGCAATGGCTTCTTTTTGCAATGGCAATTTTTAATCTCTAGCAGTCAGTAGATTGACCGAACTCTCCAGCTTCTCAGTGCTTTGGCTGGAACCCACAGATGGAAAAAAGAAGAAGAAACCCACAGATGTTGAGGATTCAATGCGATTCAAAACAAACGGGCTGACACTTTTGCAACGGCTCTCCCCTAGCTCTTCGCTCGATGAACCCCACTCTTCTCCCAGCGGCAGGTGGATTCAATGGCTGGCTTCTTTTGCAACTTCTCTCGACTCTCTCTCACAGCGGATGGACAGTCGGTTTCGATGGCTGCAAACTTCAATTCTTGAACAACGGCTCCCTTTCTCTAATGGCAGTGGCAGGGAGGTTTCAAACAAAGAACGACGACTCCCTTTCTGCAAGACGACTGCTCGAAACTCAATCTCTTTGTAGCATCCTTAGTGCAATCTCTTGGCCAGGGGTTTACTGGTATGGCGGATGGAAATTTTCACAAGATTTCTTCCTTGACGGCTCCCAACAGCTCCTCTACGGGCAGACTCCTCGCACGTACAACAGCGGAATCTTTGTCACGGTGGACAGTTCCCCCATCTAACAGCAACACCGTCCTCTTTGCATGCAAAGCTCTTTCAATGAGAGATAGGAATGGTTCTTCAACACACTCTCTCGAAATAACTGGCTCCGATACCAATTGTTGTGGGGAAAAACATGAAATGAGAAAGAAATAGGAAAAATAACTGAATTAGAAACTGAAGGATAAACACTTGGAAAAACTCTTATTAATCAAATGATTCTCTGTCCTTTACAAGCCTCTCAGGCCATCTCATTTAACCTGGACTTATTTCGTTATTCCAACTACATTCCGTTATTCAAACTACATTACGTTATTCCAACTACATCAATAGGTAATAAGTAAATTTCCCAGAATTACTTATTTACAATTGTTGTCATATTTTTAACAATAGACTGACTACATATGACACCTATCATGAGATATGAAAAGATTTAAAAAATATTTGAGGCGTATTTACACTACAAGATGTGGCTTGGTAAAAGCGGATGCACTTTTTCATTTATTTTTTAAAAACAGAGTATCCTTCTGGAAATTATGGCAGCATAGAAATAAAAAAGAAAAAGACAGAAACATGAATATAAAAAACTATCCAAAAAGAATAAAATTGGCGCTTCCGGAATTTCCGGTAGCGACCATTTTTATTCTTTATTTATTTTTTAATTTTGAAATTTTTTGAAGTTTATTCCTAAAAACAAACAATATGAAATGGACTTATGACTTAGCAAAGAACTGTGCTAACATATCCTTCAAGACCAAGCCCTACAAAGTATTCATCTACCAGTGCAAAGCTACAAAGTTCATGTAATGATTATTTCATCACCTGGTGTGACTAGGGTCTAGTAACCAAGCAGATACGTCATCCACGAATTATGAGTTAGAGTGAGCAACATTAAAATAGGTAGTCGTAGAATCCAAATCAAATAAACTCGCTCTTCATTGACCTTGTAGACTTCTTCCCTCACCCCCCACCTACAATGCATGCGTTTCCCAAGTGGCATGGTTTAAAAAATAGGGTTACACCTGTAGCATCCGCTAAAATGACCATGAACTGTAAATAATAGGAGAAAACCCCAACCATGACATTGATGGGGATTTGGCACCACCCAATAGAATGGTCACTCAAACTCATCAACCAAACTATGCCAATTAAAAGACATCCTTGATCAGACACCACTGAAAAGGTTGTCCAGTGGCAAAGCCAATAGACCCCAAAATAATTAATCAAATACAAATCCAAAAATTTCACTAAAGACAAGTTTTGCATAATACATTCGAAAATGAATAATAAAAGGAAGGCGAAGAGACTTTCGACCAACTAACAATTTTATTTATGAGAACCCCCTTACCATAATAGAAAACAATAAAAATCATACCAGAATAAATCCATCTCATCTTAAACAATAATATATCCCACTTAGGACATAGAGAGAAGAAACTAATGTGTTTCCCACACTCCACAAAATCCCCAGATTGACTTACAAAAGACAATAAAATTGACCCCGGAAAACAAATACTAAAAGAAACAAGCTCAGGGATGAAACGACTTGTACCACCTCGTCACGAGTAACTAATATGGATCTCCACATAGTGTTGATTACCCAAGCTTGAGGCCACTACAAGACTTCTGCACACCCAACCCAACACCCACCACCACCTCTTCCTCCACACCACAACATGCAAATACCATGTCGTCTCAGTACCAAACACTCCTGTTGATGATTTCCTCTCAACAAAAGGGTGAAGAATTTCCATCAACAGTAGGTAGGTCAACAACTCGACCTAACCTTTTCTCCATACTCTCTCGCAGAACACCCAAAACCAAGCTAATGCCACAAATAAATAGTCGGAGGTGGTCGTGTGGTGAATTGCATGTAGATGCATTTCGGGGGCGAGCTACACCCCCTATTCAGAAATTCCCATTGTATTCTAAGGAGACGGGCTCGACCCCTAAGGATCCCTCATAATCACCATTAACACCCCATTGCAGAGGAAGAATATTTATGTTAGGAAAATGATTAAAGAATGAATTCAAATATAGTATTAAGCAAGATATTGGATTTACTTATTATTGAAATAATTATACGTTAAATTTAGTTATTATTTAAATAATATTGAAAATTATAATTAAATACTATATTATTATTATTATAAATTAAATATTAATATTATAACTAAAAAACTAAATTGATAATGATTTGATAATCTGTCGAACCAATTATATTCACTTTCCATTGTGGTTGATGAAGAATTAAATATATAATTAAAAAAATAAATTAAATATTAAGACATTTAATTCAATTATTAAAATATAAAAGATATTAAAAAAATAAATTAATAATATTGATAATATTATTTATGGGTTTTGGATTGATAGTGAATGAGTAAATTGTTAAGGTCACTAGTTCAAATACCTTGTGAGTAGTAGCCTAAACAAAAAATATTAATAATATTAATTTTACATTTTATAAAATTTAAATTTAAAAGTTAAAATATTAATAAAATAAAATTTAAATATAATAAATGTTTTATAAATTTTTTTTTTTTTTAAATTAATTGAAACACATTTAGTCAATTGAGGTTATCTTGAGTGGTTAGGTAGAATGGTTGTTGTCTTCTCCACTCGTGTTCAAATCCTTGTTAATGACATAGTGAACTATAATGCCTTGATATTGTCGTAATGACTTCAAGCCTTGTGAACTCTTAAGCGAGTATACTTGCAGACAGATTTCTTTCTTCAGGAAAAAAAATAAAAAATAAAACTCATTTTCAATATGCTAAATTTAAAGAACAAAATTAATATTATCAAAATAAAGATTACTATTCATGATTTTGATAGTGAAATTGATCATTCAACTCATCCAAAAAGTATAAAATATTTTGTAAATTTATAGTAGAAAGAAGGTTGAACATAAATATTATTTCCTTTTAATGATTACCTACCATTTGTGAGATAAGACATAACTTTATCGACATGGGATGTTAGGGAAGAAAGGTGGAGGCATAACCACATGTCAGACCAAAGTATGTGAGCCATATATGGTTGTACTATGTGATCATGTGTAGGAGACAAGGCATTATAAAGAAAAGGCCTTGAGCCATAATCACACAACCTCTTTTTTTTAGCTTCAAGACTAACCATCCCATCACAAGGGATCCATTAACTTTGAAAATTTTAATCGAAAGTGGACTTGTTATGAAGGCCATTATGGTGTAGAATTATGATCATAATGTTCACATTCAAAGGTAGTGATTGATTTCAAAAAAAAGTGGGGGAGTGATATTTGAGGCTAGGGCTCTTTGCATGTTAATAGGTATCACTTCTCTATGTGATTAGGGGTAGGATGAAAGGAACCATTGTTTATCCATATTAGTGGCTCTAGGCTTATATCTACTTTTATGTCCACGTGTTCTTTGTTTGAAGTGAGGATGATAGGCAAAGAGGAGTTATGCACGAGTGAAATAAACCTATGTGTGCATAGGGGAAGATCAAGGAAATGTAAGGATATTTTAGTTTCAACGATAGCACCTTTAAAAACCATTCAAAGTAGCCTCCAATAGTGTAAAATACAAAGGATCATTATTGCATGTTCCTTGCAATAATCAAGAAATAAGTGGAAGACATTGAGAATAGGGAAGGGGAGGAAAGAGACTAGAACTCAAGTGATAAAATTGATGCAAGCTTGATAACATGCACTTTGGGTAGAGTATTTTCTAAGAATATGGACAAAAAATAATTAAAGACCATGGATTTTTAGATGCAGAACTCAGAATATCCACAGTCTTCTTTAGTCTACGTTTTGAGTCTAAATCAAGACTCATCTTCAGGACAAACCTCCAATCTTGAGGTTTGTGCTAAAGATGAGTCTTGATTTAGACTCGAAACGTAGACTAAAAATGAAGACTGTGGAGATTACAAGTTCCGCATCTAAAAATCTACACCATAGAAACCTCCAATCTATGACCATGGATTTATAATGGAATTTTAAGGCACTCATCGCGGTGACTATTGAAGAAAAATAAATTTAACATAATGAAATACTTAACAAACAATTAGATAAAAAAAAAATATGAAATTTTGATCAATGTCATATGATACATAGATTGTTGCACACATAAATCTTTCCATGCCACAATTTTCACTTAAGACTCCTTCCTTTAGATCATTTTTTTCACCTTGTTTTCCACCTGGACTCTAACTTGGATGAGTTTTTCTCCCCTTCATGCTTGCATTTGTATATATTTTCAAGTTTTATGTTACTCCCAATGAATCTTAAACCCTTCACCACATTTTGAGCATCCTGAAGAAATAACTCCTCTAAACCTTCATAGGGCATAAACCCCACTCCTTAAAAGCATTTTATACCACTTAAACACTTCAACAAGTTGAAGGGTCTACTAACTAGGACATGAGTTGATTCCAGTACACTTTCTATGGAGCAACATGCTAGAATCTTCCACCACATGTAAATCCTCTATCGTCCCCCAACTGATAATAATATTATAATATGTGATGTTACCTTGGAAGTGAAAACTTTACTCCAAGGCACCTCCAAAGTCATGCTCTGGATGTCTTCCCTATTGACCCCCCATCTCTACCAATTGTTGTTTTTCACTAGGGACCCATCAACATGGCATAGATCTGAATGCACAAAGATGAGCATGCCTTAATATGGGTTTTTAGAGTAATTTACAAGGTTGAGGCCCTCATTCATATTACAAATAGCATTTATGTATCCCTAGGCCCTCATTCTCCATTTATTTGTCCTCCTCCTACATTGCATTGAATTAAGAAAATGATATATTATAAAGCCTTTTGAGACAATTGCCACAACTATGATCGCTTAGACCCTTGGGGTATTATGTTGAGATTCAACAAGATGATGAGCTTATGAAAAGAGTCGCCTTCACTAAGTGGGCCCGTAGGCTATTTTTGGGGCAAAGTCTATTTTTAGACATGTCGATCATATTCTATGAGTTGCAGGATGCTATTTGTGGATGGTTGGTCAAGTTGGAAAAATAGATGGACTTCTATTTTTAGACATATTGGGTGGAGTCTATTTTTAGACTGCCAGTCTAAATATAGATATGTCGAATATTATTAGCTCTTAATAATATTTGGACTCTAAACATTATCTTATTCTCTTGGAGCACTTCAGTTAAGTGCACAGATGTGGCACAACAGTTGACAGAAGGAATTACGCTATTCCTGAGGGTTTACCGGAGCTATTGCATGGAGGACTTCAGAACTCAGACAGCTAGTTTGGTGAGTTGTATTTAGTTTAACCTGCTTAGACACAGTTGAGCTAGTTGTATCTAGTCTAACTGATTGATACACTAGTGAGAGTGGTGTGAATTAATTAATAATTAATTCACTAATTAATAACTTATTAATCAACTGAAGAATACATCAGTTAACTACAGTGCATGGACAGTTTCAGTGGAGACCAGTGGAGAGGTAGGTGAAAGAGCAAGTGTGACTATCAGTTGTGACTATAGTGATGCATTGATTGCATCCAACACTCAGTGGAGATGCCAATGAGGATTTCATGAGCAATAGAGAAATTAGTTAATTCAGAGCCATTCTTCAAATAAGGATTGTGGCAAGAGAGGCAAGCTAGCAGGTGGCAAAGATCTATGGTACACTTGGTAAGATCTAAGACCGATTAATGTAGCGATTGTATTGTACTGAGAGCTTGATATGATCAGATTTGTATGAGGATTGTTACATGATATCTATGACATATATTATATACAGATAGTTTGGGTTTTCAACTTTATTCTTTCCCGTTAAAAAAATGTGTTAATGTGTCTGAATTTTTATTGTTTCATGTGTGCATTGCATTCTTGATTTAATTTCTGCAAATGATCAATGGTGGAATAGATTCTGTATTTTTCATGAAGTTAAAATAGTGTGAGATTAGGATAATCTTGGACATATAACAAATAAGTTATATAATTTCTACATGGTATCAGAGCAGTTGATCATTGGAGGAGATTGCAATTATTGAAGCGGTTGAGTTTTGTGCTGGTGGAATTCGAATTTGTTGTAGTGTTTTCTTGGTGTCGAAGTTGAGCATTCATTGAAATGTCTTCAACTAATTGCTATCATATTCTCGATGGCAAATGAATTATATTTCATGGAAGGACAGATGGAGGTGGTGCTAGATGATAATTGGTTAAAGGAGTTCATAGATGATGATATTCTGAAGCTCCGTTTCTGGGATATGCAACCGCACTTGACGTATGGAAAAATAAGGTAGCAAAGTGTCGAAGGATTCTGTTGGAAGGTGTGAAGGACCACATTGTGTCCAGCCTTCACGGGAAAGCCACTCCATTCTTAATGTGGAAGGCTTTGACAGATTTGTTCCAAAGCAGAAGTGACCAGAGGAAGTTGGCACATAAAGACAAGCTCAGGAAAATATAAATGGAGAAAGGCGACAGTATACCAAAATACCTCACGAAGTTTGTCCACTACAAGGATGAGCTGGGAAGTGTGGGGGTTACTGTTGATGAAGAAGACTTGCTGAGCTTGTATCTACTTGGGCTTCCGAAGAGTTGGCATAGCTATGAAGACTCTGTCAATGGATGGGAGAAACTGCTAGGATGAGAGCGACTTTGGTCAGATCTTGTGCAGGAGGAGATAAGGCGGGGTACCAGGGATGGATCTTCATCGAAGAATGAAGATGAAGAAAATTGCGCTTTGGTTGCCAAAGCAAGGAAAGGGAAGGGGAAGAAAAATCCTTCTCAAGCCGGTGCAAAAGGCAAGAAGCAGGATTTGTCCAAAGTGAAGTGTTTTCACTGTCACCAGCACGGGTATTTCGCCACTAATTGTCCACAGAAGAAGAAGAATAAGCAGGTTGTTGGATCTGCAGTTGGAGAGGCCTTAGCCTCGCAGTTTGAGATGGATTTTTCTTTGATCACATGCTTGGTTTCAAGTGTGATGGGATTGGTGTGGTTTCTTGACAGTGGTGCATCTTTCCATATGACCGGAGACAAAGATTTGTTTAGTGATCTGGATGAAAAGGATCTTGGAGTGCACATCAAGATGGGCAATGATGGTAGATACAATGCGACTGGTATCGAGACCATTTACTTTGAGAGGGAGTTAGGTAAACCTTTCATCTTGAAGGATGTCATGCATGTTCCAGGATTGAAGAAGAATCTGATCTCCGTGGTGATGTTGGAAGATAAGGGTTATGATGTTGTTTTCATTAAAGGAAAAGCTTTCCTTCAGCATAAAACAACTGGTCAAACTAGGAGGATAGGGATTCGAGATAAGAATCTTTATCAATTGCAGGTAGATGGCTGCGCAAAAATGGCAGGCAAAGCAGAAGGAGTGGTGAGCCAGGATGACAGCGAATTGTGGCACAGGAGATTGGGCCATCTTCACCATGGCGCTTTAAAAATTTTGCAGCAGACTTCTACCGGGCTTCCTAAAAGTACACTTGCGCAGTCAGATCAGTGCAAGGGATGTACTTTGGGAAAATTTGTGAAGACCACTTTTCATGAGAAGCATAGTCGTGCTTCGACGATCCTTGAGAGAATTCACACAGACGTGTGTGGACCTTTCTCGGTTGCTTCAACAACAAAGCACAGGTATTATGTGATATTTGTTGATGAATTTTCTCGTAAGTGTTGGATATTCTTCATGCAGAAGAAGAGAAAGACATACACAAAGTTCTGTGAGTTCAAGGTGCTGGTTGAGAAAGAGTCGGGGAAGCAGGTGAAAGCTCTAAGGAGTGATAATGGTGGTGAATACATCTCTGGCGAATTCAAAGACTTCTGTAGCAAAGAAGGAATTCGAAGAGAACTCATAACGCCTCATAACCAACAGCAGAATGGCATCGTGGAGAGAAAGAAAAGAACGATCGTGGGTGCTGCACGGGCGATGTTGCATGATCAGGGCTTTCCCATACCTTGTGGGACGAGGCATGCAACACTGCGGTTTATGTGCAAAATCATTGTCCTCATAGAGTACTTGGCATGAGTACACCCGAAGAGGCATTTTCTGGTAAGAAGCCTGATATTTCTCATTTGAAGATTTTTGGCTCGTTTGTTTACATTCATGTGATGAAGGATGCTAGGAAGAAGCTAGAGCCAACCGCAGAGGTTGGGATATTTTTTGGGTACACAGAAACACCCCACAATTATCGTGTGTATTTTCTAGACAGTTGGATGACTGTCGTGCAACAGGATATCAAATTTCATGAGGAGAAAGCCATGAAGTTGTCGCTTGAGAGGAAGCTACACTTGCATGCAGAGGAGGAGCTACTTGTTCCTAAAGATGAGCCTCAGGGAATGTGGATCGGCCACAAGAGGAGGTTCATGGAGTGGAAGAAACCACTCATGCATCGCCAAACATTAGAGGGCCGAAGTGCATTACAGAAGCTGAGCGACTGAATCTTGATGCAGCGCAGAATGTAGGAGCACCTACATCACAGTGCAGAAAGAGACAATCACCTGATCGATTTACTAGATACATGGCTCTGATGAGCAAGTGTATCATGACAGAACCATCCTATTTCGAGGAAGTTGTGGAGGATCCCACATGGGTAGATGCTATGGTGGAAGAGTATGATTCGATTCTCAGAAACAGTGCATGGGAGATTGTCCCAAGGCCAGAAGGGAAATCAGTGGTAGGTTCAAGATGGATCTACAAAGTGAAGCAAGCTACTGATGGGAGTGTCGAGAAGCATAAGGCAAGATTTGTTGCCCGGGGCTTCTCACAGATTGAGGGGATCGACTATGAAGAAACCTTTGCACTTGTCACAAAGTATTCTTCCATATGGACCATCCTTGCTCTCTCAGCGCAGATGGGTTGGCACATTCATCAGATGGATGTGAAGACTGTGTTCCTCAATAGAGTCATTGAGGAGGAGGTGCGTGACTAGAAGGATTTGAAATCTTGACCGGCCCGAGTCGCATGTGCGAGGCTCAAAGAAGCGTTGTATGGTGAAACAAGCACCTCATGCTTGGTACACGGATAGACATTTATTTCACCGGACTTGGTTTATGCAGTATTTGGATCCACCTATGCAGTTGGTGGTGGAGGATGACTTTTGATCATTGTGCTTTATGTAGATGATTTAATACTAATAGGTGATGAATTGTTGATACACTCATGCAAGGCAGATCTTGCAAAGGAGTTCGAGATGAAGGACTTGGGCCTCCTTCATTATTTCCTGGGATTGGAAATTTGGCAGCAGAAAGGTGAACTGTTTGTGTCTTAAGGAAAGTATGCCCGGGAGATACTGGAGAAGTTTCACATGCAAGGCTGCAAACCTATCGACACTCCTCTTCCTGGTGGTTGGAGAAAAGAGGATGCTACATCAGCAGAGGTAGTGGATGCCACTGTTTATCGACAGTTGGTTGGTTCACTCATGTATTTAGTCAATACACGACCGGACATATGCTATGCTGTGAACCAGCTTTCACAAGCGATGGTGAAGCCTACCAAGCTCTTTTGGAAGGCAGGCAAGCATGTCCTGAGGTATCTCAGGGGCACATCTGAGTATGGATTGTGGTACAGACAGTCGGATGAGGTGAAGTTGCATGGCTACGAATGCAAATTAGGCGAAGGCCAATGAGATGAAAAACACATACGAGGATTTTAGTATCGGATCTGATGATTTCTTGGTATCGGGGAAACGAATCCGTGGCACTCGGTTAATGGAGAGTCGAGTACATGGCAGCAAGCTTGGCTGCATGCGAGGCTATTTGGATGAGGAAGATCCTCGCAGGTTTGTTCAGGTTGCATTTGGAGCCTACAGTGATCTACTGTGATAACCAGAGCTGCATCAAGCTCTCGGCTAATCCAGTATTTCATGATAGGTCCAAACATATTGACATCAGGTACCATCACATCAGAGATTGTGTTCAGCGGAAGATCATGTTATTTTCTTACATTCTATGGAGGTTCGAATGCAAATATTCGCAGTGAAGGTGCTCACCCAGAGCAATTCGAATACCACTTAAACGAGGATCGAGGTGGCTAGCAATCCTATCTTGTTGAGAGGGAGTGTTGAGATTCAACGAATGGCAGACTTAGTGGAAATGAGTCGCCTTCACTAAGTGGGCCGGCAGGCTATTTTTGGCGCAAAGTCTATTTTTAGACTATGTCTATTTTTAGACATATGGATCATGTTCTATGAGTTGCAGGATGCTATTTGTGGATGGTTGGTCAAGTCGGAAAAAATAGATGGACTTCTATTTTTAGACAATCTGGGCGGGATCTATTTTTAGATTGCCAGTCTAAAAATAGATATGTCAAATATTATTAGCTCTTAATAATATTTGGACTCTAAACATTATCTTATCCTCTTGGAGCACTTCGGTTAAGTGCACAGATGTGGCACATGCAGCTGACAGAAGGAATTAGACTATTCATGAGGGTTTACTGGAGCTAATGCATGGAGGACTTCAGTTAGAACTCATGTGACAGAGTTTGGTGGAGTTGGAGAAGTAGTTGGTGGAGTTGTATTTGGTTTAACTGGGTAGACTCGATTGAGCTGGTTCTGTCTAGTCGCGATTGATACACTAGTGAGAGTGGTGTGAATTAATTAGTTAATTAATTCACTAAATAATAAATCATTAATCAAATAAATAATACATCATTTAACTACAGTGCATGGACAGTTTTAGTGGAGAAAAGTGGAGAGATAAGTGAAAGAGCAAGTGTGACTATCAGTTGTGACTATAGTGATGCATTGATTGCATCCAACACTCAGTGGAGATGCCAATGAGGATTGCGTGAGCAAGGCTAGAGAAATTCGAGTTCATTCAGAGCCATTCTTCAGCAAGGATTACGCAGTAGAGGCAGGCTAGCAGGTGGCAAAGATCGGTGCATGGATTTGCGAGATCGTGCCTGATTAGTGTGTAGCGATTGTATTGTACTGAGAGCTTGATATGATCAGTTTTGTATGAGGATTGTTACATTATATCTATGACATATATTATATATAGATAGTTGGGGTTTTCAGCTTCAGGCTTTCCCGTTAAACAATTGTGTTAATGTGTGTGAATTTTTATTGTTTCATGTGTGCATTGCAATCTTGATTTAATTTCCGCAAATGATCAACGGTGGAATAGATTCTGTATTTTGCATGAAGTTAAAATAGTGTGAGATCAAGAGAATCTTGGACATATAGCACATAAGTTATATAATGTCTACATATTAACAATTGTTTTTGTTAACCTTGAGTTATAAGAACAAATTCCCATGAGCTTCACGGTGAAAATAGGGGTTGGACAAGACCAAAAACAACTTGGCATGAGATAACTTGTAAACTCTATAAGATGAATAAAGTAGATGATGAAAAACCTCCTCTTGTAATCCCAATGTATAAAGACATTAGAAAATATTTTTTATAAAATCAAAGTCCATAACTTTTTTCCCAAAGGAAAAAACGTAATATCCATTAAAGAAAAAATGAAAATTACATGTAACAGATGTTGTCATAGCATATCCAGATAATCTGTGTAATACTATGCATATAATACTATCTATCAACCTATGTGTATTGTTGCCATCACTCAATGTTGTTCATTAGATACATAAATCTAAAAGGTTGTGTATGATCAAAATATAAATATATACAAAGTGGATGATATTGTCGATCATATGAGATTGCCAAAATAGTTGTCTGCAAAAATGATGTTGATATTGTCAAATTATTCCCTGTCCATAATCCTTCTAGGAAAATCGATGAAAAGGAAGTGGAAATACTAGTAATGTTCTGAAACCAAAGTCCATAACATATATACTCATACTAATAAATAAATAAAAATGTTTTGAATGATACGATAAATCAAAGTTATATATATATATATATATATATATAACCATCATCATCATATTAAATTTTAATAAACTTTAATCATTACATTATAAACAATAATAATACAAATCAAATTATAAAATATTTATGAAAAACTATATGGAATTAAATATTTATAAATTTATTAAAATAAATTATTAATAATTATTTTAATTCCATATTTATAAATTTATTGAAATAAATAAATAATAATTTTAATTTTAAAACTAAAATTTAATAGAAATTAAATTAATATATGATTTTTTTTTAATAGACATTAAATTATCATATAAAATTTCTTTGTTTATTATTTTAACACGAATGAAAAGGAAGTGGAAATATTAATAATGTTGTGAAACCAAAGTCCAAATTAATAAATAAATAATAATGTTTTGAATGATACGATAAATCAAAGTTTTTCATATATATATAACCATCATTTATTAAATTTTAATAAACTTTAATCATTACATTATAAACAATAATAATAAAAATCAAATTATAAATTATTTATGAAAAACTATATAGAATTAAATATTTATAAATTTATTAAAATAAATTAATAATAATTATTTTAATTTCATATTTAAAATTTTATTAAAATAAATTGATAATAATTATTTAATTTTAAAACTAAAATTTAATAGAAATTAAATTAATATATGAATTTTTTAATAAACATTAAATTATCATATAAAATTTCTTTGTTTATTTTAACAAAAAGATTTGTGAAGTTTTAAGAACTAGATTAATTAGTTGAATTTTTCTTATTAAAACATTTTTACTATTAAAGATTTACGAGTTCAATTCTCTTAATATTAAACTGTAAAATATAATTCCTTTACATATCTACTTAGTACAAATATTTCCTTGAAATATATTTACCTCGTACAAATATTTTGTCGGTATAACCATTACCATATACACTTCACAAAATATTTTTTTACATGCATTACCGTATATACTTTTCAAAATAATTTTTTTTTGCATGCATTACCATATATACTTTACAAAATATTTTTTTGCGGATCGTTATGTTGCATTCATTTTGAAATGTGAAAAAGTAGAAAATTGTGCATGGCATTGAAAAACGAAACATAATGATGGAGGTCCTTGGTTATCGTGTTAGTGGTAGGTGTTTGATTGATTTTACTTATTAACCAATGGCTTACTTTATAAATGCTAGCTTTTACTTTAAAAGGAGTTAAAGTCCAACCATACTAAATCAATCTTTAAAGATTGGGTATAATTTTGTAAAAAGGAGTTAAAGTCCAACAATAATAAATCAATCCTTAAAGATTGAGTATAGTTTTGTCTAGGGAAATTAACCAATAATTATCTGGAGATATTGAGATGCATTGTATTTAGCCGCATTACATTTTAAAATTGGCTGAGTTCAGATTTGTATTTTATTATATTCGTAGACTTATTAAATATATATTTTCAGTGTTTGCTGTCAAACAAAAGCATTATGAGAATCACGAATTTTTAATGTTTTATGGAGTAAAAAATTAGCATATAAGGACTTACTTATTACTTTATATAAATATATAATAAATAACATTTGAGACAATGATAGTGTGTTTTGTGGATTAAAATGTTTTTGACCGAAATTATCGCAGAAATTAACATAAATGTAGGTTTTAAATGGTTAGAGGGTGATATACACATTACACCTCTTATATGTGAAGGTGAATACTAAAAATAAAAAATTATTCACGAAAGCGTACCGAAAATAGAGAAAATATGTCAAAAGAAAACAATTATATATTATATAGAAAATATCAATTATCAAATAAATTTCAAAGTGCAAAATTATTAGAAATTTAATCTCATATGATTTAAAAAAAAGAATGACACAACTAACAACTAATTTATATAATTCTAGATTTACTAAAAGTGGAAAGGATCAAATCTTGAGGTTCAAAGCTCTTTTAGAGTGAAAAGTGATTTGATCCCTCATATTTAAGATAGATCCAGGTCAGTTTAATTATTAGTTTTATTAAAGGTATTATGATATGTGTGCATAAATTGCTTTCCATGTTATATTTAAAAGAATTATAAAATTTTAATTAAAATATATATTTATATATTTAAAAATGTTCTAAATTTTTCCTATTGATTTAAAACGTGGAACATCGTAGTAGTTGTAGTTGTGTATTAATCAAATTCAAATTAAAATTATAGCAAATTTTTAATTTAATTTTTTTTTTAAATCAAATTCAAAAGTAAACGGTTATGTTTTATTGATAGTAAACAGGTTGGGCGTAGCCAAACAGCCATTACAATTTCAGAAATTACATTTGCTCTCTTTCTGCTTAAGGGATGTTTGCCATGATCGGTAATTATGCATTAATGCTAATCATCCCATCCTGTAAAGAGCAGCCGATGTTCGCCAAACTGTCAGCTTCCTTGTTTAGTCCTCTGAGAATATGGAAGGGCTGAACTGAAGAAAAATCTTTCAGGATTCTGAATACTCTTGAAAGTTGTTTGTTTAGCACTGGGTCCTTGAGCCTTGTCTTGTTAACCAACGTTTTTATCAGTAGTTCAGAATCTCCAAAAATTAGAATTTCATCTGGATTTCCTTTTCTTGCCATTTGACAGGCTTTCAGGAGGCTGAGGATTTCAGCTTGATTATTGGTTTTGGTTCCAAGGCCCCAACTGAAGACATCTTTGCTCCCATTCTGGAAGAAGATCGCCCCTCCTGCTCCGGCCCTCCCTGGATTGCCTTTTGAGGCTCCATCGAAAAAAATGGAGCACTTGCCCTGAGATTTCCACCACTGCTGGAAGCTATCCTCTGTTTCTCGAATTTTCCATTTTCCTGTGTGCTTAGGGCGGTTGAGTGCAGGAGGACTGGGATTTCCTGTATATGCATCCAACCACACCCTTTCTTCGGTACGCAAGGAGTTGTCGTCTTTGGCTAAGGAATGGTTCAAAGTTTCCAAGAGGAGATTCTTTGCCTGATCTGCCACTTTTGCTACAGGCAATTCGGTATTGTTGAAAATTATTTCATTTCGAGCTAACCAAAGCTTCCAACAAACGTACTTTGGTGCTGCTGTCCACACCTTTTGCCAAATTGACTTGCTGGCTATGCTGAAGGGATATCTGTCATTCCAAGAGGAGAACATGGTGTCGATAGTGCTTTGAGATGGAGGGCAAACATTCAGTCCGGCAAGGAAGAAAGACCATACCTCCTTTGCAAAATCGCAGGTTAAGAACAAATGATTTGCAGTTTCCGAGGCTTTTTTACAAAGAACACATCTATGCGGTCCAACTATGTTCCTCTTACACAAATTATCTCCAGTTAGGATTTTGTTGTGAAACAGAGTCCAGAAGAAGAAAATGATTTTTGGAATGCCGAAGTTGTCCCAAATCTTTTTCCACACAGATTCCGGGTGTGGCGAATCTTTTTGACTCTGCATCTGATAATAACCATGACTGACTGTGTATACTCCAGTCTTACCCTAGCCCCAAACATCTTCGTCTTCTGTGTGGACCGGGGCAAAATCAGAGATTGCAGCTTGAAGTGTGTCTAGCTGTGCGTTTAAATGTTCAGGAATTCTAGGAAAAGACCAACATTGCCAATTCCCATTTCTGTCCCAGCTGGAGATGTCTTCAATTTTCCTTATACCTTTTGACTGTAACCAGACTCTTACCTCATTAATTTCTTGGTTTTCTGCAAGAGGGCGGTGCCCCATAACGCTGTCTTTCCATAGCTTTGTTCTTTTACCATTACCAGGGATCCGGTATAAATGAGATCTGAAAAACTCGATAGCTCTGTTAAACAATTTCCATACCTAAGTTCCTTTTGGGGATTTCCCTGTCTTGAAGGATTTAATAGACTGATTTTTGAGGTATTTCAGATTAAATATTTGACTCACTGGGTGAGTAGGTTCTGCATGAATTTGCCATAATAACTTACAACCTAGAGCTATATTTGCATGAACAGGGTCTCGAATTTGAAGACCTCCCTCTGCCAGCGGACGTTTCACCATGTCCCAATTTATTAAGTGGAATCTGTTGGAGTTTCCTCTCCCGCCCTTCCACAAGAAATTACGCATGAGTTTGGAAAATTGGTCAGAAATAAGCTTTGGAGCCAGCATGAGGGACGCTTGATAGGTGGGCAAAGCCGAAAGCACTGTTTTGATAAGCGTTAATTTGCCCCCTGAGGTTAGCCAGAAGCCTCCCCACGCGGTGATCTTCCTCTTAAATTTCGATATAATATCCTCCCACTGGTGGTTTCTGTTGGAGCCAAGCGTGATGGGAAGTCCCAAATATTTTATTTTTTCCCAATCTGTGTGACCTGCATACCCCAGTTCATTTGCAATTGTCTCAATTTGGTGCTGCGCAGTGTTCCACCCATACACGGCGCTTTTCCGTTCACTCACCAATGCTCCGGAGATACTACAGTATTTCTGAAGTATAGATCTAAAGGATTTTGCTATTCGTGGAGATGCCCCTCCGAGCAATAAAGAATCGTCGGCGAACAATGCGTGATTCATAGGTTCAAAGCCTTTCACAATTCTGATCCCTGGAAGACTGCCCTTTTGTTTTTCCAGAGTCAGTTTTCTACTCAAGGAATCAGCCATCAGTATGTAGAGGAAGGGTGAAAGGGGGCAGCCCTGTCTCAAACCCCTGGTGGCTAAGAAGAAATTAGCAGGTCTACCGTTTATCATGGGCGCGATCCATATCCTTTCCAAACATGCTTTGATAAGATTAATGAAGGCTTGACTGAACCCAAAGGATAAAAGGACCCTATACAAGAAAGAACGATTGACTCTGTCAAATGCGTTGCACATATCAAGTTTTATGAGCATACCTTGTTCTTTGCATGAGTGACTGGTATGAAGAGCTTCCTGAACTTGTATGACGTTATCCAATATGTGCCTTCCTTGAACAAATCCCCCTTGGGCAGAGGAGATTAATTTTTGCAGGAGGGGTTTAATTCTGTTCGCCAACAGCTTTGCCACAATCTTATAGGACGAATTACACAGAGAAATTGGCCTGTACCTTTCAAAAGAGCTTGGGCTTGCCTCCTTTGGAATTAAAGCGAGGAAGGTGGAGTTTATACCGCTTCCTATCTTAGCCTTCCTCATGAACCCATGAACCATTCTAATAAGATCAGATTTTATAAGGTCCTAGCATTTTCTGTAGAAATGTATTGAAAAACCGTCGGGCCCGGGTGCTTTGTCCGGCTCCATGGACCAAACGATGTCTGCAATCTCTTCTTCTGTGACATGGCTCATTAGAGTAATGTTGTCTTCTGCGCTGACCAGATTTGGAATGTTTGTGAGGAATTCAAAAATATCTTCCTCGCTCCCATCCTTTTCTGCACTAAGGAGATTGTGAAAGTGATTCATCGTTGCTTCCTTGATTTGCTCATATCCTCTGCAAACCTGACCACTAGTTGTAATGATTTCAGCAATGTGGTTTCGCGAAAGGTGCGCCCTGTATTTCCTGTGAAAATAATTGGTGTTTCTATCTCCAGCTTTGAGCCACAAGCTGCGAGATTTGATGCGCCAATACTCTTCCTCATTTCTGAATGCGCTGTATGTTTTCATTTGGGCAAATTTTTCGTTATCTAGATCCCTGGGTGAGATGTCTTTCGCTTCCATTTCCACTTGAAGATCTTCCAGCTGGTTGACTGCATCTTTTCGCTGACTAGTGGGAGTGTTGGAGTCTTGTGTTATCCAGTCTTTTAATGCCTTCTTAGTGTTTTTCATTTTTTGTTCCCATACGTAGCTTGGTGAGCCAGGAACCTCTATTCTCCATGATATTTCAACAGTTTCATAGAACCCTTCCCTTTCTGCCCAAAGAGGACTGAAGCGAAAAGGGAGGGGGCCGAGATCTTCTTCTTCCTTAAGACATAATAGAATTGGCTTGTGATCTGAAGTTAGCTTAGGAAGAATCTTGGAAAAAAAAATTCTTTTATCCATCATAATAGAACTGCTGGTGAGAAATCTGTCCATCCTTGCAGAGATATGGTGTTCTCCTACTCTATTGTTTGTCCAGGTGTATTCTCCTTTCACTGGTTTGAAATCTACTAAGTCCCATTGTTGGATGAGGTTCTCCACTGTGATGAGGAAGGGGTCTCTCAAAGAGGTCCCTCCTCTCTTTTCTTTGGGATCTAAGATTATGTTCAGATCTCCTCCTATGACTATATTCATAGGATTGAGGAGTTCCAAATAGTCCGAAAGTGTAGTCCAGCATTCTTTCTTCTCCTCGTAATGCACCGGGACATACAAGTTGAACAAGGCTATCTTAAAATTGCTTGCTATATGGCGCAATTCTGTGAATATCCAATGTTGGGTCACAAAGGAACTTTCTAAGGAGAAGGAGCTCTTGGACCAGAATGTGCCTATGCCTCCAGCCGTGCCTCTTGCACTGACTACCTTTCCTGAGTCAAATTTCCATCTTGTATTGCTGGTGTTTAGAAGGATTTCCCCTTCTATTTTTGTCTCCTGAAGCATGAGTATGTCTGTGGATTCCATCTTCATTAAATCCCTGATAGCCTCCGCCTTTGTGGGATTCCCCAAACCCCTACAGTTCCAAGAGACTAGCTGCATCATTTATAACTTGTTGGGGTAGGTCCTCCTCCCTTAGGATCTCTTGGCCTGGTGTTCCTTCCGAGGGTCATTTCAATGGTAGCTTGACTTCCCAGAGTTTTTTGTCTTTCTGACTCTTCTTCCCTGGTTTCTCTGTTTGATTTCCTTCTAGCTCGCTTTGATGTCCTTTCTAAGATCTCTTCATCCGATGAGCCCTCATTTTCTACATTCTTCTTCTTTTGTTTAATTATATCAGCATAAGAAGGGGATGAATTATTGTTGGGATTCATGATAGAAGTAATACCTGGATCTGAGGGTTCGATGTTGTTCTGCTGGGGGGGGTCTTCCCGATCTGCTTCTGGAGGATCAGTGGGTGGAGTGAGTGATTCAAAAGGGTTTTTGTCCTCTTCTATGCTGATGGTTTCCTTGCTTCCATCGATTTGAGTGCGTTCATTTTCTTGCCCTGGTTTGCTCCCTGTCTCTTTGCCTTTGTTTTTGTTGTTCTGCCTATTGTTTGCCGGTTTCTTTACCTGTTTCCATTGCTCTCCTTTTTCTTTCTCTGCAGTTTCCTCGTTTTTTTTTTTGCAATATCTTGCGAAGTGCCCGTATTCGTGGCAGTTTCGACATTTAAAAGGCAGCTGCTCATAGTCGAGCTCTTGGATATGAGTCCAGTCCTCCACTGAGAGTTTGATTGCTTCAGGTAAACCGACCTCCAGATCTACCTCAACGCAAATACGGGCACAAGAGTATTGATCCTTCCTTGGCGCCTGGTCTATGTATCTGCTTAGAGCGTTACCTATGGATTGCAGCGAACTATGGCTCCAGCAGTGGAGAGGGAGATGAGGGAGGGGCACCCAGACAGGAACCGTCGTCGGAACATCTTGAGCAGGATCGAAGTCGGGTGACCATTTGTTTAGGTAGAGTCCTTGGGGGCCCATGAAGTATGGCCTGTTTCTGAAGATCAGACTTCTATCTTCAGTGTTTTCAAACACAAACACAAAGAAACCTTTGCCAACGAAATGACTCTTTATTCCTTCTTTGACCAACAGTGTCTAGTTTCGCTTTGTCCATTCCTCTACAGATTTCGGGGATGGCCATAACCCTGTGAACTGGCCAATAAGACCTCTTTCGGCGAGATTCAACGTTGTTCTACATGTTTCTTCCACCGGCAGGGCCACCGTGGGGATGCTTCCTAGTTTTTTGACAAACTTGGACTGAGAGCCATTCGTCCTTTTCCCAGAAGCAGCGATCAAGGATTTGAACACTTCCAGTTCTGGAGGAATCGGGGGGGAAGCAGCAGAGCCCCCGCCAAGATCCATGAGGAAGGGGAACTCACGGAGAGGAAGAAGCCGGTCGACGATGTTAGGTCAACAGCAGCAGATCCATGCGGAAGCGTGTGGACAAAAAGAGCTGGATCGAGAGCACGGCGGGGGCAGACCCGAGCGCCGCGCCGCGCGACCCGAACACCGCGACAAAACCCAACCCGAGCTTGAGCCGATTGAGCCGCAACTTTTAAATTTAAATTTTAACTTTTGGCAAAATTTTAAATTTAAATTTAAAATATAAAATTTAATTATAAAAAATATTTTGGTAATAATCACATCATCAAATTATAGACCCTTTAGAACTGGCCAGTGTGATTCATCATCTAGCTAGTGTGGTTCATCATCGGGACAGATGAACCACTAGTTGGTTTCAAAAAATAAAAACATGTGGTTTACAAGTAGAAAATAAGTCAATTGCCGCAAAAAAAAATAATAATAAAAATAGGTAATGTCTTTAAATAGGTTACATTAAAAGGAATATCATGGGAAAATCCATGAATTGTCAAAACCGGTTCAAAAACCATTAATATTTATATGACATGACAACATCTCTTCTATACTAAAATATATTGCACATAAATATCATGAATAAATACAATTTTTTTTTTTTTTACTAGACAAGACATTACAATTACAATGTTTCTTCCATACTAAGTTGCAAAAAACTTTAACACAATAATATAAAAAAACTCAATAAATTATAATTTTTTTATATCAAATATATAAAAATAATAAATAAACATTAAATAATTTATTTTCTTACATTATCTAACATATTTACCAAATACAAAAACTTAAAATAATAATTTTTACCAATTACAAAAATTTAAAATCATCATTTGAAAATAATTTAATGAAAAACATAACAAAAATGGATAACGAAACTTTAATATAAAATAAATATTTTTAAATAAATAAAAACATAAACCTTACTATTACATCACCGACTCTAATTATGATATCTTTTACTTTATTCTCGTGACATCACCAATTCTACTTATCATACCTTTTCCTTTATTTTCTTTAAAAATAAGATATGAGGTATATTAGCAACGACTTCCTAATTGTCGGCACACACCTCTACACTATACAAAACTAAAATTCTATATTCTCTTCTCTCATAGAAATCAAAATAAAGCTTATATCTATCCAAAGCAAGGTGAAAATAATTAAATATAATTTTATAAAACATAAATGGCATGGTACATTTACTTCATAACTTATATGCTTAAGTTTACAATTCCACGACTTCTCTGGTTTAACATAGACTATCGAGAGTCTAGCTATGACTAGGTTCTTCTTGTACAAGCACAAAATCAATAACATGGGAGACCATAGACTTCCTAAGCTAGCTTTAAATTCCAACCAAAACCACCAAAGGCTCAAACGAGGTTGGTATAAAGATACCAGGGCCTAGTTAAACCATCGGGAGATCGACAAAAATGTTGCATTGCAAAATATTAACAACATTAAAAATAATGCTACTTCTAAGTTTAAAGAGAAAATGTGGTGTGAGAAAGATTTAGAGGTTAAAAGAAAATTAAGATATTATAAGGAGGTCATCAACCCTACTCTATAAGATCAAAAGCATCTCTCTATTTTAACTAGCTCAAAGGAAAAAATTAACATAGCCAAGATACAAACAAACTCTCATGAGCACCATAGTGAAACAGGTCGTTGGTCAGTTCTTAAAAAACCATGCGTGGAAAGGATAAATGCCATCTCTGTGAGAATATGAACATTGAGGATGAAAATCACTTCCTCTTAAAGTGCTATGCGTACACCCACATTAGATCTTAGTTTCATAATCTTTGTTGAACTTCAAGCATAATATCTAAAGTGGGGTATGAACATTTTGGCACCCCACATCATGGAAATATTCAACAACATCATTCACAAGGATTCCCAAGGGATTGGACAACTAGTCTAGCAATTCCCCTTTTTAAAAGTGGAGACATTAATAATCCTTCCAACTATAGAATCATTATGATCAATCCTTTGTTTGCAACGCTTTTCAGTGGCATGGTATAAAATAAACTCAGCAAGTGGGCAGAAGTAAAAGAAAAGAGGGAAAAAAGGCAAGCAGGTTTTAGGTTGAAGCATTCTACAGTAGATCGTGGTATCACACTAAGACACATTGTTGAAAAGGTTTGGGGGAGCAAAGAAAAAGTATTTTGCTACTTTGTTGACTTCAAAAAGGAATTTGACACAGTCCCTAGAGAAAAGTTGTGGTGTTGAATGGAAGAACTCGAAATTCCTTTACACTATAGAGTTGTTGTCCATAGGCTTTATGAATAGGTGAAAGTCAAAATTAGAACTTCAGCAGACATTTCAGAAAGTTTTAGAAGTGACATTGGAGTCAAGCAAGGTTTCCCTTTATCCCCTACCCTTTTTGGTTTATATATTGACAAATTGGAAGAGTGGCTAAATTTGAAAGGTGGGGATGGTGTTCGATTGGGGGAGTTTGTGATAAAGCTTCTTCTATATGCTAATGATCTTGTGCTAGTTGCTAAATCGGCCCATGGATTGTAGATGCACCTATATGCCCTTGAGCATTTTTGTAAAGCAATAGGGATGCAAGTCAGTACCAGTAAGACCAAAACAATGATTTTATCTAATAAAAGGAAGCAAAGCCAACATACATTCTTCTTTGAAGGCAACATTCTTGAAGAAGTAAATAAATACAAGTACCTCGGGATTGATTTCAACAACAAGCTTAATTGGGAGGATTTCAAAAAGAAAAGAATTTTAGGAGGGTGGAAAGCACTATATGCACTTCAAAATAGATGTAGAGAGGCAAAGTTATGGGATTGGAGCACAATCAAAGTATTTTTTGGACTCCTAGTTTGTCCAGTGCTATTATATGGGTGTGAATTGTGGGCTAGCAGCATCCCTGTTTCAAAATGGAAACAAATTGAAAAAAATAAAAAATGCTTGATCATGAGCCAGTTCAAAATAAAAAGTTTGGTTCTCTATGAGATAATGTTGAGTGAAACAGGGGCAGCTCTCATCGGAGAAATTTCCATGTTGCGTATTATAAGGTATCTAAAAAGAATTAAGTAAATGGGAGGAGGTAGATGGTTGAAAGTTATCTTCAATGAAGGTATGAGTGAAAGAAAGAAATCATGGATTAGACAAACCAACAAATGGATGCAAAAATGGAATATTTGCCTGAATGCATGTCCTACAAATAGCAAGGAGTTAAAGAATTTTGTGTTGGAGAAGTTTCGTAAGAGTATATGGGGAAAAGAGTTGGGTAGAAAGAAGAAGTATTATGTTTAGGAATTCAACCCCACTTGTGATCTCCAACAAAAAGAATAAATTGGAGCTAACATTCCGTGGAGAGCAAAGGTTCTTATTGCTCAATTAAGAACTAACTCACATCAACTTCGGTGTGAAATGGGACGGTGGAAGAGACCTAAAGGAGCTTGGGAAGAAAGGGTATGTACTTTTTGCACTTCTAGGGCAGTGGAATCAAAAAAAAATTTCATTTTGGAATGTGACGCTTTCAAAGACATAAGGGACAGTTACCGCAGTATATTAGCATCAATTCCATGGCATTGTCTTTTTAGTGAGGGGACTGTTAAAAGGTGGGGTCAGCTCATCACCAATTTAGGTAAGAAAAGGACTGAATTACAAAAGGCAAAAACCAAGGAAGCTGGTGGTCCCATAGACTATTTTTAGTCTCGTGGACGTTAAAATATCATTCATTCATATCGACATTCCTAGCCTTTAACATGTCAAAATTATAGTGAGCTCGGGACGCTTATCTCCAAGCTCTTTGAGCATAGGAGTACAATTTTAAAACAAACTAAATAATTCGTTTCTTTAGGTCCGATAGATCAAAGTTTGGTCTCAGTGGACGTTTCATCATCATCGTCATATATATAAAAAGACATTGAGTGAAATCAAAGTAATAACGAAAGTGAGGGTGATTTAATAATCGACATAATACTATAAAATTAATTATAGTTACTGTGTGAATTGCGTTGTCCAAATATATATATAATTAAAATATAATATTTTATTAATATGAAATCATAATAAAGTTAATTATAAATATATTAATTATCCAAAAATATTTAATAATCAAAATTAAACAATTGTATGACTATTAAGGAAAAAAATTACAAAATTAGTTAAAAGAAAAATATTCTTGTGTGTTCTTGTTGATTACTTCACAAAAGTTCCCAAGAAATTGATGACTTTAAAATGCATAAATTAATAAAGTAATGAGGGACAATTGTTGTATGCTTATTCTTGTTCCATGTTCAAGGCAATGGAATGTTATTGCCCCATTTCCATTACATCTTTAGCTCAGTGGAACAGATTGTATCTTCTTTAAAGTATGTTTGATCTATAGCTAGTAGAGGCTACGCTACTCACATGTTGTTTTTAATATTAAGAGACAAATTTATGACAATGTTACACTCTTAGTAGACTAATCTTTTGATTGTATTGAATTAACAAATTTATAATATTGACCTATTGTAATTTAATTTTCAATTTTCCTAAATTTCGAATATATATATATATATATATATATATATATATATATATATCAAGCTCTGTTTTCTTTTGTGTGCAAGCCTAACTTTTCATGTTGAATGGCGTTGATTCCAAACTATCGAGAAGTGGATAGAAGAGCTTTAATATTGAGGGTAAACAATGCGTAACGTCTAATCGGATCACGATAACTTTCCTTGGGCGACCAATCTTATGGTTTTGCCATGGTCTACATGCTCGCATGTTAAAAATGGATGGGGTTGATCTGAAATGATCAAGAAATGATTTAGATTGATTTCAAAGGGATTAATGGCCAAAAATTCAAAGTCATCTTATTCAAGTGAAATCATTTCCATCATGTATAACTCGGAAAAACGATTCCAACACAACTTGAACGGAAAAATTCGACTCCTTGTGCAAAAGTTATTAAAAGTCAAAGTTTTGGTTGAAAAAGTCAAAGTCAATGTTCAACTCTTGGTTCCAGGCAGTCAAGAGTCAAGGCTTTGACTGCCACGTGGCATCAGTGACAAGTAACAGAGTATGACTGGAGCAAGAGGACAAATGTAGCATTGACAAGTGGCAGTCCTATTGGTTTAATATAAACCAACCGCAAAGTAACATGTCAAGAGTCAAGGCTTTGACTGCCACGTGGCATCAGTGACAAGTAACAGAGTATGACTGGAGCAAGAGGACAAATGTAGCATTGACAAGTGGCAGTCCTATTGGTTTAATATAAACCAACCGCAAAGTAACATGTGGACTTCACGTAGTCAAAATAAACCAACCACAAAGTGACATGTGAACTTCTAACCAAGCAGTCAAGGGTCAAGGTTCCGACCACCAGATGGCATTCAGAGAGCGACAAGTAACCGAGTATGACTGGAGCAGGAGTACGAAGGAATCGATCACGTGACCTCTGCCCTACAAATTCGAAACCTTATTGAGTACAATAACATTTTATTCTTGTCATAATGACTCTACCGCTTAGTATTATGCTTAGTATTATTGTGATATTATTAGAGAATGAAATAAAGAAAATTGGTGGAGCCCGCCATTGTTGGCAGCTCCGCCATACATATCTATCCTCCGCCAACGTTATCCATACCAAACTCCGCCATCATAGCAACCTCATCGAATCAACATAACTAACGTGGACTCCATTATATGGGATAAGGTATTATGATATGGTCTTAAATGTGTGAGTTTGCTCAACGTGTGATACGTGGAGGGATAAGGATAATAAAACATTATGGTGGGATAAGATTTGGGTGGAATGGCTATGAGCCATATAACATGTTATTATATGTATTACAATGTATTGGTTGTAATGGGCGGTGGGTAAAGCTAAACCCCGGCCACCAAATCTTTAAAAGAAATATTTCATATGTAACATATCACAAGGAATGGCGGGGAGGTCGGGGTTTGATCTTTGACCTCTCCCAAACAATTATGTATACTCTTGAACAATAAAGCCCTCTTTTTAAAATCCTGTGTATATTCTTGAAGAGTTTGGCCTTTGAGTAAAGTTTTGCCAACTCATCATTGATATTTTCATATAAGTTAAAGGATAAAACTAATTTTTAATGGAATAAATGAATTTAATCCAAGAAATTTATATCTTATCATGAATTTACATTTTCTCTTGAGTCTTTGCCTCCTATCAAATTAGTGCAACTTCTTCTAGCCTTAATGAAATTAACTGGATCTTTATGTCGTCTTGTAGATTTTGAATTCTGCAGTATACTTCCAATTGACAGATCCAATTGTCTAAATTCTTTTCATTTACCTCACCATTGTACATGGGAAGTTCAAACTTGATGTCCAACTTGAGTAATGGAGTTTTTCCTTTTGTGATTTTTGAATGAGTGTGGGTGGATTTTGTGGTGGATGTGGAAGATGAAGATGTTGATGAAGATGACGAGGATGAGGATGGTTGAGATGGAGGTGGCTTTACTCCACTGCCTTTCAAACTCTTCTCTCCATCCTTCTTACCATCTAAATATCCTTCTCCATGTGGAGGCTTTGAACCTTCTCCTGCTCTTTCTACAGTGAATGCATCAAACATGATTTTAAACATTCTTTGTATGTCTTTGAAGTGCTCTTAACATCCTCTTCTTCTGAATGTCCATGAGTCTCTCCAACTCCTGACATAATGGCTAAGGATTCAAGCTCAACCTCTAATGTATGTACCTTCTCAATCACTTCACCTTCTTGTGAAATTTGTACCTCTTCAATCTCAACTTTTGGAGATAGAACTTGAGGTGCTCAAGTGCAGCTTTGAGTAGAAATTTGAGTGAAGATGATGCTTTCTCAGCTCTCTTTCTCCTTATCCTAATCTCAGGACTAACAACCAATAGCTTCCTTTATCCTCTCTGCAACTTCAACCTTGTAAGCATCACAAAATTGCAACTATTAAAACCCTTCTTGCACAATCTCAAGCAAAGAAAGCAATAAACCTTTAGAAACCTTGTGCTCTGATACCAACTTGATCTGAAATTGATTGTTAGTTAATGTTGTGCTAATATCAGTTTCAAAATTACATGAAAGTGCTTTGGTTTGCTTATCATACAAGGGTTTATACAAGTGTTTATGAGTGACAATTCATTAAAATTGATGAGATTAAGTGTTTTTCATGAACTTAAAAGCATGGAAACTCAATGCTAAACAACAATATAATAAAACACAGCAATCGCAAATAATAAAGACAAATACACAAGTTTTTTATGAAGGAGTTCACCCCTCTTGGGCTACATCTCTTTGGTCCATCTTCATAGTGTGGGCCTTTGTATTAGCTTCAA
This sequence comes from Pinus albicaulis, assembly GCA_034641835.2. Taxonomy (NCBI): domain Eukaryota; kingdom Viridiplantae; phylum Streptophyta; class Pinopsida; order Pinales; family Pinaceae; genus Pinus; species Pinus albicaulis. The sequence continues at coordinate 21,173,945 of MU968317.1, forward strand.
TTGTGAAAAATTGGTGTTTACAGTCTCCTGTTGCCTCTGCAACCTTCTCCAATGGCTCCAAAACATCAAAATATACCAAGAATGTCCCTTCCTGAGCCCATTTTGGTCTAAAATTGCCAAAGTTATGGCAAAACCAAGTTTTCCTGGTTTTTCTCCACTAAATCTCGAATCCGGCCAGCTAACTCCACTAAATGTGGAAGTCTGTCGAATCTGGCGAGTCCGCCAAAGGCACAACCAAGTTAATTGCATGATTAATGCTGAGATAAGTATGTGTTAAGTGGGGTTAAGTGCGTTTAGCGCTAACCCGCACTTATCCACAAATCTTGTATTAATATACGACTTAACGCATTTAAATATTTGCATATCGCATCGCAGTCACTTATCACAAATTGAAAATTTGCAGCACAGTCACTTATCACAGATCGTAGATTTGTAGCGTAGTCACTTATCGCAGATCGCATCCCTGCTATAAATCATTCTATGTTGCCTGCTCCGTCTTGCGATTGCGATACCTCGATGCGATATATTGTATCACAATTCCACCACCTTGTTAACGCTTTATGTTTCCTGCTCCTAAAAACCCCCGATGCAATTGGTATGACCCACCTTATCTCCACACCACTTACTGCGCAATCGCAAATCACAAATCATTTGTTTTTGCCTTATGTCTTCCGCTCCTAAACTACTGATGCGAGATCAAACTTAGGAAATAGGAGAAAAATTCAACTTCCCCAAGAAAAATTGGCGAATTTCGAGATGACACTTATCATAGTGTCATTGGCTAAAAAATTGGAGAATATTCCCTGAAGATTCTTGAGGTGCTGATTGGACTGCCAAGTCATCAGTCTGTCACTGTTCTGCTTAATTTTTACCTGTTTGGGAAAACGAACAACAGACCATAACTCACTCATACGAACTCGGATTTTGATGAAACGAGATGCACTGGAACCCTGGTGACGATCTCTATCCATTCGTTTAGGTCTGAAGCATTTTTTAGCACTTTCATTTTTTTTAAGTAAATACTAAGCCCTTGATCACATAATGAAATACTTAACAAACAATTAGATAAAAAATATAAAATTTTGATCAATTCCATATGATACATAGATTGTTGCACACATTAATATTTCCATGCCACAATTTTCACTTAAGACTCCTTCCTTTAAATTATTGTTTTCACCTTGTTTTCCACCCGGACTCTACGGTGGATGAGTTTTTCTCCCCTTCATGCTTGCATTTGTATAGATTTTCAAGCTTTATGTTACTCCCAATTAATCTTAAACCCTTCACCACATTTTGAGCATCCTGAACCAATAAATCCTCTAAACCTTCATAGGGAACAAACCCCACTCCTTAAAATCATTTGATAACACTTGAACACTTCAACAAGTTGAAGCGTCTAAAGACTAACTAGGACATGAGTTGATTTCAACACACTTTCTATGGAGCAACATGCTAAAATCCTCCACCACATCTAAATCCTATAGCGTCCCCCAACTGATAATAATCTTATAATATGTGATGTTACCTTGGAAGTGAAAAATTTACTACAAGGCACCTCCAAAGTCATGCTTTGGATGTCTTCCCTATTGACCTCCCATCTCTACCAACTGTTTTTTTTCGCTAGGGACCCATCAACATGACATAGATCTGAGTGCACAAAGATGGGCATGCCTTAATATGGGTTTTTAGAGTAATCGACAAGGTTAAAGCCCTCATTCATCTTACAAGTAGCATTTATGTATCCCTAAGCCCTCATTCTCCATTTATTTGTCCTCCTCCTACATTGCATTGAATTAAGAAAATGATATATTATAAAGCCTTTTGAGACAATTTCTACAACTATGATCGCTTAGAACCTTGGGGTATTGACAATTGTTTTTGTTAACCTTGAGTTATAAGAACAAATTCCCATGAGCTTCACGGTGAAAATAGGGGTTGGACAAGACCTAAAATAACTTGGCATGAAATAACTCGTAAACTCTATAAGACGAATAAAGTAGATGATGAAAACCCTCCTCTTGTAATCGCAACGTATAAAGACGCTATAAAATATTTGTTATAAAACCAAAGTCCATAACTTTTTTTCCAAAAGGAAAAATCGTAATATCCATTAAAGAAAAAATGAAAATTACATGTAGTAGATGTTGTCAAAGTATATCCAGATAATCTGTGTAATACTATGCATATAATATTGTCTATCAACCTATCTGTATTGTTGCCATGACCCACTGTTGTTGATTACATACATCAATATAAAAGGATGTGTATGATCAAAATATAAATATATACAAAGTTGATGATATTGTCATCATATGAGATTGCCAAAATAGTTGTCTGCAAAAATGATGTTGATACTGTCAAATTATTCCCTATCCACAATCCTTCTAGCAAGATCGATGAAAAGGTGGTGGAAATATTGGTAATGTTATGAAACCAAAGTCCATAACATATTTACTCATATTAATAAATAAATAAAAATGTTCTTTAATAATACGATAAATCAAAGTAATTAATTATATTTTTTTTCCCAAGAAAAAAGCGTAATTTTATTACTGTAGATGAGTACAAAATTACAATAAGAAGCACATAAAACTGTTATCTATCAATCAAACTAGAAAGTTTGTAGTCAACCCATAGGGTAACAGTCTAAAACAAATGACATTTGTAAGAAAACTTTGTGTAAAAACCAGATCCGGCTTCTACCACTGACCATTCTGAAAACAAAATGTTCATAAAAAATCAGTCCTACTGCTATCAACGATATGCTATCAGTAAAAATACGGTCTAAAACCTGCAATGATAATTTGATACAACGATCACTGAGGTTTTCCAACCGAAACAACAACCAAGGCAATAAATAACTCTTCCCAGTCAAACGAAGTGCGAGTTGAAACACAAAGTAATTAATTATATATATGTGTTAAACTAAAATTAATTTTAATAAAATTTAATCATTACATTATAAACAATAATAATAATAAAATAATAAAATATTTATGAAAAACTATATGGAAATAAATATTTATAAATTCATTCCCCGGATGCGGGTGATAGTAGGAGTACGAATGACAATTGCATCTCCCATGCACACGAGGATGAAGATCAACAACGCAGGTCCTCACCTGATGTGGATCTTGAAACCAACAACCATCTGCACGAGATGAATGAGATAAGACACGATGAAGATACGCTTGGACATCGTCACCCCCTTTAGGGTACCTCTCTGCAGCAATCATCCTAAATGATTACCTGGATTGATATGTCGTTTGGCCATAACTGTTCACTTGAGCTCGGGCATGAAAACGGTTATGGCATGCAACTATGTGCGAGGCTCAATCATGACCTGCCCCTTCACATGTGTCACGAGCCTTTTAAAAGGAAGGCCCCTCAGCACAATGAGAATCACAGTCATCTCCTTCAGTATTTTTGGTTGTTTCAGCTCTTGCCTTCTTTCGCTCTCGGTCCGCTTCGCAGCTCTCTTCCTAGAACTGCGTTGTGTAGAAATCTCTGGGCTGTGATTCCTCCCGCCTGTGCATTTTATCCCAACTCTTTCTGTCCCTTCGGTCTCAACAATTTGCGCGCTCCCATTACCCCATGTCCCTTGACGTGCTTTCCCCCTCATTTCTCCCCTTGTCCTCTTGCTTCTCATTTGATTCGTTCCTCCTCCCTTGCTGAGCATCAGGATATGGAACCCAGGTTGCGCTAAAGAACCATCAGTGGAGGGTAGAGAGGGGCGCTCCCAGGTTGGACGGACAATCACCTGAGTATGTTGAAGGCTCCTCCTCAAGAAACTTCGCTAGACAGAGCCTCGACTCGGATCAGGAGGAAGCTGCCCCCGCGCAGGCTACACAGAGAGGCAGATGTGGACCTCGGAAGTCCACCATTGCGCAACAGGTGCACCTCCCTCCTCGCAAGACCAAACCCCTTCCGGCTGAGGAGAATGTGAGTGATGACATAGATGTATGGATTATGGATTCAGAAGGTACTTGGATGCGCGTCGCAGACGCAGAATATCTAGTGACACCCATCCTTTGCACACTGGTTCCCACTCATACGCATCCACCCACTGATACTGAGGAAGCGACTGCGCAAGCATACGCCTGCCCTATAGTGGAGGAAGAGCCAGATAGTAATGATGAAGCTGAAGACTAAAGACTACAAAGCTGCACAGTTCCTCGTTTTTTGTCATGCTTGCTATCACCACAAAATTGCAAGTTTTACTTATGCTTCCACATATTTTGTAATCTCTGGATACACCAACGGTTCTGTGAATTTTGTAATTTCCTGCTTCAAGTATTTTTTGGGTAGTTTTCCTCCACGGAGGCAGCCCCGAAACTGCGCAACTAAGGCTGAGATTGGTTAAGCGCAACTTACCAACCCAACTTGTAGCATATTTAATGTTTCTATTTTCGAATTAATATAGTTTAGCCTAATTTACCAAAAATAAAAAAAAAAATTAAAAAAATATTTATAAATTCATTAAAATAATAATAATAATAATTATTTAGTTTTAAAACTAAAATTTAATAAAATTAAATTAAGATATGAAATTATTCAATAAACATTAAATTCTCATATAAATTTTCTTTATTTATCATTTTAGCAAGAAATTTATGAAGCCTTGAGAGTTGGGTTAATTGGTTGAGTTTCTCTTGTTAAAGCATTTTTGCTATTTAGAGGTTTTGAGTTCAATCCTCTTGACACCTTTGGGGTCA